>JAWZYV010011608.1:600000-830000 GCA_038373885.1 Cheiracanthium punctorium
ATTTCATACTTCATAATACATTACATAAGACTTATTCTTACATTTCAATTTTACACCCATGCATTTTATTACATTAGATAACTGTTTTTCTTTCAAATAAAAATCGTCAGAGAAAACCGTAATTCAAAAATCAGATATGCGAATTCTTTCGTATTTCATAATCTATCACATGATTGATAATTCATGAACATTTCGGATTTCACATCCGCTGCATCATAATTTGGGAACTTTCTAATACTCAAGCTCTGTGATAGATTGCCTCCATCAGATACCTTAATATTTATGTTAAAACTACGGCTCCTGTAAAAAAAAAAAAAAAAAAAAAAAAAAAAAATACACAGCTATATATTCTACAGCTATATATTCTGACTTCTTCTTCCGTTGCTCCAAAAAGAATTTTTCTAAAACCGGAATCAAATTCTGAGCTTTGCAGAAACGATGGGCATCTCTGCAGCATCGGCGCCATAAAAAGCTGGAAACCATTTTATGAACTGGGTTTTTATGTTGGATACTTTTTCGGAGCAACGGAGTCAGGCGCTCTCCTGTCTCTAGCCTCATCCATAAAACATGCATGTATTGAATTGAAAATCAAGACCCACATCTCTTTTCCAGCGCATGTAATACATAGGGATCCTTTGTGATACCTTGATATATATGCGATGTACGTATAAAAAGTTATGGAGTAATAGATTCAGTTGGGTCAGCTACAGAGGATTTTACCTCGATCGATATATTTGTTAAGTAACAAGAAATCTCGACAAAGAATTGGTGCTATAAAAGATGAAATTAAAGTAAAAAATGGTGGTGGTCCATCCGAAGCCGCTAAGTATGGTTTTTATGTGTTATTTTACAAGTTCAATTTAAGTTTTTACTTACCTAAATGTCTTTGCCTTCTTTTATGACTTCTGATGTGAAATAAGAACATAAATCAGTTTTTTATATATGTAAAATTCGTATTAATAATCGAATCAGGTCTGGACTGACCAGGTCCGATTCCCGGGGTCCCCGTATCAAGGGGGTCCCTGGGAGTCCCGACAAAAATGATATACTGCTTTATAATTAGAGTATTTTGATGTATGTCAGAGTAATACATCAAAGTAATTTGGTTATTTATTTCCTAGTAATCTTACGCGGTTACACAGTGGGGTAGCGGAGGACACCACAGACCCCGCGGCGGGAGGCTGGGTCTGGTGGTCTGTGGTGTCCTCCAAAGAGCTGTGTGTGTGCGTGGGGGGGGGGCAACAACTTTAAAATAATTAAATGTGGCTTTTAGGCACGGAAGTCTAATTTTCAGATGTTACATATTATTTCTATTCCCTCTACAAATATACACCCAAGTATGATTGACATGGTTGATTTTCTAGTTTCAACTTTCTTAAATTCAAAGTCTACCAATATTGATAACCTATAGTCTATCAATTTTCTTGAGGTCATTAGTCTCGTCAATAGTCAATAGTCTAATTTTCAGATGTTACATATTATTTCTATTCCCTCTTCAAATATACACCCAAGTATGATTGACATGGTTGATTTTCTAGTTTCAATTTTACCATTTTTTTCTCTTGAGGGACTTCTCTACTTTCTCTATAGGAACGATGATCTCAGCGCTTTTCTATGGAGAAAACTGCCTCCACTAATCCAAGGTTTCAGGTCGAACTTTTGAATATTTTTCAACCATCCCCCCCCGCCCCCATCCTTATTATAAAAATATTCATCTAATGTTACAACGGTGTAAAATTTCTCTCGTGCAATTAGAAAATTAATTCTGTTACAATACAAAGTCTCACCAATGCAGTTAGAAGACCACTAATTCCATTGTAATTATCTTTCTTATAACTACGTTTGAGGAAATTTATATTGTAATGAAATTTTTGATGCAAGTTTTTAGAACATGGAAAGAGAGAAAAAACTCGTTAAATATTCACTCGCATAATAAATATATATCGCATATAAAAAATATAGTTCGCTCTAAAACTTTCAAACATGTAAAGGTATTTCTTTTTCTTACAAAAGCAATGCGGTGATCGTATCCCCGGAGATATATGCCCTCGCCTTTAATAATCAATAGGCGGCGATGTTTATGAAGTAGTGTCAGCCTAATGATATTTTGCCGTAATTGATCTTTCTTGTTCTTCGTTTATTTGCTGAACGTGGTACGCTCAAATTCAGTTCAAGAAAACAGGAAACACTATACAGCAAAGTTATTTTTTTTCAGCTATTTCATCGAATGCTTAGCAATAAATTACATCAGTAGAATTGTACAAAGTGGTTCCTTGGAAGTCTTAGCTGTAGTCATCCAGTCAATGAATATATTTTCAGTCGCGAGCTCACGAACACAAAAAACAGCCATTCGTAAACGTCATTTTTATTTCCTAAATGAATACTTCAAACGGAAAGGTTAAATAGGCTTGTGCCTTATACTTCCACCACTTGTATTCCTTTCCTTTTTGTAAATAATAAAAACCTATCGAATCAAAGAACGAGAAAAAAAAAAAAAAACTCGCCGTTGAGCATTTGACCTTCTTGGAACTCCCACAAAAACAGTTCATCGTAGGTGCGGGCTCGCTCCTATAGAGTGCCATCAACCTCCCTGATCCTTCCAAACTTTGCCACCACCGCCCCTTTTTTCGAAAAACGCACCCCTGTCGCCATGGTGTCATTCGAAGGCACGGCGGGCGCTGCCACGAGGAGGTCAAAAGCGAAACTTTAAAAAAGAAGAAGAAGAAGAAGGAGAAAAAAAAAAACACCTTCCATTTCCGCAGTTATGCGCTCACGAGTGATTCTTGGGGCGTCTTTACGCCCAGCTTCATGTTTGGCTTCGTTCCGCCCCGATAGGCTCTGCTTGCCAAGCCCTGTTTGGAGGAGTCATAAGCCGCAGGAAGCGAAAGCTTAGGAGATTGCTTTTACTTGTTTGCTTTTGTGACGTTAAGATTTGAGAGATAGAAAAGTAAGGGAGAAACGAATTAGTTGAAAGCATCCGTGGGATAGCAAAGAAGAAACGGTCCGGCCCGGGTGTCACCCGCTGTAGGTACGCCACTGGAAATCATCCATGAGGCAAAACTTTCCGGCCATTGGCGAATCTGTCGAGTGGTTAGAGAGTTTGACTCACTTGTAGAACCCTAGTTTAACCCTTTAACGCGCAGTGTTCCCGCTCTGGGAACGCCAAACTCTGACGTGTTGACTGTTGCCAGTCACGAAGAATAGGTCTGATTTCTATAAAAATACTTGCGGGTGACAAAGCTCCACGAGAATCTTTAACATTTAGCACGTCATTTCCCGTAAAAAAAGGGTCACGATTATTTTTAACAGCACTGACATCTGCTGAAGAATGGAAGAATGCGAGAACAGCCGGATAGATTGCCCAATGCTGAAAAAAGGGCAGCCGTTGCCATCGCTCGACTTAACTACCAGCAAGGTGGGGGACGATCGAAACGTTCATCGCGTGCCACAGATCCAGAGACCCTTTTTTGACGTGATGGCAACGGCTGCCCTTTTTTCAGCATTGGGAAAGGGTTGCGCCTCAAAGGGTTAACCCGTTCGCTTTCCCTTTGGCCCAGCGGAGCGGAAAAACCGATGTCAGAAAGCAACATCATCGGCTCAAAAAATGGACCAATTGCTGCATCTTCTCCGAATCTTCTCCGTTGCTTCTTTTCAGTGATGAAAATGAACAGGTTAAATGCGGGTTCAATATTGAAAATGAGCAGGGAAAAAATAAAGACTGGAGAATCTCTGATAAAATGCTTCGCCACACTTATCGCCCCTCCCTTTTTTCTGGGGGGGAAGGGAGGGGCGATAAGTATGTCGAATAATCTTTTCTGGGTCCGCCACTGTTTACAACACACTCTTATTTGCTCACGTAAAACCGCTTAGGAATATTTAACCTCTCGAGGTCAAGGGGCAAAGATAAAATATTCCACCCAGTAAAGTATTTAAGTAAATAATCTGCGAAAAGGAAATACCAAAATATTTCCTTATCCTTAAAGAATATTCCCTGGTAATCTAATTACAACAAACAAAAAAACAAACAAACAAACAAAAAAACCGCACGATTATACCTGCTCATGTATTACTGGCTTAACCCGTAATTAACACGTTTTGGTGTGGAGAGTTTTTGGTGTTTTACATGATTTAAAAAAATAAAATACCTGAAATATATATATTTTTTCATAAAATTTTTTATTAATAACTTCAAAATGTTTTTATTCACAATGAAGGAAATATTTAAATGCACTAAGAATTAATATTTAATTAGAAATTATTGGAAAAAGCATGTTTTAAAATAATGGGGGGAAGAAAAGATTCCACACAGGAAAACAGCATTTTTAACATGAACTTTTAGACTTACCTAATAAAAACTTTTCCAACTGTTGTGCAAATAACCAAAAATAGGTTTCATTTGTAAATAAAAATTATTTGGTAAAAGTTTTTCAAATACCACAAATTATTCTAAACGTACTACTATTATTATTATTTTGTTAACCATTTTTACAACAATGGATATACAACCGACTTTTATTTTAAGGAGAAACACTGGCGCAAAATGTAAATCACGGAACAGCAAAATTGTTGTGAAACTCGATTATACTTCAGACACATAAGACAATTAAAATCCAACTAAAATTAGGCCATAAATGGAACAAAAAAATTTGTAGCTGAAAAATTGAAATTTAGCCGAGACTTTATATGAACTTAATTTTTTCATTTGCGTTCATTACACAGCAGTCATTGTGGACATTAATTTAATAATAATAATTAAAGAGTTTCGCCTGGTGTATAGGTGTTCTAGACTTTAGGTAATTATTGATATGATATACAAAAATCTAAAGGCTGGAAGCCTTGACGAAAGCCTTTTTTTAAGGAACTATGTCGTATTTATTAGGTTGTAACGAAAGTTTTCCGCCACTCCAAGTATTGCCTGCACAAGCAGTTCGCGTTGGTGTCTTTGCCAATATTTTGTAAGACGATTTTTGTTATTTGAAAGAAAAGACTTGTTTTAGAGCACTGTGTTGTGAAATCCGTAAAACAATATCGTTATGATTAAGTATAAGGTTTCTGAAATGGAACTACCACGCTACCAGATTGGTCCATCATTTACTCTCAGTTTTGTCGCAAAAGGTCAGCTACAGAATGACACTGAATCATGTGTACAGCTTAAGGTACTACTGTTGTATCATATGACACTGTGAAGATTTGGCATCGAAAGTTCAAAAACGAGGACTAGGATATTAAAGAAGCAAAGCGCTCTGACCGGACTACTGATGCTGATGTGGCCCGCCTACGAGAATTTGTGGAAGAAAATAAAATATTCATCCACGAGAGCTAGCTAAAAGAGTTAGACTTTAGTGTCATGTCCATTTAGGGGCGCTAAGCATCGCATAAACTTGACGTATAAGGTCAATAGCTGGGTACTGCGTGAGCTGACTCAAGCAAATCTGGCGGAAAACTTTCGTTACAACCTGATATTTTAAAACCGAAGAAGAATTCCATAGCCCGAACGACTCAGTAGGATTCGTACCCGGGGCCTATTCTTTCACATTCTCGCGTTCTCTAGACTAGAACCTCTATATGAGCACAGGTCGGCCTACAATAAACGACAGTTCTTAATCTCAGTCTCAACCAGGCCCGGACTGGTTCCTTTAGGGGCTCTCGGCTGGAGTTTGAAAAGGGGCCCCTTACTGATCACTTTAGAGGGAATAAAATATTAGACTATATAATATTTGGAATTTAGTCTTACGTGCCTAAAAACCACATTTAACTATTTCAGAGCTTTTGGGGCCCCTCACACTTCCGGGGTCCCCTCAAGCCGCTGGGTTCCTGGAGTCCTCCGCTGCGCCACTGCGTAAAGACGTGAGATTACTGGGAAATAAATAATCCAATTACTCTGACATATCTACTTATATGATAAGCTAACGTATGCGGTAACAAAATCGACAATATTTCCACGCTGCGAACGGCAAGAGCTAGATGTAAACATTAGTGTTATAACAATAACGCAGGTGCGAAAATCCAATTAACAGTTCAGTGATGTCAAATGGGAGTAAGCCTGTGTCACGCAGTAGCTGGGTTACAAAATAACAATAGGGAGTTTGTGCATACCGTTTCTTCCTACGCTAACGCTAACGCTATCCGCTATACGGAGTATTTTGACCAACCATGTTTCGCATTTTATGCGTGCGCATGCGCTTTATTGTCCAATGTCATTTAACGTTAGCGTTATCGTGAGTGAAACCGGGCCTGCACAAACTCCCTATTAATGGATACACAAAAACGCAAGATCTTTCGGACTTTTTCACAGCTTTAAAATATCGAATTGACAATACTTGGCGCATTAAACAACCCATCTAAAAAATGTCACAATGCTGTGGGCTAAAGCACATTTTAGCCAATTGCTGTTTCAACATCAGCTTTTAAAATGACACCCAAAATGCGTAGCAACCCTAACCTAAATAAATTGAATGACAAATACTGTTGAAACAAAGAAGCATAATTTTCATTGAAATGAGTCCAGAAATTTAATCAGCACTTCACTGAGTATAAAGAACAGTATGGTATGGGGCAGTGTATATCAAATTACTCAAATTATAAAGTTAGTATATCCCTTTTGTGGCATCTCTGGGGCCCCCTTGAGCCGGGGGCCCTTGTCGGCCGTGGACCCTCGGCGATCGCCGACCAGCCGACCTGACCAGTCAGGGCCTGGTCTCAACTACAACCTACACCTTGAAGGGGTCGTAGAAGTGCGTAGAAAGTAGACACTTCATATAGCTATAGCTAAAAAGTGGAGAAGGCCAGTTGCTGAGTTATTCACTGTTTTGGTGGATAAGCTCTGAAAGGCCGATTGAGAATAGATCCTTCCACCACTACAGCAAGCTTCTATACCCAGTAACCATCCTTTTATTCTAACCTCGAAATCCCAATAACGTTATTGTTCTTTTAAACCACTTAAATGAAAATAATATATACTCGAAGTTCAGATTTTGAAGTGTATTGATTTTATTAAAATGCACTTAAAAAGAGTAATTGATGTGAAAAAATAAATTATTTTGCAGGGAATTTCACTTATTTTTGATTGATTAAAGCACCAAATTATACTTCCAAAAAGGGAACAAAAGTGGCTTTGGTGTGATTCAATCGGCATCCCTGCTGACTAAAGTAAAGCTTCAAAACGACGTGCAATCAACAATTCTGTCAACGTCATCATTCATATTGGGGATTCTTCGGTTACCGGGTGTCGTCGCCAAGCGCCGATGTGTCGCCAAACTTTGAGTTTGGTCGAAAGTTTGTTTACTTTAGCGTTAGAGTCAGATGTCTGTTGTAACCTGTGTTGATTGAGTTGAGGTGTTGGATGATGCTGTATTTTGATGAAAAAACGCTCGGTGGGTTCATTAAACGATACCAGGATGTTTGGTAAAGGAATTTTGTGATTGGTTTAGGCAATTTAACTGTAATCGGTAACCGGAAAAGCAGGTGAATTTGAATTCGATGTGTAAGTTCTTGTTTGGTGTTTGTTGAGTTATTTATGGGGAATACAAGATGTATTTGGAAATGTGTTGTGTTATTTGAAGTGTAGTGAATATTATGTTGTTGTTTAAAAAGGAAGTGTGTGTTTATTTGAAGGAGGGCGTGATTATAATGTTAAATAAAAGGAAGTGTTTTGGTTTTATGTTATTAGCTGATGTGTTATGGATATTTTTGAAGAGTTTCTTAAAATAAAGGTAAGTGTTTTTTTTTTTTAAAGAATTTTTGCAATTGCTTAAGGTTTTCAATGTGAATTGTAAATGGATATTTGATGTTGTTATGTTTTCATATAGTGACTTTATATGAGGTGTATAACTAGGTTATTTAATGCACCGATGTTGTTTTGAGTTGAAAACGGGCCAGTGTTTGCCCAGTTTACATAGCTGTACAACTAGGTTGCTGAATCCACTGAGGTTTTTTTAGTTAAAAACGGACCACTGGTTGCCTAGTTTATATAGCTGTAAAACTAGGTTGGTGAATCCACTGAGGTTTTTTTAGTTAAAAACGGACCACTGGTTGCCGAGTTTACATAGCTGTACAACTAGGTTTCTGAATCCACTGAGGTTTTTTTAGTAAAAAACGGTCAACTGGTTGCATAGTTTACATAGCTGTACAACTAGGTTGGTGAATCCACTGAGGTTTTTTTAGTTAAAAAGGGTCCACTGGTTGCATAGTTTACATAGCTGTAGAACTAGATTGCTTAATATTCTGAAATTTTTTTAGTTAAAAGTGGTTTACTGTTTGCTCATTTTTAATTGCCTGTTACTGAATTTGCTGACAATTTTTAGTGTTAAGTATGGATGGCGTATTTTGTTTTATTGTTTTTTTTTAAGTGGAATATCTGTGGAATTTTAATGTGTTAAATTAATTTGTATTTCTGACAGTGCTCAACATGTTGTATTATTTTATCGTATTCTAAAATGGTGTTTCACACGTGTAAAATTTGGCGACAAAAAAAAAGCGCCAAGTAGCGGGTGTTGGCGAGAAAAAAAAGTCGCCAAAAATAGCCGACACCCGCTAACCGAATAATTCCCTTCATATTGGTTTAACGTTACTTATATCAAGTAATCTGTATAAGTTGAAGGCATGAGTTTTAATTGGAACATAATCCCAGACAGCACATAAGCTTAAATCAAGTTTGACATTTCTTTGAATTTGACGCACTAATGCAAGCTTGACAGTTCAACTCATTCTAAGCTGGCAGCAAGCTTGCAGGAGTCAAGTTGAATTGTCAAGCTTAAATACAGTTGATTTAAGCTTGAAAATTGATACTCGCGTGATTTTTTCTTTTTAAAGGAGAGCGTTGATGGCGCCATCTGTGAAAGAGAATGGACATTAAATGTCTAGCGTCCTTTAAATTTGCTGAAAGTTCGTAAAGATGTGTTTTATTTTTATTACCAGTGCCATATATATTACCGGCAAGGCAAACGGGGCAACTGCCCAGGGCCTACAGATTTTAGGGACCAAAAATCTTACATCTTACACTTTCGTAGTTTTAAAATAAAATTACAAAAGATTTAAAAAAAAATCAGAAGTTAAATAATTTTTTTAATTATAAAGTATTATTACGAATTTTCGGGGCAACCAGCTGCTCTGTGGCTTAAAATGGTTTAAAATTCGTATTCTACGCTTCAAATAGATAAATTTTGCTTTTTGTTGCATCAAAATCGGCCAATTAGAACCGGAGATATGGAGGTTTCGGTTTGCCATTGTTTTTCAATGGAGGTTCTAGAAAACTCGAGAAATATTGGTCCTAGAGCTTAGATCTCTTCACATTTGGGGACTTATTTTTGGCGCCAAATTTGGCGATATTTCGCCAAAAGTCGCCAAGCTTGGCGACTTTTTGGTCATTTGGCTCGATTTTCCCAATGGGGCCTGGAAGTTGGTTTTCCTGCATTAAAAACGCATAATAACCTAACATTTCTCTTCTATGACGTAATCAAAATTCACGCTTTATGTAGAACCCTCGAGAAATTGACTTTTCTGGAAACTTCTTGTACCTCCTGCGTCGACTATTTATAGAAGCGCGCGTCGCCCCGAGAGTTCAGTGCGAGTTGAACGCTCAATGTGTGAAGAGCTGTCAGTGAGAGCGCGCTTGCTTTGTGAAGAAAGCTGTGTTTCGCGCTGTTCGTGAAGCTTTGAATTTAAGTGCTGTGTGTACATTTTTCATCGCTGAGTCTTGAGAGACTGTTAGTTTTATTTCTCGTATATTTTCACTGAATTTTTGCCTGTGAAAGTGACTTATTTTGTGTGAGAAATACAGCATTTGTGAGAGCTTCTGACCCAAGCGAATTGTTAAAAGCACGTTACTGCTAGATTGTGCTTGTGAATTGTGTACAGCTGATTGTCCTACGAAGTTCTAGAAGCAATAAAGTTTGTGTTCCATCCTGACAAGAGACTTTTTACTTGAACTTTATACACCAACTGGACTTTAGAACGACGAACCCCAGGAGTAGCAGAGTAATTCCGCAACAGTATGAAGAATGAAAATAATTCAAATTTACATTTGTATAAATTAATTTAAACTTATTTTTAATTCTTCGAAATGCTCTATATCGATACCAATATGTCGGAAAATAACTAACCACATTTGTAAAGAGAATTTTTAGTGTTAAAAAATAGCAATAATTTTCAATTATTTGTTATTTTAAGAAATATTTACAAAAATGACTAAAGTGTTTGTATTCCATACATGTTAGCAACTGTGATATAGCATTTCGAAGTAACGTTTAACTATCTGTTTCTTTCATTTCAGATTACTTAACACAAAATTTGTGTTAAGTAAACCCATTCTATATTCCCAAATATGGAAATTCTTCAAAATAAAATACAATTATACGACGAAATTGATTTCAAAATCAGTCGTTTGTCTCGATTTTGGCCAGCAGTATTGCTCAACGATGAGTGTTGAGGTACTGAAAGTTTTAAAACGTGTTTTTTTTTAAATTTTGATTTTAATTTAATTTATTTTGATGCATTATTTTAATTTTGATGCATCCCATGAAAAAATAAAAGAAACAAATAACACATCGCCCACTTATCAATTTGGCGAGAAAACAGCGTGGTAAGTCACTTCAAACTTTAGTCATAGCTGCACAAGGCTACGGTGGCGGAATGGATAGCCTGCTCGGCTCCTAAGCCTAGGAATGGACGCGAGACGAAAAATAAGCGTCTCGCGTCTCGCAAAATAGCCTAAAAGCTTGTCTCGACTCGCAAAAATCCCTATATGGTAATGTTAAAAATGTGTGTCTCGTCTCGCAAAAAAGCTGTAAATCTCTGTCTCGTCTCGCAAAAAAAGTCGTCTCGCGTCCATCCCTACCTAAGCCAAAGGGCCCGGGTTCCATCCCAGCGACAAACACTCGATGGAAACAGATTAAATTAAATTGAAGTTTCAGCGTAGAGGGGGAAAATGCGCGGAAAAATAAATTATGTGGGGCGCGTTAGCCAGCGGGCGCCCCGTGTATTTAAAAAATTTTTTTAAGCTTGAAATGTCAAGCTTAATGCAAGCTGGGCAAGTGTAAACTAGAACACTTGATTCAAGCTTGCATCAAGCTTACACGACTGGAATTTTCAAGCTTAATTCAAGCTTATTGACTTGATAAATCAAGCTTGCTGCAAGTTTGATGCAAGTTTACTGTGCTGTCTGGGATACTTTCACTCGAAAAATCAAATATAATGAAGTCCTTATATCTCTTTTCATACGATTTTAGATAACCGAATTTCATTTGCTAAAGAAGCCGAAAAAACATTTTTTTGGCGAACTCTAATCCGTTTTCTTTTCCTTTAACACGTGGCTTCATTTCCTAAATGACTCTCTAATTACGAATTAAATAATTTGGAGGCCATTAAAGAATAAAAAGAACCGTCGTCGTGGCAACGGGGAAGAAAAACAAAAATAAATCTTACTGAAATTCTCCTTCTTTTTTTTTATTATTCTTTCATCGTGTCAGGGAGAGAACGAAAGGACTCACTTAGGGGAAGCGCTCTGGAGCAGTAATTGAATAATTTATGGAGTTGTATGTTTTTGGGTACCCATAAAGTACCGCTAACGCCTAATGAGAAAAATAAGTTATTTTAAGGCTTTAGAAATTTGCGAATAACGCCGCACATCATCAGGAAGTTCAAGGCCCGAGGTCTTTGTTAGGTGTTCAGACGGAAGATCTCGGGAAACGTTTCTGTTAAGACTTGATTTTTATTCTTTTTGCGTGCCGCAAACTATGGCTGGGAGTTTGTAATTACCGTTAATTAAATTTCTATTTTTTTTTAAATTTATTGTCTTTGCTTCAGTGGAATGTATCTTTATGACGAACGTCTACACGCTTAAACCAAACGAGCGAAATTCGATCAGTCGGAGCGATTTTTGGCGCTGTTTTCAAAAGTGCACTTCTCCTTTAGGAGCGTTTTTCGATCCCAAGAGCGGAGTGAAATATGCGTGAATCGAACGTTATCAGTATTTTGGAGAACAATAAGCGAAGAGGGGGATTCTCAGAAAAAAAGACTGCTTAAAGAGCACTTTTGCGGAAATACCGGTAGGTTTCGATGCAAACGGATCGCTCTCCAAAGTATTGTTTTTTCGCTCTTTGGGTTTAAATGTGTAAGTTTAGTGAAGATTTCTGGGAAAAAAGCTTTTTATGACATTTATAGTTTATGACAAATTAGCAACAAAATCGGAGATACACGATTCTTTTTAAGCCACAAACTCACTGGTGTTCGCCCCCCCCCCACCCTTCCGGTTTTTAGAGTATTAATTTTACATTCATTATGTAAAGTCAATTCAACAGAACCAAAAGCTACATGCAACACCAATACAACGCAGCAGAACCAATTACCGAAGGCAACACTACTACAACACAGCCCGTCACTGCCTAAAACACCACAAGAGAGGAATTAATCACTGAATACAGCACCATTACAAAGGAACCACTCACTTCATGCAGTACCGTAGCCAGGGAAACATTTCGGGAGGGATTTTCAAATTTTATTTCTCACCGTGCCAAAATTTTAATACACTTTTACAAATAATAACACATGTTCCTGGAAATTTCGGGGTGGGTTTGACCCCCCCCCCCAAAAAAAAACCACCCTTGGCTACGGCCTTGACTTCATGCCACAACCCTACAACAAAACCAGTCAGTGCAGAATAATCAATAATTAAGCTCCAAGTCCAAGACGGCGTGGTATTGGTTTTGTCGGACGACTAGGGAAGTCAGAAACGACTCAAATGTTAGGTGGATGCTACCAAATAGGCAACTGCTCTGGAGCAGAGTTTCTCGAATTGTGCTTCGCGGAGCACTAGGAGCTCCGTGCGAAGGTAAAAAGTGCTCCACGAAAAAATATCTCGCTGCTTTAGCCTATGATTCTTTAAAGTCGTATTTACTCTAGATGCTCCGCCAAAATACCAAGATCCTCAAAGTGCTCCAATTTTGAAACTATCCCAGATGAGAGACCTATTATCTGAAATGGGCACCCCGAGAGGTTTCGTTTGAACGTGAAGGACATTGGAGCCACGACAGATTTTACGTGCACCAGCCCCCATTAGCGTACACGGTCCCACATCACCCCAGCCGAGAGAGGAGTTCACCCTCCCAAGCGCTGGCCAAGCCGGTGTTGAACGTGAACAAGTCGAAACTAATATCATATAGAGTGGCTATTATAAAACTCTTTAACAGTCGTATTATTTTCAAGAAAACGGTCATAAAAGTGTCTATTTTTTTATTGCAAACAATTGGATAAAAATAAGTGCATGTACAATGTATTCATTTTAAGGTTTTGGATATTTTTTTAGCACGAAAAAGAAGTTAAATTTCTAGGAAATGCCAACATTCAGGGTTAATATGACTGAATGTGTGTTTTGTAGTAACAGTTGCGGATTCAGGGGAGGGGCTAGGGGGCTTCAGCCCCCCCCCCACCCAAAAAAAGAGATTGCTAAAGCGTAACATTCTGCTTCATTATGCACTTTGAATATTTAAAGTCACCTTTTTTAGTCACTTAGCCCATCCCAAAAGTTTTTACATTGGTTTAGACTAAAATTTTATTTATTGTATATTTTGCTTTTGTGAAATAAGTTTTTTTTTCAAAATTTAGCCTCTCCCAAAAGAAAACTTCTGGATCCGCCACTGTGTAGTAAGCAGGGAATCATTAAAAATGTATGTTTTAAACACTAAAGGAGATTTTTATTAAACTTACTTCGTAAAATGAATAAATATTTGTAAAGTTTTCTTTGGACATAAGTAAAAGTGAGCTAAGACTGCACAATGCATATCACGAATACACACGCATTTGAATACTGCTACTATCCATTTAAAAATTAAAATAAACTCCGAATTAAGTTTAAAAATAGTCTGGTATTGTCATCTGTTGTGTAAAATGGGGTATAAAAAAATTCGTGCGTAAGAATTGAAATGTTCTTATATTTCTGGCGCATAACATTTGAACACTATATCCCGGAAATATTACGGGCGAGAGAAATAGATGTCTGTTTGGTTTTACTGTATTAATGTTTCTTTTAATAGAAATATTTGTTCGTTAATCTGAAATATTCGTATTATTGAGGCCAGTTGTAACAAGATTTACTGCAGATTAGGGAATGTCCAGTGAACCGGCAATATATATTTATATATATATCTCACCTTTCCGGATCTCCCTTGCGGAGAATTTCAAACTTCTACAGATCAATAAGCTACTAGTAAAGTGCAGAAAAGAAATGTGGAACAAAACATTCGAGTCTTGATTCCTTCATTCCTTGTAATTTTGCTTTCTGGATAGTCTCCAGCTACACGGGATGCGCCATCTATTGTTAGATAGCGCAATTTATATATATAGGAAGTGAAAATATTTATCCTGCTCAAGATTAAGTAATTGCCCGCACCTGCAGGAATTCTATTTATTTTATGCTAAAATTTTATAGATTGCACATTGCACATTTCACATAGGCACGTACAGAAAAATGTAATTGGATAAAGGCAAGAAATAACTGCAATTTTCGTTGTAATAATAAATATTTATTTCAACGCTTTTTCAATATTTTAAAATTGATTAAAGAAAATTAAATGTGTGTGTAATTTCCAAAACTAAAAAATGTAATAAATTAGTATTTCCACCAATCTACAGAAAAATCGATTTTCTTTCCCGTGATGCAGTTTCAGATAAAAGATGACAAATAAGTATGGCATAATAATAGATAAAAGTTTAATAAGTAGTTAACATATAAGATAACAGATGACGCTACTAAAACATTTCATTTTGCAACAAATAAGTGATTTATATATCGGTGTATATAAATAATTCGTTTGTATTTCATATATCGGAAAAAAAAGAAAAAGCATTTGTCTCTGGTTTTTATATTAAAAAATTCTTACTGTTTAAAAAACTCAATATTTCTTCACCTGTTTGTAATAATAAAAAATAATTTTCAACTCTGATTATTGCTAATGATGTACTTAAAATAAGCTCATCGAGTTACAGATGTATATATTTCCGCAAGATGTTTATAAACAGGTAAATGCAATTTAAGGATTTTTAAAACCATTATTATTTATTTAATAAAATTACTTAGATATTATTTTTAGAATGAACGTTATCGAAATTATTCTAGATTTTAAGAAGTCATACCTCCCCTATTATTAATAAATAATTTCTTTCAGTTTTTTAAAACAGATTTTAAAAGTATTTAGACATTTTTTACAATTTATGTCTTTGAATCGAAAATGAATAAAAATTAACTAAACCGACATATGCATTTAATTTCAATTTTATTAGTTTCAAGAAAACTCCTTCAAGTAGACAGCTCTACGAGTATCAATAAATTTTTGTAAAATTATTCAGAGAATTATGATTTATTCCTTTTCTTTTTATGGGATGTATTGTTTCAATGCAATTTATAATTAACAGAAAAGTGATTCTCATCTCTCCTAATCGCTTCCTCGTTTAAAATATTTAATTAAACTTTATTCAATTATTTATTATAAATTAGGTTTTATAGTCATTTAATATAGATAAAAATTTAAGAATATAAAATTTTGCTGGAAAATCCTGCTACTATGTACTCTTTTCGGAAATAATGTTTTAGAATTGCTTATGATATCAACCAGTAGATGGCGCAACTACAAAATTTTGTTGCTGAAACGTCTGTGCATTAAAATAATTGTTATAGCCCCATTAATATATAACTTTTAGTATCTACTTAACTTTATCTGATGTGAAATGCGACAAACTGTGATAAAAAAATATAATTCCATAAGAATTAAATTATATTGACCGTATAAAAATGAGCTACGAATTACTAAATATTTAAATTCCAAACAATCAAGGTTCCATGGTGTAATGGTTAGCACTCTGGACTTTGAATCCAGCGATCCGAGTTCAAATCTCGGTGGAACCTGGAAGTACCTTTTAGCATCCAAATGTACCCCGTTTATTTTTTTTTGAAAGATCTAAATATTCTCATCCTCTAACTTTATACCCTAATTAGTGTGACGTCATATTTATATGATAAATATAAATAACATGAAACCAAAAATATTTGAATTTGTATACAGAAAAAGTTCTAATTAAAATAATATTTCCCAACCAGTGTCATTTTAAATTTCAATCAAAGTTACTTTTAAAAATAACCATACTTTTTAAATCTTAAGATGCATTGTTATTCATAAATCATTTGCAAGAGAATCTCACTGTTAATAAAGAAAAGCGATTGAAATATTTAAGCAAGTAAATAACAAATTTCAGATTTTATAAATGCACTTGAATTTATAGCCGTTTACAATAAATTCCTCTTCCACAGTAGTTAATACTTTATAGTCTTTTTATTTACGGATTACCTGAAAGAGAATCTTTACGTTTTCTCTTAATTCTTTAAGGATTCAATCTCATTTAATTCGATAGGCACGCCCACACAAAAAAGCTTTCGAGTGAAATTAAATTTCTTAATTTATCTTCGTGAACGGGTTTATTATAATCATTATTATTATTATTATTATTTCATTTGTTTATTTATTTATTGAAAAGTACATAATTCAAATCAAGAACCAGGAATTTTTATTATATACTAAATAATTCGCTTTTTGATATTTTAAATATGTAACTGACATTAGAAATTTGACTTGCATTCTTTCAAATATTTCTTTGTTTGAAAATGTGTCAGTCTTCTTTCCGATGCTGTTTTCGCGATTGTACGAACCTTTTAGAAACTCCGTTCTTTTTTTTAAATTGTCTTCTCGACTAGCTTGATTAGTAAATCGAAGCCTTGAAACAACCTTAAATATTCTCAACATTTAAGTATTTGAAATTAACAGAGTGTTTTGTGTTACGGCAAGCCTACGGGAGGGTGGGGGGTGTCTGGGCGGAGGACATTTTAAGGGGTTCAAACGAGTATTCACGCTACATCTGGAGAAATCGGCTCAAAACTCCACACTGTTAGACCGACAGTCGCGCGGTAGTCCCGAGAGCGGGACCTTCGGCCATCTGTCATGTTCAGTGTCTTATCCACTCGGCCATGGTGGGGTCTTGATTTTGATATTGACCTATTATTCTAATGAGAGGATAAAAAACATGAAAATCTTCGGTAGTTGAGCTGCTTTTTACCATAATTTCATGCTTTATTTCATCAGAGAATTTATCTTTTAAGACAGATGTAAGTCATGAGATATAATGCATCTTTCACAATGATTTAATGTAGGGGAACATGGGGAGCCTTGACCACATTTTCAGAAAAACATTTTTGTAAATTTTATTTTGGCAGCAAAATAATCCTATAGTGCAATTTAAAGGAAATTTTATTGGCATTAAGAATATATTTATGATAATATAAATTGTGCATTTCTTCTTTTCTGAATTTAATATTTTTTTAAACGTTGGAAAGTGGGTCAAGGCTCCCTTAATAAGGGAGCTCTGACCCATGGTATGGGAGGCTTGGTCCAGGCAATAATGTATAATTTTAAAATAAGATAAAAGTAAATCTTTTTTATTAGTTATATAAGCATTAAGTATAAAATCTTCAGTATGATAATTGAACACTCTGCTGTCATCATAACTTCTGTGAGTACTTTTACGAGCATTTCCTTTTGGTTTATGAAAAAAAGGGCATCCTGAGAAAAAAATAATACTTATTATTAATGCAGGATTTCAAAACATCTCATTTTTATATTAATATTCACAATAAAATGAATCAAAAGAAACATCCAGAAATTAATAGTTTTTCAGTAAAGATAACATTTATAACCCCCCCCCACACACACACACACACAAAAAATAAATAAATAAATAAATAAATAAAATTTGGTAATCTCTTTGTATAAATCTGGAAAATTATTATACTTGAATTATTCATAATTTAGTTTTTAGTATTAAATTTTGAAACAATTTTTATTGGACAATAATTGGTAGGTAACTTTTTGTCAACCACCTATCCTATTGTAAACATATAAAATTATTTATATTCATATCTAGGTATTATTTTAATTATGACAATGTTTGAAAAGCAGTATTGCTATATTTTCAAAACTATTTAACTAAGGGAGCCGTGACCCAGTGGTCAACCCTCCCTTACATACAGTGGGTCAAGCCTCCCCATCACGCCATTTTGTAAAGAATGGTGCATGGTGATTTGAAACCTGATTCTTTCTATAAACTTTTTTACTTTAATAATAGCTTAATATGACAGTATTTATAAAATCCCACTAGCTCAAAGTTAATTCAATTACTTTCTTTGAAAAACTCTTACAAAGTGTGTTTAAAATACTTACTTTTTAGGCAGAAAAACTTTCTTTCTTGTTTATTTCCACTCCTCTATGAACTGACTGGATGAAACTATGGTGGGTGTCTGATTACATCAGTAGCTTTGACTGCCATCTAGTGAGGGAAAGCTAAAATATTTTTAAATACTGAAATTCAAGGATGGGTCAAGCCTCCCTTATGGTCAAGGCTCCCCAGGTTCCCGTACTGTTAAGACAAAAATATACTCTTGGACCTAAAGGAGATGCCTTGGGTGGAGGACTTTCTAAGGAATTCTAACTCGTATTCACGTTACATCTGCCGAAAGGCACCAAGACTGTTAGATGGACAGCCGCGCGATAGACCAGATTCCTGGACTCCTTCAGCGATCGACCTATGTTCAGTGACTTATCCACTCTACCATTGGGCGGCATCACAATGATTTAAATAAGTTACGAAAGAGGGGTACGATATAGGTATTAAATATCTTAACTAAGTTGACATTTTGATTATATTTCTGGGGTGCAGAAAAACTTACTCAATTTCACAATAAATTACGTAGTTAATGTTGTAATTTACAATAGAACAGATCAAGCCTGTTGCACTTCTTTTGTTAAAAATTAAGCCCTGATCAAGATTTCAAAATTTTTACAGAATTAATATTGATTAATCACAATCGTTTTAGAATTTATCAGTAATTACTGCATATTTACAGATTTGATTCTCGTTTGTGCGGATAAGGAAGGCGACGGTACACTTGGGCGATCTGGCTAGGATGGGGGGGGGGTACCTTTGTTGCAGGACTTTCCAAGGGGTTCTAACGCGTATTCATGTTACATTTGGAGGAAACCGACCAAAGCTCCAGACCGTTAGATCGACAGCTGCGCGATGGGGCCAGAACCCGGGACCCTCAAACTTCGGCCATCTACCATTTTGAGTCACCTGCATATTTATGGAAGGAAAGAAGGAAGTGTAAGATTGAAAAAATAATGCCCCTATTTAATTTTAGCGAAATTCAGAACCGCTAAAAGATAAAATATGTCATGAATAAATGTGCAACCAAATAAAACTCTCTATAAAAAGTTTAAAACTATAAAAGTTTTTTCAAAAAATCCCTTTTTTAGAATACTAAATTTGTAATCTCCGAAACATTAGAACATTTGAAAACTTTTTAATAAATGTAGTGCTGCCATCTATTGAATTTATATACAACAACTTATACACATTTTCCAACTGTTTATATTTAGTGCTGCCATCTATTATAATAAAACTGAACTAGACCTTTATTCTAACACCTCACGAAATACTGCTGATTTTTAAAAGATAGTGTATTACGTAAATATTCTTTATTTGTATTATGGGGAGTCTTAAAAGAAAAGTAAACCGCTTGCTAAAGGAAAGTGGAAAAAGGACAAATATATAGTTCCTTACAATTTTTTATATTAGATTTTGTAAAGTTTTATTTCTCTGTTATGTAAGAGTAGTTTGAAGAAATAAAATCTGCCTCACGGTCTCATTGACATATTTTTATCCCCAATTTCTCTTATTCGAAACGTGTTTGATATTGAATGAAAAATATGTATAGAATTTAAATCACATAACAGAGATACAAAGAATTTCTATCATTGCTGCATTATGTGAGATATTTTTCATGCCTGATGCTTCTGTTTTATTGCCTATCCATAAAAGAATGTCTCAGTTTCAATGTAATAGAGTTGACATAAAAGTATGGACCTGTATTACACATGGATAAAAACTTAAAATCACCTTCAGGTTGCATGTCGCACAATGAAAGTACATTAGAACGACATAAAATTTGGAAAACAATCTACCGCCTCATATCACGCCTTGCTCTTACCAACCCAGGTGAAATAGACTTTGATAATACTGAGAAACTAGGAGACTATAAAAACCGAAAGTAGGGAATACAACATGAAACTTTTGAAATTCTTGATTTAGAGATCGATGTGAACGACATGAGTCATTCCGAGATTGACGTAGGATGGAAAAAGCTGACGAGTAGAAAGTCAACATTTGAAGATCTGGGGCTCTATTCTGCCACGTTCGTATAAGCGAACGTTCAGATATGTGACATCAAAATGACGTTTTTCGCATCCTGTTAACGTATGTTGGTATTCTGCAAGATACGGTAGAGCTTTAGGTGAAGATACTTCCTGCCGAATGTTTCCATTAGCATACGTTTCGAAATACGTCACAAATCCGAACGTTCGCTTAAACGAAGTGGCAGAATAGACCCCCAAATGACATTCGCAGCTGACGGTCGAAAGTGCTAGTTTTTAAATGATTTTAAATTGGTCTTTTAAGGTGATTTTAAGTTTCTATCTATGTTCAATGGAATATCTTTAATTTAGACTATTCGCAAAACATCGTATGTAAAATTGAAGGTGAACTAGCCTTTCTCACAAATGTTCTATATGTGCATGTTTAATTATATGGCGCACATTCAAGCCCACAAGCCTAATTCTTTCTAGACTTTTCTTAACTAGTCCCGTAGTTATGGAAGCAATAGCCTCTTCAAAATTCCGAATCTGAATTGAAGCAATTCATTAAGTAGCGGCAAGGGGATCTTTTATGAAGCCCCAATGAAAAAAATCTGGAGTGACTCCACTCGACTTTCCGAACACTTACGATTAAGATCATTACCAAGCATTTAAATAAATTTTAATCGATGAATAATTCAAACATATATACTAAATTGAAGCTCGATCGAATGTACCGTTTAAACGCTAGCGCACTTTCAAGAATTTCTCCGCATAGGCCATAATGTAAAAGAAATCTTTGTCGTAGCCCTGTAGAAAAACTATAAGTCCTATAAACATCAAAATCAACACCGGTCTTACAATTGTGGTTTATAACATGTATACCCAATTTGAGCTCAATCGAATGTACCGTTTAAACGCTAGCGCACTTTCCAAAATTTTCCTCCATAGGCCATAATGTAAAAGAAATCTTTGTCGTAGCCCTGTAGAAAAACTGTAAGTCCTATACACATCAAAATCAATACCGGTCTTGCAAAGGTGGTTTATAGCATGTATACCCAATTTGAGCTTAATCGAATGTACCGTTTAAACGCTAGCGCACTTTCAAGAATTTCTCCCCATAGGCCATAATGTAAAAGAAATCCTTATTTTATCCCTGTAGAAAAAGTGTAAGTCCTATACACATCAAAATCAATACAGATCTTGCGACGGTGGTTTATAACATGTATACCCAATTTGAGCTCAATCGAATGTACCGTTTAAACGCTAGCGCACTTTCCAGAATTTTCCTCCATAGTCCATAATGTAAAAGAAATCTTTGTTGTAGCCCTGTAGAAAAACTGTAAGTCCTATACACACCAAAATCAATACCGGTCTTGCGAGGGTGGTTTATAACATATATACCCAATTTGAGCTCAATCGCATGCCCTGTTCAGGAGCTATCGTGTTCACTCACATACACACAAACACACATACACACACACACACACACACATACACACATACATCTCGTAAAAATAGCATAAATGAATTCAGAAGACCTCAAAACGTGTCAATACACCAAAATCTCGAATTCGAATTTTTTCATGATTACAATACTTTCCTTACATGGTACATCTTCGGAAAGTAAAAATAGCATGGAGCTATGTCAGGAAAAGGAGGTGGCCAGCGAACAAGAGCTTTCTTGCCTAGGCCATCATGACCACACCAACTAGGGATGGATGCGAGATGAGACAGACATTTTTAACATTACGACTTAGGGATTTTGCGAGACGAGACAAAGCTTTTCGGACAAGCCTGTTTCGAGAGACGCGAGTTTTTTTGTCTTGCGTCCATCCATAACTTCAGCGGTCATCCACTGCTTCGACGTCAACCCTTCTCGTACACGAGATTTCAACGGAGAGGGGATCTATCCTGTTGCCAATGTGTATTGTGCTAAGGCAAACCTACACGAAGGGTCTCTGCCTAATGGGCGGAACCTTGAGTGGATGACTTCTTAACCCTTTAAGGCGCAGTGATCCCGCTCGGGGAACAGCCAACTCTAACGTTTTGACTGTTGCCAGTCACGAAGAATAGATTGGATTTCTATAAAAATAGTTGCGGGTGACATAGCTCCACGAGAATTCTTTACTTTTTAGCCGTTATTTCCCGTAAAAGAATGGTCACGATCATTTTTAACAGCACTGACATCTGCTGAAAAATGGAAGAACGCGAGAACAGCTGGATAGATTGCCCAACGCTGGAAAAAGGGCAGCCGTTGCCATCGCTCGACTTAACTACCACCAAGATGGTGGACGATCGAAACGTTCATCGCGTGCCACAGATCGAGAGACCCTTTTTTGACGACAGCTGGCTGTGCTTGGGAAAGGGTTGCGCCTCAAAGGGTTAAGAGGTCCTAAGGCGTATTCACGTTGCATCTCGAGAAAACCGTTCAAAATTCCAGACTATCCAGATAGACATCCGCGCGGTAGGCCAGAATTCTGGATCTTCACATTCCAGTCGTCTACTATGTTGCGTGTCTTATCCGTACGGCTATGGTGGGGCCCTATCCTATAAGGATTGCAAATCCATCCTCTACTAATTAGGGAAAGAGCCATTCTCTCAACATAGCCAGTTAAACGCTTTTAGGGATGGACGCGAGGCGGAAATTTGGCATCTCGCGTCTCGCAAAACAGCCTAAAAGCTTTGCCTCGTCTCGCAAAATCCCTATATCGTAATGTTAAAAATGTCTGTCTCGTCTCTCAAAAAAGCTGTAAATCTCTGTCTCATCTCGCAAAATATCATCTCGCGTCCATCCCTAAACGCCTTACGCTTAGGAGTCACAATTTTGTGTATATGGCGCTGCAAGACGAGAAAACAACAAAGCAGTAATCGCGCATGCGCTCATCTAGAGCCACTCATTTAATTGTGACGCTGTAGGAACACTCGACAGCACTTAAAGATGATGATTGCTTAAAATTTAAAACTGGGACGTTCTTTTAGCGGTCTGTAGTTTATTATTTGTTTGGTCTGAAACTTTCTGTATGGCCAATCCAGATTGTTCGTTACCCTGTATATTTGCATGTGCTTTGACCCGTTTGATCTTTTTACTTTCCGAACATGTTCCATGTTAGGAAAATATTGTAATCATGAAAAAATTCGACTTTTGGTGTATTTACACCTTTTGAGGTCTTGTGAATTCATTTATGCTATTTTTACGAGATATATGTATGTGTGTGTGTGTGTGTGTGTGTGAACACAATAGGTCCTAAGCTGGGCATTCGATTGAGCTCAAATTGGGTATATATGTTATAAACCACCGTCGCAAGACCGGCATTGATTTTGATATGTATTGGACTAATAGTTTTTCTTCGGGTCTACGACAAAGATTTCTTTTACATTATGGCCTATGGGGAGAAATTCGTGAAAATGCGCTAACGTTTAAACGGTACATTCAATCGAGCTCAAATTGGGTATATATGTTATAAACCACCATCGTAAGATCGGTATTGATTTTGATGTGTAGAAGACGTAGTACTGGGCTACGACAAAGATTTCTTTTACATTATGGCCTGTGGGGAGAAATTCTTGAAAGTGCGCTAGCGTTTAAACGGCGCATTCGATTGAGCTTCAAGTTGGTATATATGTTGGATTATTCATCGATTAAAATATAGTTAAATGGTTGGTAATGATCTTAATCGTAAGTGTTCGGAAAGTCGAGTGGAGTCACTCCAGATTTTAATTTTTATTTTTCAACACCGACTGTCGAACACAAAATCCCGTTCAACCAAATCTCAGCCACGCCGTCCTGCGGCTCGCCCGTGTCACCACGCGGTTTCTTCTCTTGTCGCCGACACATTACGCACACCCACCCACCAACCAACCCCATCTCTTCCCGAATGTTTGCTCGCTCGGCTGTTAGAAAAGAAAAAGAACTAGGAACGATGCTCAACAACAATTAACTGCATTAAGCATCGTTTGCCTAACGAGGCCCGATGCTGCTAAAGTTCTCTCTCCCCTGAAAAGTGGGCAGTCAGCCAATGGAAACGAAAAAAACCCCAACTCCACACGGATGTGTCATGTCGCGATGTTAGGGCCCTCGAAAAAAAAAAAAAAAGCAAAGAAATTAAGGCCCAAAAAGCGCGAATATTTTCCCGTTTTACGGACTTTTCAAGGGTTATCGGTGCAACGGATACGTCGAGAACTAATGGATCTTTCACAGTCAATACACTTATTGAAATGGATTATTAACAGGATCGATTATTAGCCCGTTAACGCGCAGTGTTCCCGCTCTGGGAACACCAAACTCTGGCGTTTTGGCTGTTGCCAGTCACGAAGAATAGATTTGATTTCTATAAAAATAGTTGCGGGTGACATAGCTCCGCGAGAATCTTTTACTTTTTAGCACTTCATTTCCCGTAAAAAAATGGTCACGGTTTTTTTTTTAACAGCACTGACATCTGCTGAAAAATGGAAGAATGGCGAGAACAGCTGGATAGATTGCCCAATGCTGAAAAAAGGGCAGCCGTTGCCATCGCTCGACTTAACTACCAGCAAGATGGCGGACGATCGAAACGTCCATCGCGTGCACAGATCTAGAGACCGCACAGCCAGCTGTCGTCAGAAAAGGGTCTCTAGATCTGTGGCACACGATAAACGTTTCGATCGTCCGCCATCTTGCTGGTAGTTAAGTCCAGCGATGGCAACGACTGCCCCTTTTTCAGCACTGGTAAAGGGTTGCGCCTCAAAGGGTTGAAGTAGTGGTTACATATATTTGTCGATTACAGGATTGATTACTAAAATGCTTATTTATAGGTAGATGAAAACAACCATTCCGATCCCACATTCCTATGTGATTCTGAGCCGTCTTAGTTTCCTCTACCACCTTTACATGTCTTTTACCAGTGTTCTGAATAGCCCTGCAGAAAATTGTTTCTAAAAGACCTTACTTTTTGTGTGGAGTTGCAGCTATATGAGGTGAAGGGCTTACTGAGAATTTATTATTAATTAAATGTTTTGCTATCTGTTTTGTCTCTGATGATTTTAGCCTCATGATGACCGCTCAAACCGACTAGGCCTCGGCCTGGAGATGCTAAGTGTTAGGGGTCCCAAAATGATTAAAATGTAATCAAGCCTGTTTAATGGAATAGCCATTCTGCCACGAAAATTATTCTAATAAACGGGATATGCCCTTATCCGGGATCTCACTAACAAATTACTATGGAAAGTATTAGGTTGTTTCCCGCCACCACAAACATCGGAAGCACACATTTCGCGTTAGCGTATTTGCTCATATTTTGTCAAATGATTTTTGGCATTTGAAAGAAAGAGACTTGCTTTATAACACTGTGTTGTGAAATCTGTAAAAAATATAGTTATCATTAAGAACAAGGTGTCTCAAATGGAACTATCACTCTAGAGGATTAGAACCATCATTTACTTCCAGTTCTGTTTCAAAAAGTCAGCTACAGAATATCAACGAATTATGAGTACAGCTTTAAGTACTATTATTGTATCATGTGACACGGTACAGGTTTGGTACCGAAAGTTCAAAAACAGGTATCTAAGGAGTTAGAAGTTAGTTTTTCAGGCAGATATGGCGGAAAACTTTCGTTACAACCTGATACTATTAAAAATTTATTACATTAAACAATACAATTTTCTAACCGATCTTTCACTAAGTAGGTTTGACTGCAATGTTCGGCAATTCTATTCCTTAAAAAATTAGCATAAAAAACGTTAACCTCTTAAACCCGACAAAATCTCACATCTTAAATTAAAGAGCAATTTCATAATTGTGTTTTTAAAAAAACTTATTACACTTAAAAGAGCGACAAGTAGAAAACGTTTCAAATAATTTTTCGAATAAAAGACTATTTCTCAATCTGTTGTTGCTTATGCCCTCTGACAGTCCGAATTTAGCCCGGGTTCCCCTAATTTAGAACCAAATCCAGAGTAGGGACCAACCCCCTGAAATCGGCACCCCCCATAGGTATCGTTTAACAACCTGGAGGACATTTGAGCCACGACGGATTTTACGTGCACCAGCTCCCTTTAGACGGTCCCACAGCAGTCGAGCCGAGAGGGGGAAGTCCCTCCCAAGCACTGGCCAAGCCGGATGCTGCTTCACTTGCCGTGTTCTTATGGGAATGGAGTTTAGCGCCCAGACCACTGCGGGGCAGTTCTCAATCACCGTTTCAGTACCAAAATGTTGTTATCATCCATAAACGAAGACTGTCATGACACTTTTAAAAGTTGATGATGTCCTACAAGTTATTTTCAGAAAAAAAAAGTAAAATAAAATTTCAGCTTACGAAATTTCAATAACACTCAAATATTCTTTGGTGTAACCACAAACAAAAACAAACTGTGTGCCAGTGTGTAGGATTTATAGAATCACATACATTAAAATAATTTATTCAAAAGTCAAGCATGGACGTATATGTACGTCCATTCCGAACTACAACAAATCTTAAAAGAATCGTTTTAACAGTGGAAAGAAAAAAGTCCATAAATGTGGACCTCTGGAATGAAGAAGTGAATGACAATAAATGAAGAGAAGCATTGTTACACACACATGCCGCTCTGCAAAAGTGTTTGTTTACATTTTATTCATTGAGCCGGAGTTTCTGTCTGTCTTTATGTGCAACGACAATGGCCTACAGTCGTAAGTTGTTATCAACGCCACGAATGAAAATATCTGTTGCATCTGTTGATTCATCCATAGCTACAGAATAAAGTACAAAGTCCTTGCCCTTGGACTTTGATGAATACATTTGCTGCCAGATCTTCCACATGTCTCGCTATATTGTCGGATCAGGCAAGCTAATGCTTAAATATCTTGAGCCTGTGATGGACAAAGCACATCAACTGCATACTGAAGACATTCTTTTACCAACTCTCCATCAATGAATGGTTTTCCACGTTTAGCAATTTTTTCTGCTATAATATGTAGCTTACACGAGCACTATTTTCGACTCTTTATTTGCTCTCGAGGAAAACGACTGATTACAATTTACCTTCGATTTTAATTCTCTGACTTTATCGCTTCGAAAACGTCCTCCTAATGCAAAATATTTTCTACTGCGCTTAGTATCATAAAGCCTTTTAGTGTTGTATTCCTTCATTACAGCTACACTCTCGTTGCAAATAAGGTGAACTTGCCTTATTGTTTTGCTCTGCGAAAAAGTAAAGAGGCGGCCCAAGCTTGGCGGGCCACTAATATATCTTCCCCTACTAGCAATTTTGCTCGGGCCATCATCGGCTGGCTACGTGGCCGGCGGTAGCCCGAGCAAAATTGCTAGTAGGGTCTGCGGACCACGGGTTGAAGACCCCTATTTTAGAAGATATTAACTAAAAACTGAGAATAAAGGATCATGGTTGTCATGTTTGGCGATTTCCGGCAGCATAAAATGATTTAGGTTTTTCCAAGAAAATGGTTAGAATCCAATCAATGGCCAGAATTGCCATTCGTAAAAATAACAGAATAATCTTGAACTGTCATTTTTAATCAGAATATCATCTGCATGCGAAAACAGAGGCAGAATTAATTGTTTTAGGTCAAAGAATAAGGATTTATTACAACCAAATATACCTAATTTAAAGTTTTACGGAAGAATAAAGTGGCCGGTGAGACAAGTTTATCAATTTTGAGCAAGGTAGAGGTTGCTGATATTTTTTTAAGTACGATCTGTATTAATAAATTTCGCAGTAGTTTCAACAGAAAGAACTACGGGAACGTTTTTTCCCTTTGTGTTACAGTGGAGTCTTGACTTACGCGAGAGATTCGTTCCAAGACCCCTCGTGTAAGCGAAAATTTCACGTTGTGAAATAGGGTATACATACGACTTTTAGAAACACACACAAAGTTACTTATAAACTACTTATAGATACTTATAAACACACCTAAAAACGTTTTAAACCATTCCCTGATTACATATTACCATTTCCTACATAAAGGAATGAATAAAGCCAGGTTTAGACGGGGACGGTCTGGGTACTTCCGCCTTCAGTGATGCTACGAAGGGTGCAATACCGTTCGCTGATTGGCTCTCTTCATCAGTAGCCAATCGCGAAGACGACACTTAATCTTGACACCCCGCACTTCTGTTTGCACTCCTTACAATTGGCAAAAATCTCATGTGTTGCAGATGAGGAATCCGCGTTAGCTCTGGGATACGTTAAACGTAAAAAATCCGCATAATATTCCGTTCACGTAAGATAGATGGCATTGTAGTGCGAGATCACAGTATCACGCTTATTGTATAACTATCCAAATGGGTCATAACGAGAAAATGTCCGAAAAGAGTCCATTCGACTGTGGAGAAGATTCAAGTGGGAGTTACTATTTACACTCTAGATATTTCTTTTATGTTGAAGTGGCGTATAATATTTTACATGCAATGCTCAGGAACTCCATGCCGACGAACAGCAGGGGCGGCCCTGAGGTAATTGGCGCCCCCTTTTATGCTCTAAATCAAGATCTTCTCAGTTTTTGAGTTCGAAATTGTGACTTTTCGAAGACGGCGCACAGATGCGATGCTTACCTTGCTTACCGTGTCCGGCCGCTCCTGACAGTTTATTATTGACGTAACCAATAGAGGAAAATTACCGGCAGTAGTGCGGTGGCTGGCAAAATAGCGAAAACAAGCGTTGCTTGTTTTGACAAGTACAAAAAGCGATAAGTGATCGATAGCGATAAGTGAAGGAACAAAAAGTGAGAACTCAGAAAGCCAACTTGGCGATAGAGCTGAAAGCTAGAAAGAACGGTCGCCAAATAAATCGCCAGATTGAAAAAATGAAAAGATCGTTATGCGTTAATGCAAGTTGACCAAAATTTAAATGTGGCGATAGTCAAAGAGAAGTTGTAATATAAGAAATATCATTGAAACCCCGTGGGAACGGGCTGAAAATTGAGGAATCCTCGGACAGAAAAATACCTGCTAAATACATTGTGAAAGTCAAAGCCAAAGTAATTTTAAGAAGCATAATCAAAATAGCGTAACGGATAGAAATGGGAATTTAAAAATGGCAAAGAGTGTTAAATTTAGAAAAGGGAAAGGAAAAATCAAAACTAATTATAAACATCTGATGAACTGCATCCGAACGACGTCCATCCGATTCGGAAAAGCAAAGAGTGGTTTGAAAGATTAACATTTTAATACACAGACATTCATATAAGCTAACTGCTGCCAAAACACTAATCAAGATACTTTTTGCAGAAGGATTTCAAAGCAAAGAGAGGATGTGTTGTGGTTAAAGAGCTTTAGAAAAATGGTTTATTTTTAGAGCTGTCCACGTTCAAAGCAGGTTACCAAACTCTAAAAAAATAAAAGCCATGTATCAAAATGCGGATAAAAATAAATCCGCTCTTCAACAGAGGGAAGATAAAGTGACGTGACTCCAACACATGACTTGGCAAATCTAATTCCTGACGGAGATAGATGCGGAAATTTCCTATATAAATATTGAGTGTGCTAGGGGAGAGGGTTTTGAGTAAATAAAAACTTACTTTTTAGTTTTCAGAAAAATAAAGCTCATTATTTAAAGCAAAACCGTCTCACGTGAATGAGATGTACCCTCTCAGAAGAGTATTCGAATATAAGTGAAATTTCCTATTTTAGTTTTGGCGATAATTAATTAGTTTTTGATAAATGCACAAGTCAACAGAAATATGAAAAGTTATTTTTACATATAACCTGATTCATATTTTATGATGAAAAATTTTTAATGTACAAAACCAACGTAGGAAATTTCACTTTTTACAGGAATACTTTTTTGACAGGATGTACAATAGGGTGGATCGAAATTTTTTTTTTTTTTTTTCGAATTCTTTATCTCCTGAGGTCTCAAAAGTTGTATATTGATATGAATAAGACGTGTGTAAATCTTGAATGTTCTACGACATCGTCTTGGGGTTGCGCATCGAGCTTGAAATTTAGAAATTTTTGAAAAATACGACTTTTTTTAAAAATCGACCAAAAAAATTCTTTTCCGAATTATTAGGCTCCCGAGGTTTTAGGAGTTATATATTGTTATGAATAACACGTATGCAGAATCTGGAAGGGCTACGACAATTTCTAGGGATTGCACATCGAGTTTGAAATCTATAAGTATCTGAAAATTGAGTGTTTTTTGAAAAAAATTACGTAGAAAGCAAACTTTATTTGTTAAAAATAATTTGGTCCTTTTATATGTTAAAACATATTTAGAGAAGCTCAGTAAATCACATAAAATAGCTTTACGAACAGTTTGATACAATGCACACGTTATGTGGTTGTTTCGTCTTGGGCGCAGTACGCAAACTGTGCTCTAGACAACTAGTGCCGGTTTGCCTGCCGAGTGATGGCGATGCACAAGCACATGCGTTCGGTAGGCGCGAGATATTTCGTTGAAACAGGCATTTAGTCTCACGTTTCAGATAGATGGTTCTTTCAGTTTACTCCCAAAAAATGCTAAAAGGTGGTTGCCTTGCACTGCTACGATTATGAATAGAGTGAAACTGTCTGCAACAGGACATGGAACAAAATTGGGTGTTCTTAGAAAAGCTGGGAATATCGGAAGAATTACCTCGTACCAAGTTACCAACCCATGAAGACATACTCGTACTTCTATATTACTATTTTGTACTTAACGTAGAAAAATCTCTACTTATTATAAAAGAAGGTGTCTGTGTGTCTGTCGGCAGCGTTACGGACAAACGGTTGCACCTAGAAACACCAAATTTGGTACTCGGGAAGATGTAAATATGTAGTTGTGCACCTCGAAGCGATTTTTTCAAAATTCGACCTAGATTTTTTTTTTTTTTATGTTTTATGCGATTTTTGTCATTTTTTCTCACCTAATTCGTAATGACGGCGGAAATTACGCTCGCAGCAAAACGGCATTTGTATCATCGGATAGAGGAGAAAATTTTCTTTTAAAAACAGTTTGTTCTGAATACGTAACATAATTTACCGATTTTTAGGAATTTTTTTACTAAGCATTTGCTTCGGCGAATTGTTTCGTAAAATAATTTTAAAACTGTCGCATCTTGAATTCTATCCGTCATAACTTTTTGATATTTTGACAAATGGTGAAACATTCTTTTCTCCCTCTTTTAAAATAAAAACGAAAAAATTATGTACATTAGATGATTTTTTATGAGTTTTAATGCAGCCTAATGTTTAGAATTTAATAGCATCAACGCGATCTTACGCCATTCATTACATTGCGATCACGGCACGAGAATTTATCTTCGGTTGTTGCCACAGAAAGGATTAGAAAAAAGGGTTTTCTCAACCAATCGAGTTTTTAAATGGGATATCGGAATTTCAATTCGCAAGTGAGGATCCATGACGTCAAATGCTTTAAAATACGTAAAAATTACGCCATAATTATAACTCATTTATTCCAGCTCTATTTTCAACACAGGGAGACAATATTTTAATTAAAATTTACTGTCCGCAGTAATTTCAACAGAGGAGATTACTTGAACTTTTTAAAAATGAAATTCTGTTTTGTCACATGCAGATATGATTTTAGTAGTAAAATATACGCTTATTCCCGTATGAAGAGCGGGTGCGCAGTTATCTTAAAAACATCTCTTGAAAATAGCATAAATGAATTCAGAAGACCTCAAAACGTGTAAATACACCAAAATCTCGAAGTCGAATTTTTTCATGATTACAATACTTTCCTTATATGGTACATGTTCGGAAAGAAATAAATGGTTGTCCATTCCCTGTAGTGTCTTAGGTATTTAATGCTACAACTTGAGCCTAAAAAACAGTATGATGTAGAAATAAGACATTTTGAAAGCCAGGAGTTCTCTGCAAACCATTAATCTTTCCACTTTTTTGATAGTGAATGACACTGACGTAGTTTTTTGAGTCATTATACTGCAATGATGCCAGGTTAATACTCGTGACGCAAACTTTACATCAAGAGTCAAATAATTTTGCTCTTTTTCTTTAAATTCCACATCACGAATAAATTCGAATTACACATGTAAGGAAAATTTTCTTTTCCTACCGTGCGAAGAACGGGCACGCAGCTAGTTTCTTAATAAAGGGCAGGAACCACCGGAAGGAGATGTAACCTTAGTTGTGGCGATCAAAATACAGGAAATTTGGATCAAGGCCAGTATCCCTACTGTGTCAATCCAAGGAATTCAAGAGATAGAAAAGTTCATGAGCAAGTTCAGCAGCTAAATAAATCCTATGTTAGAGATGGATATAAGGAATTGTTTATGAAGAAAGTTGGAAAAACTCTCCCTTACCGAGCTACTGAATATCGCACTTGCAAATGTACTGTCTTTTTCCGGAGCAGGTGTGGCTCAGAGCCTCACATAACCTCATACAGAACGGGAGGCATTAGCAGACCAGAGGGGAGCTAGATATGTGACAATAACTTGTAAAGAAGAAAAGTTATGGAGAACGGGAGAAAAGTTGAAATGTTGGAAAGAGAAATTTCGAGATTCGTGGAGAAAGAGGTGAAAGCTCCAATATCCAGTCTCCAACTTTAGTCATTGATTTGGAAAGTGAAAATAACGAAAGAGAAGTACGAAAGACTGAAGAAAACGCTGAATGCCTATCTACCGCCACTTTGGGAGATACGTTCACAAATGACCAAGTTAGAATAAAAATATCATTACTTTCACAAGTCTGCACAAAGTTATTACGGACTAGGCAGCAGAAATTCTGGTATCAACTTTATTTCACAATCCAGAAAGCGGAAGGAATGCAGATGGAGAGAAACCTTCTCAACTGATTCTGGACCCATATAAAGTTAGAGGATGGCTGAGATGACTCGCAGTGAAACAAACGGAAGAAGTATTTAAAAATTTCTTTGGATTGCATTTTGATAGGAGGAAGTACAAAACCAGATACATAGAAATATTTGTTGACGGCAAATTAGACCCAAGTATTTGTCCCAAAGAACATATCTCGCTTATAATGGAACCTGATTCAACATACTTTGGCCATATGTCACGATCTGATTTTAAGAATTTCACTGGAAATTTAAGAAAGTTTGACACGAATTCCATTGATCTTGGGACGCTCACAGGCATTGCGAATGGTGGCGAATCATCGAATTCCGGAAAGAACAAAGGAGTCATCCGAAATCTAATAACGCAGTTCTCTAATCTAACCAAATCTCTGCAATGTCGTATTTGCCAGCTTCACACCATAGCAAACAGCCACTCCGAAATTTGCTGTCTATCCATCTATCAGATGATGGTTTCTTACGATCTAGATTATTACACTTCACATAAAATGCCACAGTTTGATCTGAAGTCGGGCTTTACATTATTCATTAAAACGCATGCTCCAATACTTGGATACTTGGGCTGGCACGGGCAGGACTCGGATAGCATGCAAATCAACGAGGTGGGTCCTGGGTAATGTAGTTACGATTGTGGTTGTACTAGAGAAGAGCTGCGAACGTTACCGACTATTTTTCAACGGGACTGATTCATTAAAAATGTAATTATTGCTTTCTACATATTTTTTTCAAAAAATGCATATTTTTCAGATATTTATAGATTTCAAACTCGATGTGCAACTACTAGAAATTGTCATAGCCCCTTCAGATTTTGCATACGTCTTATTCATAACAATATACAACTCCTAAAACCTCGGGAGCGTAAAAATTCGGAAAAGAATTTTTTTGGGTTGATTTTTAAAAAAAGTCGTATTTTTCAAAAACTTCTAAATTTCAAGCTCGATGCGCAACCCCAAGACGTTGTCGTAGAACATTCAAATTGTACACATGTCTTATTTATATCAACTTACAACTTTTGACACCTCAGGAGATAGCGATTTCGAAAAAAAAATTTTTTCGATCCACCCTAATGTACAAGTTTTCATAAGTTTGTCATAGGGCATGTTCAGTATTTTATTGCATATTTACATAAAACAATTGAAAATATTATTTTAGCTCTTCCATAATTTGTTTATAGAAATTACACTTTTATCGGTTATCTAAAAAAAGACTTAAAAATCACTGTCACATTTAACTCCCTTTTTTCACATTTATAGTAATTCAAATTCAAAGAGGTGGCCAAAATGCCTGATTGTGATAATGGATTTTATTCGTGAAAATTCATCTAATATAAGACTGTTAGTTTTATAATATTACATAATACTAACACAAATAAAACTGTTTATCATTCATATTATAAATAATTATGTTTGACGTACCAGTTACTGAGCAAATAAATCTTCCTTTCGGTATTATCCTCCAAATTGAGGGCAAGTTTGAGGAGCTTGAAAATGAGAGGTGCGTATTCAAATAAAAAGTGCTCTGGAAAAAAGTTCTTAAATGGGATGGATTACTTCTTTGTTTTGTTCCCGAAATGTGGCTCTTTTATTACATTGCGTTTAAATACTTTTTTTTTATGTGAAATTTAACATAATGTAACATTATCGCATTTACGGCCTATTATATAAATGAAGCATTGACCCTATGGGATAATTTCATCTTATATATTTTATGACAAGTAGTGATGGAAAGCAGTTGATTGCCAGTAGGTACCTTCAAACATGTCCATAGCATTGAAAATAGAGCAAAAGACCAGTGCCTTCCACATTATTAAGCCATAAAATCTTAATATTTTCCACCTTTCTATTTTTTCTTCTTCGAGTTTAGATTCCAGCAGAAGAGTTTACAAGACAAAAATTTTAGAATAACTCTTTGATACTTTAATAAAAGCAATGAAGTAGTATTTTAATTATTGATTGACTTTACTGTTAATATTTTCTACAAATATATTTAAAACAGTTACTTTCCTTAGACGGCTTAAAATGCTACTTACTTGAGAAAAATGTTTTAGTACGCATAAGAGTTATACGTAAGCGAATATTTTAAACTTTTATAAAGATTTCAAGTCGATTAGTCAAATGCTTTCTTTTAAGTTTAAAAATGGAAAAGAAAAAAAAATCTAAAAATCACAGAATATATAAAATTTTCAGATTATTGAAGTAAATTACTTTAATTTTTTTACTCCCAAAAGGCGAAAATTTCGGAAAAATTCTAAAAGCCGGAAATCGAAACTTTTCCCCGATTTTTAAAATCTGTAAGATTATTCTCAAACTTGTACATTAGTTAATTTTAAATTAAAATAATTAAAAATATAAATGCATGTTCCGATTTTTTTTTCTCACAATCCTTTTTTAATGGAATATCTCCCCTGGCACGTTTTCACTGAACTTCGTATATGTTCAAAATCAAATATGTCGAATAAACCAAAATTCTACCCATCCGTATGAATCCGGGAAAATTAATACCACCAAAATGTCAGAAACATGCTCAAAAACAATTTAGAGAGAAATGTGTCATTCCAATCTTGATTTTGACAGGTTTTAACCAGTTTTTATTAATTGCCTATTTCGGAGATCCATAACAGAATATAAATGAGATTATTACGCTGCCTTCACTGGCATGCTCTTCCGAAGATAATGCCTTCGGACATTATCCTTCCGAATCGGTAATGATTTAATCATAAATTTCTTCTCACACAATCTCGGAGAGCTGTAATCTTACATTTATATGTAAATCAAAACCGATAAAAACTGGCTTTGCTCGCGATTTACTCTTCCAGAGAGGTATAGAAAAAGAAGAAAGAAAAAAGTGCTGGAACTGTCCCTAATTTTTTTACCCCTGTATAACTGCGTATTATACTTAAAATAAGAAGAAAGAAAATGCGAACCCGCTCAACAATGTTTCTTAAAGCAGAAGCAAAGGGGGGAGGGGGACTACGCTGAACTCCCATCATGCCTTGCGAGGGAGTCATCTCTTGCTTAACGTTAATGGGCCTAATTGTCACCTTTAATGACAGAGAAAGAAGATTGAACGGGCATAAAACGGTGCACGGGACCTCGTAAAAGTTTTACGGCCTCTTCAAAGGTACACGAGGGGGTGGGGGGTGGGGATGAGAAGAGTTATTTCGGGAAAAATCCCGTTAAGGCAGGTGGCGCTGAGGGCACGAAAATAGTTAAGTACCGGAGAGCCGGAGTTTCAGGCAAGTCACAGGTTGTAGAGCTTTCGAAAGAATTGCTACATCCGAAACATGTCTTGTAATGTACTCTGTTTTTAACCTTTTTTTTTACGCCACGTTACAGACAATTCAATTCTGTCAGAAGCAACAAATTATAACTTCACTTTTGCCAGTTTTAATTTGGCTGTTTTTTCTTTCTTTTCTTTTACTTTTACTAACCCCCCCCCCCCGTTTTACTTTGAAATGGACAATGATATTGTTTACCAAGCACAGTTTAGGGGAAATTAAAAGAAGGTCACTAGAGTTAAAAGGGAAGGAAATGATTCAATGTTGTCTAAAAGGGTCATTTTTGCTAAAGTTAGATGACGCTGCCTTCAATTAGTGTAAAATTCTGAACATTCTTTTATTTGCTTACCCTTTCCCTTCTTCTTTCTTTTTTTCTTTTCTTCCTTTTCTTTTCGAACGTAAGCAAGTTTTCATGGTATTGGAACTGTCCAATGAATTTGAATGTTTATTATTTTTAGAATGTTTTTACAAATGCTGCCTTGAAAGTCAATTTGGCAATGAACAACAGCCAGTTGTTGTTGTTTCTGATTACCGAAATAGTTTTAGAAATAAAGACCACAGTCCTCAAGTTCATAGACCTCCAGGAAATCTAAGAACAGAAGAGGTTTTGTATAAAAACCCCTCGTCCAAGGTATAATCAACGCAGTTTAAAATATGGGCATTCGATGCCTGGTCAGTCCCGCACTTGGTGCAGGTCTTAAAAACTTTCTGTCTTTGTTCTTAGGAGAGAGACCTCAAATCACGCATTATGTTATTTGCTCAAGTATCCGTTTGCAAAAGGTGAAATACAAGCTCGCTCATTGTCCTCTATTACCACCAAAAAGAAGAGGACCGACTGGGCGATCTCTAGAGTACCAGTCATGCAGTGGGACTTTCCAAAGGTCCCAATGCGACTTCCTGCGTTCTGAGAAAACTTCACTGAAAATGCACTGACTATAATCTTATCCTTTTTCAATTTATTTTATATTTTGTGCAACAATGAACCACTGTGGAAGACATTGTTATTTCCTATATCCCTCTGCAATGATATTTCAATGTTCAAAGCCAATCCGGCAGCGAATTCTCCGAAGAAGCAGCCTTTGCTAAGGTATCTCCAATCTCGTTGCCATTAATACTGACATGGGAGGAAATCCATTGAATATGCTGACTGATTCACAAAATTCACTGAAATCCTTTTAATAATTTTCAAAATGGATAGTTCAGCCCTGCTACCTAAATTCATCCAGTTACTCAGGCGTTGAATCTCAATAAATATCCAAAAATCCCTAAAATCAGGCTCAGCAATATTCTCGACATAGTTTAAGCTTTTTCCTATTGCAATGAGCTCTGATCTGAAAACAGAACATACATGGTTAAAACTGATAAAAGCCGAAAATTAAAAATGCTTCTTTGGATTCTTTTAAAGCTGAATTCTGAATGTTCGAAAGCTTAGTGGTTCGTATGCTTGTTTGGATTCTTTTATTTAAATTTCTCTGTACAAGTAGGAGTCCCGATAAACATACCGCTATCAGAATGTTCCTGGTTGGTCACTCTTGCTTCCGTCTGTATGTATTTGAATTCTGTATATCCATATTTCACTGATAATCTCAATAGCCATTTGTCCAATGATTTCAGGATTGTCAGTATTTTTTTTTAATTGCGTTCAATTGATCTGTGTGAAACTCAATTCCACTTAAGTTAATGACAGATCCAAAACACAATCACAAAGACTGGTATTCAAGCCGACAAGAAGGTAACAGCGAAATTATTAGGTTGTAACGAAAGTTTTCCGCCACTCCAAGTATTGCCTGCACAAGCAGTTCCTGTTGGTGTCTTTGCCAATATTTTGTAAGACGATTTTTATTATTTGAAAGAAAAGACTTGTTTTAGAGCACTGTGTTGTGAAATCCGTAAAACAATATCGTTATGATTAAGTAATAAGGTTTCTGAAATGGAACTACCACGCTACCAGATTGATCCACCATTTACTCTCAGTTCTGTCGCAAAAGGTCAGCTACAGAATGACACTGAATCATGTGTATAGCTTAAGGTACTACTGTTGTATCATATGACACTGTGAAGATTTGGCACCGAAAGTTCAAAAACGAGGACTAGGATATTAGAGAAGCAGAGCGCTCTGACCGGACTACTGATGCTGATGTGGCCCGCCTACGAGAATTTGTGGAAGAAGATAAAATATTCATCCACGAGAGCTAGCTAAAAGAGTTAGACTTTAGTGTCATGTCCATTAGTGGCGCTAAGCATCGCATAAACTTGACATATAAGGTCAATAGCTGGGTACTGCGTGAGCTGACTCAAGCAAATCTGGCGGAAAACTTTCGTTACATCCTGATATATTTTGCTTTATTGATTGAGAAAAGGAACTATTTTTTTTCGAGATATGATTATTGTCTCTTTTTGAGACAGTAAAAGGCAGGGGGATATCGGGATATATCCCCCCCGAAATTTTTGGATTAGTGATGAAATTCCGTCTATTTATACACATATGAGTTCATATCCCAAAAAATTTTCCTGGCTACTCACCTGGTAAAAGGTTCTATTCTAGTGTCCATAGCTGAGAAGTTTATTATAGCCTCCTCAGGCTCAATGGCTAGAGGTGACACTCATATACAACTATATTATCACGGCAGCTACGCCTTAAGCCACCAATAATTTTTGCTGCACTAAGTTGAATTCACTCCAGCCTATTGAGACTGGAATCTAAAACACAAAAATTGATGAGGGAACCATCGTCCAGAATTGGTATGATGAGTAAAGTATGTATAGCTTCATTTCAGAGCCGTGGTGTCTGCGCCCCAGTCTTGCTCAGGAATGTGTATAGTCTGTTAATTCATCTAAACTCCAGAGATTGGATGTGCCTATTGCTAAAAATCCCTACAACTGCAATAAATCCCAAGTACTTAGCATTCTTTTCATAAGGTAGGTTTTGAGCATTCATAATAATTGTTCACTGCAGGTTGGTAATTATAAACATGCCAATTGGAAGTGTAAAAATTAGTCACAGATTTAGAAGTATTACAAGTTAACATGTGATTCAGCAAAAATCACTCACGTTTTTAATGTTAGGATGCGAGGGATGGATGCGAGAAGAGACAGAGATGTACAGCTTTTTTTGCGAGACGAGACCAACATTTTTAACATTAAAATCTAAGGATTTTGCGAGCTTTTTTGACTGTTTCGCTAGGCGAGACAGGCATATTTTTCATCTCGCGTCTATCCCTATCTTTAAGTGTGGGTTGATGTTATTCACAAATTTTTTGGCTTCAGAGCCAAGTGCCAGAGCCTTCAGTGCCTTCAGTGCCAGAGAAGACATCATCCTCGAAAATACCAACCTTACATCTTTTAGATATCACCTTTTCAATTCCATTGGTCATGGATACATGGTTAAAACTGATAAAAGCCGAAAATAAAAGATGTTTCTTTGGATTCTCTTAAAGCTGTATTCTGAATGTTCGAAAGCTGAGTGGTTCGTATGCTTCCGTTAAGATTTTTCCGTTCCAAGCACCGGTCTTCATATATCTCAACCTAAATTATATAGGTCCTCACATGCAAAAAACCACGCCAAAATTAGTGACTCTTTATGACTTATATATCCTAATGATGTACCAAATTTTTGAAACATAAATTTGTTCCTACAACGGACTTAATGGCATATCACGCTAATATGGTGAAAGACTGTCATTTTCCCAATGTTATTCGTTTGATTCAAGAGTCAATAAAACCGCGGTATTCAAATAATTTGCAAATTCAACACAATACAAATTTACCTTCTTCACAAGGAGATAGCTCAAATTTAAGCCAAGAAAAGTAAATCGCAGAAACCGGTAAGAGAATACGACCACCACTATTCTTCTAAAATACCTCCCCTCCCCCCTTTTATTTAATTCAGTCATTTTGATTCCTCCCTGTTTATAAGAATATTTTATCCCAAAACTGTCCATCACTTTCAAAATAACGAATTTCTGGATCTTTATTGATTTTCATTTCAGCACATTTTACCTTTTTCTTTGCCGACGCCCTGAGTATATCAAACTGAAGAAGATAAAACAAATAGCCTTTTGTCAATTTTTAATGCCTGCATAGCCGAGACAGGAGAAGAAAAAGCCTTGAAAGAGCGATTTCTTAGAAAAACGCTCTTCGTTCAAAAATTTTGTCAGCTCTTGAAGCCGTTATTTAATAGAAGGGCCGGAATAAATATTATATATTTAAATGTAAATATTTTAATATTTCTGGCTGAGACATACTTGTCAGTTTGAAAAGAAAATTCGTTCCTTCAATTTACTATATCTTGAAAGGCAGCAATACGCTGGGAACTTACATAATAAAGTTATTCTTGTTTGTTCTGCTCTCGTATATCAACTCTTCATACTTAAGAAGACGGTGAATCTTCACAATTAATATTATTTTTAAAGCAATTTCTAGACCCCTCCCCCCCAAAAAAAATCTGTATATATACATATAATTACATTAATGTTAGTACTTATTAACCCTTTAATGCGCAGTGTTCCCGCTCTGGGAACACCAAACTCTGACGTTCTGACTGTTACCAGTCACGAGGAATAGATTTGATTTCTATAAAAATAGTTGCGGTTGACATAGCTCCACGAGAATCCTTTACTTTTTAGCACGTCATTTCCCGTCAAAAAATGGTCACAATTCTTTTTAACAGCACTGACATCTGCTGAAACATGGAAGAATGCGAGAACAGCCGGATAGATTGCCCAATGCTGAATAAAGGGCAGCCGTTGTCATCGCTCGACTTAACTACCAGCAAGATGGCGGACGACCGAAACGTTCATCGCGTGCCACAGATCTAGAGACCCTTTTTTGACGACAGCTGGCTGTGCGTCAAAAAAGGGTCTCTAGATCTGTGGAACATTTCGATCGTCCGCCATCTTGCTGGTAGTTAAGTCGAGCGATGGCAACGGCTGCCCTTTTTTCAGCATTGGGAAAGGGTTGCGACTCAAAGGGTTAAGAAGACAGTGAATCTTCACAATTAATATTATTTTTAGAGCAATTTCTCCCCCCCCCCCAAAATAAAAATATCTGTATATATGTATAATTACATTAATGTTAGTACTTATTAATGACAATTATTTTTGGAATAGTTGCTAATATATATCCTTACTTGCCTTTGTTTCAAATATTCAAGGCATCTCCATTTCATGTTCAAAAATACAGAAGGACATTACAAAAGACATTACAAAATGTAAGAGATATACAGGGTGCCTATAAAGTGAATTGGAGCTGGAGTGCAAAAAATCTGTGCGACTAAATATATAACCAAATTTCTTGTGCATATTATCCAAACCATGCAATTTTAATTTCTGTTAAGCTAAAATCCCATCAACTGGGACACGGCGACGGTCTATTCGCCGAAAGAATCACAGAAATCGCCAATTTATCGTAAACATTTCATTTTTACATCTTTAATACATGGGTTGTTGAACGATTTGTAATATTGTGCCTTTCCTGAGTCCATGTTGCTTGTAGTAATCAATCAGAATAGTGTGTTGCCATTGGTTCTAGGATAGTTTAAAAATACAGAAGGGACATTTTTGGAGTGTCAGAAATCAACTTATTGAATTGGCATCAGGTCAAAATGGAATTATCGTTGAAAATTGTGTTTTTTTTTTTTTTTTGTATTTTCTTCAGCTAATTGAATTGGCATCAGGTCAAAATGGAATTATCGTTGAAAATTGTGGCTTTTTTTTTGTATTTTCTTCAGCTAATTATTTTACATAGCAATGTATTCAGAGAAACATTATATTCCGCAGAGAATTTCGATATTTATCCCCTCCCACAAATTAAAATTCCATAGTGGAGATGGTAAGTAGGACCAAGTTTGATTATATTTCTTGTAGACTAAGACTTTCACAATCAAGCTAAGTTTATAAGACTTTTTACAATCAAGCACAAAATATATGACGTAGATTTATGAAAACCATATATTTTGGCAGAATAAGAACTGTTTGCTAAAGTGAACATACTCCGAGATTATTATATAAAACCAGTAGGACTTCTATGAAGTATTGGGCGGGCGAAGAGTGCCGTATAGCAATAAGGGGTCGAAAACACTTTACTGTCACTTAAGTACTGAAGTTTCAGTCAAATTTCTAAATACCGTTTCATAAATATTGCCTTCTTCTTCAACTGGTGATTGAAAATGATGTTTACGATCCAGCATTTCTAATGTCAAGTAACAAAAAACTACTGCAATATAGATCATACAATAATGCCATATGTATGAAAATACCTTTTCATTCTGTAAAGAAACACACCACACGTTAAACTCACAAAGAAGTGTTGCTAAAAAAAGATTACTGATAAACGTATACTCACTGTATGAGAGGGCTAAATCTTCTGAATACAATCCTACGGGGAATTTAACAATCATAATTTTTAGAAATGTTTTCGAATTTTAAATGTAAACCTGAAATCATGATGCAATTCAGAACTTCAGAGATTACATTATCAGTTGACAGCTTCTGTGAGCTAGGAATATGCTTGAAAGTATAACAGTAAACAGTAATGGTGCCATATACAGCTTGTGACATGCAAAAACTCATGTATTCCTGGCACAACGAGATTCTGCCCATCTTCCATATAGTCTTTATTTTGACACCACCGACTTTAGCGCAAAGGTAAAAAAAGACCTTTCCTTTAGATGACAACATAAAAGAGCCATCAACATTTCGCTTCATCATTACATTGCCAAGGCTCTGACTCGTTGATCTGCCTGAACTATAAATGTCTTTACAAACCAGATGATTGCATGGAAAAATTAAGTACATATTGATCTTTATATATATGATTAAATTATGTATTGTACATATTAAGGAAAGAAATGTGATAGCTATTTTCTCATTACCTTCTCGTAATATTCATTCTTCAATTAAATTATCGAAGTATATGTTAATAGTGCAAATGACTTATAATATTTTATTCATATTTTAGCGTTTTATAATAAAAAACTAGTTATGGTAAAAAACTTATCGATACAGACTTGCTTAATGAAAAAGAATAATTATAGAGCGACAAGTAAATGTTAACTATTATTAAAATGTAACAACACATTCAGTTTTTGTTTTTTCAATTGATTACAAATTTGGAGATTTTTTTCTCCCATTTTCAATTTTCTGTAACTTATTTTGAAATTTTGGAAGATGCTTTATTGTGAAATAGTTTTAGCAGTAAGAAACATATTTAAATACTATTTGTTAAAGTTTATGGTACACTCGTAACTGTATCTTAAAACTCTGATAAAATAAGACAAGACAACATTTATCAGGATATTCCAATTTTAATTCGGTTGAGATTTTTTATTACACTTATAGATGACAAAATGCAGTCCAACAATTAAAAATTAAACTGAAGAAAGTGCTTCATTTTGCCTACAGACGCAATATTCGCTGCACAATCAAGCGTAAAAGAGGTGCAAAATTGCATGTAAGAAAAAAGTCTGCGTTATTTTCCTTATAATTAAGAAAACTTGTTATAAAAGTATAAATTTAACATAAAACACAAGGCTGGAGTCTTTCTAGAATTTTATAAAATATAAATGTGTATAAAAAGGCCACACAGTTAATGGTTACTGGCAAGAGTATCCTTAAAACATCGTCCTTACAAATTGAGTATTTTAGATTTTAAAAAAAAAGTGCTCTCTTATAAAAATAATATTCTGTTTTACAGAAAGGTTAGTGCACTTTTTTGTTGATAGGAATGTTAATTTTTTTATTTAATATATAATGGGAAGGTGTTAGCTTGATGTCATGATTTTCATTAGCGAGCGACTTGTTAAAAAGCACAATTGAATGCTAAAGAAGCTGTACATATAACAATACTCTAGTAAATTTAGCTGTTTTATTTCAAATATTAATTTGATCAGATTTCTGAAGTGTTTGCAAGTACATTTGAATAATAGATTAAACTTGCAGATCTTTGCTTTTGCTAAGACTTTTGAAACTTAGTGAAAAGCAAATCTGAATTTCGCCTCATTTATTATACGTTTCACAGTACAAAACGACTTTCAATAATTTTTTAAGCATCCAAAATTAACAATTTTGTATTAAAAGTTGGCATATGGTAACACTTGAATCATTTCAAAAACAGGTATTGTAAGGAATAATGTATGAAACAACTGTTGTAAAAGTCAGAATCTGCAAAGAAAAAAGATCTCATCTTAAAACCTTTGCACATTATTTTAGTTATATTTAGTGAGTATAATGCTTAACATACAATACAGTATAACGTAGGAGAGTCTCCAATTAAAAGTAAAAACTGAATTACAACCGGGAACAAATTTCATAATTTGAAGGAATGCATATTTTTAAAAATTGTTGTTTTGATTTCTCAATGATATTTCTGCGAAGAATAAGATAAGCTTAATCGTGTAAAAAAAAACATATTAACAGTGAGTTAACTGCAATAATATAACCTCGCTGAAACCTACATAGTATTTCTTGGTCTATATTTTGTGATTTTGGATGCATTTTAAAGAAATGAACGAGTAGAAAACCATGACATCACTGTAAACAAAATTTATAAAGTGCAAAAATAAGATAACATGTTTGGGAATAATCTAACAAAATAAATTTAAAATTTCATGTATTATAACTTTTTTGGTTGTTGTTACATAAAAAAAGTATTTAAAAAATATTCATAAAAAATAATCCATCGTAAAGTTTTAATTTAAAAAGATTTAGACAATATTTTCATCCAGTATGCTAACAATTGTTAAGGTCATGAGATCTGTTAAGAGATATCGCACCAGTTCATCTGATTGCGCGTCGAATATTGCGTTTAACACCTTTTCACATATCCGTACGAGAAAAGTGCGCACATATGAGACAAGAAACTCATTCAACAACGTAACATAAAATCAAAATAGATCGCAAAGATAAATATATGAATATATATGTATATAGACTTTAATATATCTCTTTTGACTAAAAAGTACAGGAACAATAATAAATAATCATCTGACTGTACAGTACACAGAATCAATGGTGAAAGAACAGCTAACAAGTACACTGATAATACAAAAAGCTCATACTACAATCAAGGTGACAACAGTAACAGACCCTGACAATCCCTTAAGATGGCTGCAATGTACAGGGTGCCCGAAAAGTATGATTACACTTTCAAAAATTAATTATAAGTAAACAAGAAAACATATTCACTAACGTTTTTTTTTTATGTTCCATAAAGAAAATATCAAAGTTTTTTTTTTGTCAATATTTTATTGCACGATTTCAAGGTGAGACGCTTGGAACACATTGCAGTTTTCGAGTCCATACGAGATTTCTAAATACGTTTTAGGATCGCCACTTTGAATGGTCCTTAGTAGCTAATGGTCGTTGTAATTCGATTTTTCATATCATCAATGTCACTAATTCTAGATTAATGCCACTAATTGGATTAAACAGCGTCTTTCACGCATACTCATGAGAAGTCCAAAGGTGCTGTGTCGAAAGATCTAGCCGGCCACAGTATTGGACCTAGTTTATCCAGTTTACATTTTATTAAAAAGAAAAATTTTGTGTGTGGAACATAAAAAACCGTAAGGAAAATCTTAGTTTGTTTTTAATTTTTGAAAGTGTAGCCAATACTTTTTGGACACCCAGTATATTCATGTTTGTTCCTTAAATCCTATTTTAAGCTTTTTAATTGCAAATAATGACGAAACTTTACGCTATGTTTCATCGTCGCTTTCGTCATATAACATAAGTTGTCTATTTGTGAAAGCTGTAATTTGATGCATAAATTTGCATTCAATAATTAATATTAATACATTTCTATTAATATTATTAATTTTTAATTCAATAATTAATATTGATAAATTAACATTCAACTGCAAAATTTGATTTGAATTTGAAGCATTTTAGAATCAAAGATTTTTTAAAAAGAATTTTTGATTTACACCCTGACCCGTATTAGGAGCGAAATGATTCTTTAAGCTCGAGCCATAAAAAAATCGCCATCAGATATTTTTCCTAAATTACTGTTGATCTGTTGATGCATGATTGATCATATATAATAATATTCTTAAATGACTGTCTACAGCAGAGTTATTAGTATCTGGATTCAGAGTTTAGTATCTTACTTATAAAGGAACCAAAAATGGATCCTCAGTAGGTTTTCGCGGATATTGTAGCTCTGTTTTTGAGTGTTATACTACCAATTGTAGCAAATAATTTTAGAGCGAACTTAGTAGAGTTAACTCTTTAACACGCAGTGTTCCCGCTCTGGGAACACCAAACTGACGTTTTGACTGCTGCCAGTCACGAAGAATAGATTTGATTTCTATAAAAATAGTTCAGGGTGACATCGCTCCACGAGAATCCTATACTTTTCAGCACGTCATTTCCCATAAAAAAAATTGTCACGATTATTTTTTACAGCACTGAAATCTGCTGAAAAATGGAAGAATGCGAGAACAGCTGGATAGATTGCCCAATGCTGAAAAAATGCCATCTTGCTGGTAGTTAAGTCGAGCGATGGCAACGGCTGCCCTTTTTTCAGCATTGGGAAAGGGTTGCGCCTCAAAGGGTTAAGTAAGACAAGCTTTGGACAGTTTTTCAACTATTCTTAAATGAATAATCATAATATAAAAATATATGTTGCACTTAACAAATAAAATATTAAATTTCTTTAAAAACTGATACATAAAAACAAATGTTAAATTATGATTTGGTCTTGGAAATTGGTAAATGAAAACCCTGTAATTTAATTACTTTTTACTCATACACCGACAACGTACTTACGCAAAAAATAAAGGTAAGAAATACGCAATCAAACATTAATTGCACACCAACAGTTCTGCACCCTGCGGTGGCAACACTCTTGAACGGTGTTGCCCCCTAGAAAAGAGAAACATCTCAAGGGATTGTCAGGTCTGGTCCATACAAGCATAGGTTCAACATTTGTACAAAATATAGAAAAGTTTATGGCATCAAAGCTTTGAATAATTCGGTTGGTTTCTTTGATACAGTCAGTTCGAAAGGTGTACCAGAGATGAGATATCCGAAGACTTGAGTGTGGAAGAGGAACGGTTGATTTTATTCAGGTGGATGATTGACGCTTACAAATCTGCATTCTTAGAATCGATATAAAAGAAAATCGATATAAAAGTGCAAAGAACTATTCATCATTTATCTATAGATAAGAATGCTGTTTTTCTAAATAACGTACAGTTTAAAAAATTCAATAAAAAATGACCAGGTTCTTTTGAAAGTGAACTCTTGAATACTTAAGTTATGTCGTACCATCTAATTTATTTCACGTCATAACGTATAAATTATCAAATGACATGGTCTTATACTGACATTAAGACAGTAATTTCGCAAGAAACTCATACATGGGGAAAACATTCACTTAGATATATATTACTCAATGCTTTAAGTAATGGTAAATCGTATTCTAATGAATATCAAAGTATATTAATCACACCGAAAAGTGATAGAGTTTTTAATTTATGTTTAAAAAATTTAATAAATGTTAAAACTTAAAGAAATATTGATTTCCGGAACGCAGTATTTGAAATTCATATAGTTTATTTAAATCATTTAATTAGTATTTATGTTACAATATGGCGATTAATATAAGATGTTTCATATACTACGTACAGCTGTGTGACTGTATGTGACCTTCGAACATAAATGTGTCAGAAAAAAGTGAATACTCATGATGTTAATTATGATTAAAACTCGATATTTTAAAGACGGTTTGATTCATTCCGTGTTTTTGAGGACTAAATAATTATTATCTGGCTTAAATATAGTTAACATCTTAAAGTTAAAATTAAATAAATGTTTTTTTTTTTAAATTGCATTATAAAATTAGATTTCTAAGTATTTAAAGGGACACATACTAAGTCATATTTACAAAAATAGATTCAAGCATTTACTTGTAAATTCATAAAACAAGCAATCTCATTTCGGTTACATAAATATGCAACATTCAAGCTACTAAGAAAAGTTTTGCTTCGAATGATCTCACGTGGTACACCCCCTATCAGAATGGAGCACCTGTGGAACAAACACACAGCGAACAAAATTGTGAGCAAACAACACATTCAGTGATTGGACAACATATATCACGTGATATGTGAGAAAAACACAGTCATTGCTGACTCCGATGTAGAGCTACCACAAGATATGTAGCAAAGAGAGAAAGAGATAGAGACTATGTACAGAGACAGAAAAGAGCGCTGAAAAATGGCACACAACGAATATTATATATGTATATACGTATGTCGTGGTTCATTTGGAAGTAGCGTGGTGGAAACCTCTCGAAGCTGGCGGAAAGCTTGGAACAAACTGGTGCAACAAGGAAGCTGTTGCCAACACACCGTGTCCAGATATAGAACGTTTGAATTTCTGCTTATTTTATATGATGACTAGAAAAAAGAAAGATCAATAAGGAACATAATAGTACTGTCGTTGAAGAAGAGTGGTTAGGTTTTCTTCAAGCGATACAGTCAGTTGTGGTCAGTATTTGCCGGAAAAGTAACTGGGTAGTGTTTCTAGTTGGAGTTATACACCCTCCTCCTTACAAAATTTCAAGTCCTATTACTGGAAAGGAAAATACAATTTTTATACAGATGGTGCTAAAAGTCCCACAGGAAAGGTCCAGCTAATACACAACTATGGCAAAGATATTAAAATAGTTCCTGAAGGAATTAAAGTTTTTTCTGGAGTCTTAGCTCCTAGTAGACTACAGTAGAGTTAGAACTGTGTATAATAATAAGCAAAAAATTAAGAGTACGTATGTGTGTATGGATATATACGTGTAGAGTGCGAGATAATAAGTTACATTGATTATCAAACTAGAAAGCTATTTAAAATAAAGTGTAAATGTGATTATTAAATAAAATAAAATTTAAATGCGATTTGTGCGGTTATCTTCTGTTTTTTCCAATTCATGTTTTCTTTCCCTTTTCTTCTTGAATATGCTGATTTAAAAATTTTCTTTAATATGTATATAGGAATTCATCATATGCTTTAATGATCATGAATAGTTCTGAGCTGATAAATAAATGTTTCGGAAAATTGCTTTTATAGCAATATATTTTTCTCACATTCATCCATCAAAATTTCTTTTCATTTGGAGAAGACAAAAATTTTAAGAAAAAGTGAGTCAGCAGCAAATAACAGCTCTTATTTCTATTTGCTTCTTTTTTTCCCCTGAAAATAAATCCTAAAGAAAGTCTGCTGACCCATTAGGACAACAAATTTTAACATCTGTCAGATAGAGTTTCTTTTCCGCATTTTATTTGAAAAAATACTTTTTCTTTTTGTTTTCGTTGGACAAAAATACTAAATCTTTCTTTAAAGAACGGAAGCTTTATCTTTTGTACTGAGTACATCATTAATTAAAGGAATGGTTTCATCTTTCTGAAAGAAAGTGCGTTATCTATACAAAAACATCGCATTGGTGTGGAAACATTTTTGATAACTAATTTTTTCCTGCAACTGGATGAAAGCTCATTTATCATTTTTTAAAGATATATATCTTTATAGATATCAGTCGTTACATACAGATCATATCACGATGAGAAAATTATATTTTTTGAGTTTTCTCTGCAAGCTATTTTAGATTAAATTAAGACAATCTATTTTACTGGGCTACATATTTTTGCGTACTCGGCATTTGGAAGTGAACAATATGTCTGTTAAACTATTTCAATTAAAAAAAAAATCTGTGGAAAACAAAAGTAACACTCTTATATGTTTTAATAATTTAAAAAAGAACAGTAATTTCATGATTTAAACTCTGTTCGATAAGCGTAGTGCGTAAGCTTCTTCTTCCGAGGTACTCAGGGACTTTAATTTTTCATGGATTTTAGTCGCTTTAGTTTTTTAGTAGTTTTTTTAAATTTTAGATAAGTATAATAATAAAAAAAGCTTAATCCTAGAGCGAAACCAATTTACGTAGAAAATTTAATAATTTTTTTCTTCTTTTAAAAATACAAATTTAATTTCTAGCATCAAAAGAAAAATTATTTAATCGGGTCTGAAAAGACTGAACTAATTATTACTAAATTAAATGTCATTTAATTCCTTCAAAGACTAAAGAATTATAAACTAAGTGCTCCTTGAATCTTTGACACAACACATTACAAAAAATGTAAAACTAAATGAGTAGCAAATGAAGTATTTAATAAAAGACACTATTTTTCTTTTTTTTTAAAGTTTACTAAATCCTTAAAAAACCAGTTTTAAAAAATACTGAATTTCACATTTAAAGCAAAAAATATTTCAATTTCTATTCTGGACACAGTACCAACAGAACAAGTCCTCAAAGTGCATGCGTAGGCGGACAGAAAACAGTTTTGATTTGCAGATAACGAACAGTACTACACGTGCACAAAGCAGGGTCACACACTCGGAAATTGTTTTCTAAAAAACTGTCAAATTTTAAAAAATCTTGAAATGATCTGTACAACCTTGCAGACACCAAGTCATGAATACACTCTTCAATTTCCAAAAAGGTCAAAATTCGTTTTACAGTATTCACAAATTTCTACAGGTCATTCTTTAGAAAAATATGTACTCGTGCCATACAACATGCATACATTCAAACATCCTTATATACAGTGGATGAAACATGAAAAGTGCTTGCTTTCTGCTGAATTACATATATATTCATGTTTTAGCATCAAAAGCTCGAGACACAATAGAGCATTTGGACGTAATGTTTCAGATACGTCACTTGAGAGAGAACTGACTGCGCATCTTTTTGAGCAGGTTCTGCCATTCAGTTTTTAGAAAAAGGTTGTTAAAAATATAAATTGAAATGATCTCTCTTGCTTGAAAACATATATGTCGCTACAAAATTGAAGACAGATGTTTGCTTAAGAAATTCAAACTTTTACAATTCCCCAACAATTTAATTTTACTACCAATTTGTTAAGCTCAAAATGGGATTTCTCTCACTGTAATACATTATGTGACATAATGTTTGTCAATCAGAAGTACTTGTCCTATTTCTTTTTATGAGGCTTTGAATAAAGCCTCATAAGTCTTAAAGCTTTCTATGGCGCGAGTGTGAACTCGTATTTTGATACATTTCGGTCCACATTGCGTCTCGATTATGTTTTCAAAAACTTTTGAATTTCACAACTGCAAGAGCACGAGTTTTCAGTTACTCCTAACATTTCCAACATTCTCGGATAAACTACAAGAAGTAAACTGCAGGACGAAGAGAAAATATCAATAATAATTGATAAATTGCACCCTAAAAATCAAATGACAAGAAAGGATTTCTGGACATGACCTCATGAATTGGACTATGCATTCAAATTTGGTGAACGGTGCCTCTATAACACCAGTGGAATTTTGGCTTAAATTGGATTTTGGCAAATTATTAATGAAAATCTTATCACTATTGAAATATTACTAACTCTTGGTAACCAGCAGCTGGGCTAATTTCAAGGAGAGGGATAAATTAAACATTTACAAGACAAGATTAGACATTATTAATGGACTAATATCTAATAAGGGAAATTTATTATATAATATTTCTCATTTTCTTTTACATAACTGTTTACCTATAAATCAACACTAGCGGTGTTTGTGCCACGTTTTCTGCAATTATCTTAGTGTGCTAGAACTGTTTGATCAAATTTTTATTATCGGACATCGTTACTAATTCAAGGCCCAAAAAATTTATTAAATATTGAGACATTATAGTCACTCAAATAATTAACAACTGAAATATACAATAAGTGAGATAAATTATACTACTATATTGAACATATAAAACTTTGTTCATGCAGATTAACTTCAGTATTACAAAAGTATGTTGAGCTTAAATGCAAAACATAGTATATCTAATACCGCAGAAGCATCGGCACCCTATGTTTGTGAATACATATTTATACATATTTACAAAAAAAGATGATCAGAATAAATATATACAATTGTGTACAAATTTGGCTGAAATAAATTACACATAAATTATACTTCACATCCAGAAACGTTTTTACAAAATCATGTAGGAACAAAGAATTATAAATGTAGGAGAAGAAACGAACTAGGTAATAATTTTCAAAAACATCTTTAAATATTTCATTTGAAAACGATTAGAAAAGAAATACTTATAGTTCGCAGGTCTCTAGAACTTTCAGTGAAAATCGAGACAATAATCTGTAAAAAAAGAAGAAACAAGAATAAATATATTATATCAAAATTAATTATATAAAACTATCACTTAAGGCTATTTCATTAAATTTAACAAATTTTCACTCATTTTGGAAAAATATTATTTTAAAAAGTAATTTATAAAGCTGTTTTAAAATTCATTAAAAAAGTTGATTATTTTTTAATCATGAGAGAAAATAATAATACTAATATATTATATTGTGTAGAGTTGTAAAAGTGTAAATTTAGTTTATATTTTATGTTTTTAAAATTTAGAACCTTCCCAGAGTATGAATAGGTAAAAAAGAAGAAAACCTAAAATGAAAAGAAAATAAAGTTATTCACGAAGAGGTTAATTTGAAAATATTTTCGCTTTCTTTTTACGTCACAAACAAGCTTTAAATCAAACAGCGTACTCTCAGATAAACAAAATAACTTACATATGTGATGATACATTAGAACCTCGTGAATGCGAAACCGCGGAAGATGAAATGCCGGTTTAAATGAAATTTGTCCTTGGTCTCCTTAAAACACAGTTCTTTATATTTTGCAAGCTCAATTAGTAGGATACGACAAAATTAGTCAACACAAAACAATTTCAGTGTCCATTTGATTTCGCCTTTTTGATTTGTCGTCCCTTTGATTCATCTGTATTTTTTCATCTTTATTCTTGATACAGTTTGCAAAATTTTAATACCGTATAACGCATAAATATCAGTTAAATATAATTTGTTTCGGTCATTTTTACGTAATATTCATTAAAAAAAGAAAAGCTTCACGGACAGAACAAGAGAATGACAGAACGACAGACAGGTATATTTCTTTTGACGGTCGTATTTAATTTCTAGGTGCTTGAAACGGTTAGAAATTGCAGAATTTTTGAATTCCAAGTAATGTGCTGACAAAAGTCTCATTTTATTCACAAAAAGTCTGTATTCATAAAATCAGCTAGAAATAAAACTCTAGCTGATTAGAGTTAATTAATGAGAAATTATTATATGAGAAAAATAAAAGCCCTTTTCTTTCAAATTATTCAAGCAACAAATAATTTTTTTTATTAAAAACAAATTTTAAGTACTTTTTATTGGAAAACAAATTGCTTGAATTTATCACATCGTTATATTCAAGCCCTTTATACTTTAGTTTAAAATTTAATTATTAAAATGATTAAAAGTGAAGTTTCAAACTAAATGACAAATATAATAAAAATATTAAATTAAAATTTGTTAAAATTTTGACTAAGCCAGGTCAGTATGTAATTAAATCGAGGAATTTTGATAAACGTAATGTAAACAAAATCTCATTTTCTTCCTCAAAACATGTTTACAAACAAATTAAATCGTAAACCGGCTCTTGACATAAAATTTTAATGTTGTAAAGCGTTCAAGAAATTCATGATTTAATATAAACCTACACAGTATAAAATGTAAGATGTTAAGCTGTATATTTTTATAAATTTTACACTGGATTTAGTCTTTAATCTTTCGTTTAAATTTTATCAAGCAAAATATTATAAAAAAAATCTGATCACATGAAATTTAAGCATCTTAAAAGCTTAACCTTCGACTTTTCTTATATGTTTTTTTCTCCTTTTTTCTTTTCTTTTTTTTAAACAGCCATATACATGCAAATCAAAGGAAAATAAGTTAGATTTTCTTTCGGTGGGAAGTTATTCATTGTGCTGTGCATCTTTTTTTTTTACCGGAAGCTTTTTACTTTTTTTTTCCTTCTTTCGGAATCTTTTTCACTTTTATACTTGTTGTTCATTTCTATTCAGCTTGTATAGATAAGCAAAGAAAAAGTAAAATCTTATTAAGAATAAGAAAATTTTTCTGTGCATTCTAAATTTAAATCTCAGCGCATGCCTCAAGAATTTTCTAAAGTGAACTATTTTTCCACGCATACTAAGGTTTATAAAAATAGAAAAAGTTTCTTTTTCATTTAGAAATAATTGGAACAATTTAAAACAGAAAAATTATATGTATTTTAGGGAATTCGGAGGAAGACGTCACATTTAAGAATTTTTTTGCTTAGTAGAGACAAATTTGAAATGATTAAATAATGAAAAAAAAACGTTCTTCAATTTTTAATTACTTATATACACATATTAATTGCTTTCGTAGTGCATATACGTTTGAAAAATTCAATGTTCAATAAATTCAAGTGAACTGTGGTATCTACCGCCATACATACGGCGATGATGCCACCAGTTATGCTGTAAGAAAAATAAGACAAACATTGGAAAATTACTTATGAATTAATAATTAGAAATAACTATGGAAAGCAAACAAATCTGTAAACTGAATTCTTTTCAAAATTATTTAACTAAAACTAATAAGAATACAGGTTTGAATGTAAGTCTGCACAACATTTCATCTAGTACAGATGATCCCTATCGCAATCTTCGTGCAACCATTTTTTGTGATTGAATCCAATCACAGTTGAGACCTTTTACAGTGTAAAAGCATCCTTTACATACAGCACAAATTTAGTTCTGACCAATAATTTATTTATCATATCGAATTGAATTTAATCTGAAACAGAAGCTCGATCCGCTCTCCTTTTGAAGTTTTAAAGCATTATCTGTATGATAATAAAATGTAAACTGTATTTGTTTAAAATTCATTATCTCAGGGTGGGGGGGGGGTAGACTTAAGAAGATATGTAAAACTATAATACATATATATAATATACAATGTAAACTATTACATTGAAATATTAAATACTTTGTTGATTAGAATAATATAACAGGATAATTATAATATTATTAGTTCTAATTATTAATTTCAGTTACGCTATAATATACAATATACAAAGTGAAAAATAAAATTTAAAGTCCGATTAATTTATTTCGAACCATGTTGCATCTTCTCCAAAGTATAGGGTGATGATGCCACACACACTTAATTTGCACACTGCATTATTATCGAATTCTTTTGATATTTGATTTCTTTAACATCAAGATTACTGTTGTTTTACTAAATTAACATTCACGACTTATAATCGTTTTGGAAATTGTTAGGAATCGTAATCGTAATCCATATCATTTCTTGTAATCGATTACAGATGACCATGTAATCGTACGAAGTCTGCCCAGGTTAAATGCTCACGAGATCCAAAATACGTCGTTCAAAGGCAGTGAATTAAGATAAATTCACAATCCAGGCGTACACTGGGATGAAATTCAGAGCACAAGAGGGTCAGTATTGCTATCTGTTGACACAAAAAAATGCTAGCAGCAAACGTCTGTCATCTTCCCCTGAATTACCTTATATACGTTTATACAAATAGCTGCATTACGTAAACGTATTTATGTATTAGCTATGCCATAAATGTTTGGAGTTATTTACAAATTCTGCATATAACCAAGCTGTTTTAATAATGCAAATAAGGTTTTTAAGAGAAGTAGAAAAAATGTTGTAGTAAACAGAAGAATAATTAATTATCTAACAGTATAAGATAATTAATACTCAAATGTAGATTGCACAAACACAGCAGTTAATAATTAAAAAAAAATCTGAAACGCATGAATTTATTTTCCCTTTATCTATATGAGCTAACACGGAATTTCTAATCTCAGACACGTTCGGCCGTCGATTAAAGGAGGCAAACGAAAAAAAGAAAGAAAAAAAAAAACCCTAGAACATCTCGAGCAATGCTGAGAGTCATTATTATCATGTGTCATTAGGCTATTCATTAAATCTTCATTAAATGAAGTGCATCAGTGGCGTATTAAAATAATGGTTTTTACACGTTATTTTATGCGCGATTTGATTTACGAAGTCGTTCGAATTAGACTCTTATTCTGTAAAGTTTTGAATATTAATTCGTAACCTTAAACTCCGGAATTTGCGTTATACGTCAAAGTTTTGATTTTTTCCTCCTCATGGTGATGGATGCTTTTCGAAATTTTTGAAAGTATTGGACTTCATCTATGCCTATGTTCTATAAGTGATTATATTTTCACAAGCATAGGCGTAGCGTCTTGGGAGAGGCAAGTGCCCCCCCCCCCCCAACTTGCTTTCAAAATATTTTTTTTTTTCATTCTAATGGTCGGGTCAGCGGGCTGCTGACCCGACCACTATTAGGGCCGCAAATGGTTGTCATTTCATTATGGAGGCGCTTATTAGACAGACCAATGTTGCCCCTTATGAGCGCTCTCTTAATTTTAAACCAATTCCAGATGAGAGACCTAGCACCTGAAATCGGTACCCTCAGAGGTATTGTTTGAATGCGGAGGACATTGGAGCCACTAATAGATTTTACTTGCACCAGCTCCCATTAGCGTACACAGTTCCACAGCAGTTCACCCGAGAGAAGTTTTCACCCTCCCAAGCACTGGCCTGGCCAACCAGTGCTGCTTCACTTTCTGAGTTCTTATGGGAATGGGCTTAGCGACTAAGCAGCTGTGGGACTCTCAATTTTTTTTAAAAAAATATTTATTTCTCAATATTAGAAAATCTTGCATGTTTTCCTTTTGATTTTGATAGGTGATGTCTCCTCCCCCAAAAGTTTCGGTCACTTTATGCCTACGGTAACACAGTTTTGTGTTCGATGTTAAAATACTAACATGATTCCAGATAATTTAAGGCTTGAACAATGATGTACAAGCATACAGAATGTTGTAATTTTGAAATATGTTTTTTCAGTAAACTATTCTATGCAGACAATATTAATGGCCAAATGACTAATATTCCACCCCCACTACATAAAGTAAAAAAGTACTTTTATTTAATTGATTCAACCATATTATAGTGAATATGAGATATAATTTTTCTATTATATTTGATCACTGCTTTGCATGGAAAAAAAAACCTGAAATTTTTTAAGATCGCAAAAAGATACTGAACGATTTGACAGGTCATCCACATTGCTAAAATAGTTAAGATTTATCGATATTAATAAACTAAACATATAATAAAGAAGAAATAATATTTACATTTGGATATATTTATATTATAATTTTCATTGGCACTGTGTTGTAGTTCGCATTAACTTGTTCGCCGTAAAATGCCCGGAAATATGTTACTTTCGATAACATGTATTTTTGTTATATTTTATTGTACATTAACTCTGAAAACTACCATATATGTTCCATCACGTGCGAACATAAAACTTGATGATTTCGGCTGGTATAAATATAGAATTCTATAGGACATTTTCGGCTCCATAATGTGGATTTTATATCGCTTACCTTTTTTTTCGATCTCTGGTATATTTTGCTTCAATATAAATTCAGACTGTTTTATGATGTTAAGCAATTTTATATAAAAATAGATAAATATTCTAGTAAATTTTATCATTGAAGTTATGTACATTTTTGCCAATTGAAAATAAATAAATAAATAAATAATATAAATAAATAAAATAAATAATGACAGAAGCGTAAGAGATTTTATTGTGTTAAGAATTAGTCAAATAGAGTACGTAAGAGGACTTTTAAATTGTATGTAGGGTTGACATGGCTTTTACGTCACGATTTTAAAATAGTCGGAGATCTTAGCAAAAAATGAATCAAAAGTTACATCATGAAAGAATTATCTTCACTTTAAAAAAAAAATGACGAAGCATTGTTGAGTGTGAGAAAAGCATTGTTGAGCGAGAATTCTCAAAAGAATTAGGCTTTAACAGAGTTTTGCGATTTTCTGAAATGAAAAATCAGAAAATCGAATCGGTTGGTGAAATGTTATTAACTACAGCACTGTTGCAAAATAAATAGACAAATCTTAAACTGCATTTGACTTCATCGAACAAGATATTTATCAGAACAAAATTTCTCCACATTAGTGGTTCTCAAAAAGTGCACCAGAGATTTTTGCACGTGCCCTGCGGTGTTGCATAAAAGTATGTATCTAGATATCCTCAAACACTAACACTGAACAATTCTATATGTGTCAATGAATCTGAAAAAGCTTTGAACATTTTCCTACAGCCTATTAAAGTGAATTAGAATTCTCTCAGCACGCTTAAAAATAAAAAGAGTGGTTAAGTGTAATGCAAATCTTTCAAATGTATGCCCACACATTCAAGAAATTGCTAGGACGCACCAGGTTAAATTTCATAAAACAACAATGAATGAACCTCACGTACATTTCATGCTATTGTTGTTTTCGCTCTTTTCAGTAATATTCGGTTTAATTTAAAAATATTTCTCAGAAATTTGTATGTAGTAAGTCTTAGATTATCAGAAAAACTTTGAATTTGCCTCGACTTTCAAAAGTGATTGAGAACTACTTTACTAAATAAGTAACTATTATAGAACATATGATTATTTACTAACTAAAATTGAATGACGACCACCAATTAAATTTAAAAAAACAAAAACAAGAACGATAAAATATTTAACGAAAAAAATAAGTTATTAAAATTCCTCTGCATTTAAAAAAATTATTATCTTCATTTATATTCCTGGGTATATATATTTTGCTTTCCTAGTTACAAAAACATTTTTTCCTTCACTGCTTGGCATCTGATTTATGACATGTTCATTTGTCTCTTCCGTGTTCTTTTAGGGTTGGCAGATTTGCCGTTATGATCATCCAAAAAGACGTAATTCGTCATTGCGCGATGTTTCAACCTCTGGCCAGGAAGTTATTTCGAGTTCATTTAAATCTCGCTCATCTGAATCCGCAGGATGCCATAAGCTGCAGAAGCCCAATTAAAGAACTGGGACTCTGAGAACTAGAGGAGTGACATTCCACAGACGCAGGCACGAAAATCCATAAATCTATGCGCCCCCCTGGCTTGCTGAAAGTAGAACGCCGCTGAGAGTTTTTGACTTAGCGTTCTGAAGAAGTTCACAAAAACGTCAAGTTTGAAGAGTTCTTTTTCGTTTCAGTTCTCCAGTAAAACTGGAAGGACCGAAGCAGTGTCGAAAAAAGGTACTTTGGCAACAGCCGGTAAATTCAGCTGAAAGTCGCTAACTTTTTTTTTTTTTCATTAATTTTTCAAATATAAATTTAACTTTTAAATAACAGTTTTTACTCGAGTATAACGCGCATGTGTGTATTACGTGAACCCTTTACTTTACACGCACACACACACACACAAATACAAAAAAGTCGAATTTTGTTTTTTGTTGTTGTATTTCGTATGTAATTCGCACAATAAATTTGACATGCAAGTGACATTACAGCTTGTGAACCATAGATTTATTGCTACGGGGACCAAATGAATCAAACCCCAATATTAGATGCTTAAATGTCATGCTTACACTGTCTGTGGCATAAGGCAGTGTGCCAGTGATGGATAGGACTGCTAACGGCTAGGAGAATTGTGCTCAACTCACCTATAAAAGTGCAAGGAGTGAAATAAAGCTTCAGCAATGCTTCTAGTAAGATTTTTTCCAGTTTTATTATCTTCTCTGAAAAAATACCGTGATTCATACCTTATACCTACAGTTTTGCCCAAAATTTTTGACAAAAGTGCGCGTTATTCACGAGTAAATACGCTATCTAAAACGTGCGTTTTTTAATTAAAACACATGAAATATTGAAAAAACAACAACTGTAATGGTCGCTCCAATTTTTAATAGCATATGCATTTGCAATTTAAAATCAAAATGCTGCAAACGCGAACGTTTGTGGCATATGCGTGCCAAGAAGTACACATATTTGCAATCAATGAAAGTTATTTGAAAAAATGTTTTCAAGTATCTTTCAACAGTTCTGAAAGGAACTGCAAACTTTTATTACAGTTTAAGACGTAAAATGAAAGCCGTAAAAACGTATTACTGATGCTTCTGCCAGCGTGTCATCAGCCATATTGTACAATTTCCAGCAGGAATTGCAGACCAGTGTCCAGATGTGTTTGTTGCTGACGAAAAACACCTTTGGCATTAAGTATAAATGAGTTTAATGTCAGGTAAGTGCAGTTTTGGAAAATTCGACCAAACAAATGTGCGAATTAATGAGCATTATTGTGCAAATTAATGAGCATCATGCGCAAATTAAGGTGCCTTTTCTTACTAAATCGATGATACTGAAGAACTTTGCAATTGACTTTTTCTGGCATCTCGGATCGTTTTTGAGATTAGAACACTAATTCCTAATTTAGCCAAAAGGTGTCGCTGTAAGCAGTTATCTTGCGTAGCGCATACTAACTTTATACCTAGACCCTACTTTTATGACTAAGCTCTTTTGTTCAGAAATTATTGGGATGACGACGCACATTGTATACAGGGTGAATCTAAACACTTGGGCAAAACTTTAAGGCGTGATAGGGCACACAATAAGGAACCGTAATCACACAGCAATCTGGGATCAAAAACGCAGTTTTAACTTACCCGGTAATAATCACTTTGGGAAAAGTATTGAAGTGTCTGTCTAATTTCTTAACCAAGTTTCATTAACAATAGGCTCGTCTCCAAAAATTTCATCCATGGAATAAAATAGAATTTTTAAACTATCCATTTTAGTTCTCTGTTTTCGGGGGAAAATACATTAGTTTCTCACGAACAATAGTCGGAAAGTGCACTGTTGTTTCGGCACTTCTATCCAAAGTGATTATTAACTGCTACACGAAGACGACGCTGCCGACCCTATATTGCTATGGGATTCTGATTCCTTGTTATGTGCCCTATCACCCCTTAAAGTTTTTCCCAAGAGTTTAGATTCACCCTGTATACAGTACTAGCCTTTAAATTTGGACCTATGTAGATGCCAGTGGATATCCTTTTTAGAGTGAATGCTTGAAATCAATTAAAACAAAACATACAGAGAACAGAAACGATTATCCACACACTAACAAAAGTTCTGCCACACAGCAGTTTTGCAAAACAATATACCAAGCTGCTTTACGGATCGATGAAAAGCTGAGCAAATGAAGACCTGATTCGGACATTTAGCACAGCAAATTCCACATCAGTTTGCATTGTTACGACAAGAACATTTCCCCTTATTTTTAAACACCAGCCTATAAAATTGAAGGAACAAATTTAGTACCGAGAGAACAGAGTAACGTAGATAACAACAATGACATCGTTTTAATATACGTGAGTGGAGAGAACATTCTTTTAGCAACGCGAGGTTGCATAACCCTTGCTGAGTGTTTGGCTCGGGATCAAGAAAACGTAATTTTCGTTTGTGGACGTGGAATTCGTAAAAGCATGGAGATTCTGGAAACGGTATATTTCAAAGTTTTTATCGGGTGTTTAAAATAAATACCCACGACGTGAAATTGTAAAGGGTGGAGGTAAAGATTCGAGGTCCTACCATATAAATAATGGCTCAGATGATAAATTTTGTTCATTTTACGATTGGATTTGGTGATATCCAAATACAGTGCCTGTAATGCAGTTCATCACATATTTTTAATTTGTTCTGTTTTTCCTTTCGTTGTTCTAAATTTAACACTCTTTGCCATTTTCAGATTCCCATCTCTATCCTTCACGCTAGATTTTAATTCTGTTTCTTAAATTACTTTGGCTTTTAATTGTTACAGTATTTATCAAGAATATTCTTTTCCTGTGGATGCTTTTTCCCTTGCTTTCTCATGGGGCTTCTACAATTTATCTTGCGTTGCAACTTCGCTTTTCTTATCTCCTTGGTGACCCATATTTAAAATTTGGAACTATTGCGTTATCTCTGTCTACCATTTCCCCCCCCCCCCAACCTGGTGATTTATTTGGCGACCCTTCTTTCCCGCTCCTTGCTCTATCGCCAGGTTGGTTTTCTGAATTCTCACGCTTTTTTTGATCACTTATCATTTTGACCGGGTATTCAATCACTGTCACAATTACTGTCCTTTATAAATAATCTGCTTTGATTTTTAATTGATTTTTATTCATTTTCGAAGTGCAACGAGCCTTGGTTATTTCCGACGCAACGTATAAACTCATGCAATACCAAATTGTTTTCAATTCTTAAAAACTTTAACTTAACGTCTCGGAATATCTGCATTACACATTGACGGAGGAGAAAAGAAAAGTTGAAATTAAGTGGGGAAGTAAGTATGTTGACAGTTAATTTGTGCACCGAAAAAAAAAAAAAAAAAACTATGGCATTTTTTCGTGGAATTGCGGTTGTGGATAATGTTCATGCTATCAGTTCGGAATGCTGGGAGGTTTTTTGGAGTACACAGGGTTACCAGCGGTGAAGAAAACCTAGAAAACCTGTAATAGCCGTAGGTCTGCAAAAAAAAGTAAAAATAAAAATGATTTGATATAGTTGCACAGAGGTGGTGGATGAGTTTTGTCATAGTTTTCTGGAGGAGGGCCTACTTTAAAGAAAAAAAAAAGAAAGCTTTATTCACACCATACAATAAAGCAAAAACTTACTTCAAAGCACTATTTTATTTTTCTATTTTTAAATAGGCCCTCTAAAAAAATTCTGTATCCTCTACGCCAGTCTTTGCCCCTATATCAAGTCATATTTAGAAATTTTTTTAAATTCCTGAATATAAGTCCAAAAACCTCCCAGCATTCCTAACTAATAGCATGAATATTATTCACATCACATCCGCATTTCCATGCCCAGACAGCACAGCAAACTTGCAGCAAGCTTGATTTATCAAGTCAATAAACTTGAATTAAGCTTGAAAATTTCAAGCGTGTAAGCTTATGCAAGCTTGAATCAAGTGTTCAAGTTTACACTTCCCCAGCTTGCATTAAGCTTGATATAGCAAGCTTAAAAAATTTTCCTAAAAAAAAAAATTCTTAAATACACGGGGCGCCCGTCGATGAACTCGCCCAACATATTTTATCTATCGACGCATTTTCCCCTCTTTACTGAAATTTCAAGCTAATTTAATCTGTTTCCATCAACCGTCCGCGATCAAACTCGGGTCCTAAGGGTTGGGAGGTCAGCGTCCTAACCATTCCACTAATCTGCCTCGCGCTGGCATGACTAAAATTTGAAGTGACTGTTATGGTTGTCACGCTGTTTTCTGGCGAGATCGATCAGTGCCCGTTGCCGATCTGTTTCTTTTATTTTTCCATGGGATGGATCAAAATTAAAATAATGTTATGTGTGATTTATAGACTCTACTAATAGGGAAATAAGCATAATATAAACTTAAAAGCAGCACACGTTTTAAAACTTTCAATATCGCGACACTCATGTTGGGCAATACTGGCCAAAATCGACTGATTTTGAAACCAATTTCGACGACTGACGATTTTAAACGACTGATTTTGAAACCAATTTCGTAGTATAATGGTATTTTATTTTGAAGAATTTCCATATTTGGAAATATAGAATCTTTTTTTTTTTTTTTCTATGGTGAAGTACATTTATGACTGATGATAAATTATTTATGTGGATGTGGCTTTCCATATCAAGCAGTAATCAAGGTGTATTCAAGCTTGACAGTTCAAATGACTTCTCCAAGCTTGCTGCAAGCTTAAAATCATTTGAACTGCCAAGCTTGTATTAATACGTCAAAGAAATGTCAAGCTTGATTTAAGCTTATGTGCTGTCTGGGTGTGATGGGTTTTACTGGAACACAATTTTTTATTTTTGTCAGCATTATTACTGCCCCTTAAAATTCAACTTTAACGAAAATCGAATATATTCTGCATTCAGCTGTCAAGTTTATTGAATCTTTCAAACAGTTAGCAAGTTATTTTTGTTTTTGCCCTTGCTAAATAATTGTCATACTTCTGAGATCGAAATGGAGCCCCAGTGCGATGCTTATCTTGCTTACCATGTCGGGCTGCCCGTATAGTTACGACACTGCGCGGTAAGTGGCTCCTGTTTTTAGGTATATGGGAGTTTGTAGTCTAATAGAAAACTATAAACGAAAGGATAAATTATACATGATTTCATATTGGTCGAGTGAAATAACCGGACATAGTAAACGTCAATTAAGTTCGTTCTCGTAAGAAACACCTTGAAATGCGAAAAGTGTGAAACGCAAAGAAGCGTATATGGAAAATAAACATTTTATTAACATTTGATATGCTCAGTACAACATTCTAATGACATTTATGTTAGTTTGTAACCAAACGTATAGTTTTGATAAACGTTACAAGTATATTTCATTGCGCAACTAAAGTCAAAAATGTTCGTTCAATTCGATTACCAAGAGGTGACGTCACTTTCACTGGCGGATAATCGCACCAAGCCGTTTATGCATAGACGAGATTAAACTATTTAATGTGTTTGTAGAAATATTTCCCTCATTCCTGCAGTAAATAAATCTTGACTGTTGTATATTGCTGGGACGACGTTGGGTCATCCTCCTTTAAGGTATTCTCCAAATATTCTCGATAGAAGAAAGATCTGGACTTGCTGCTGGCCACTGTGAAACGGGAACGCGTTTCGAACATAGCTATGTTTTTGTTATCTTCACTATATGCAGCCTAGCGTCATCTTGTTGAAAATAAAGATATGGTTTTCTGCCAAGCAATCTCTGCGCTGATGGAAGTAGATTCATTTCAAGAACGCGTATATAGTCTTGAACTTGCATCGTGCTCGATTTACAAGAATGCAAAGTACCAACGTCAATCTCTTACAAGCAGCCCCACACCTTCATAGAGCTTACTTTAATATCCATGCGCTAATAACAAAATGGATCGTTCGCTTCACCCTTCTTCCTAAATAAACTTTCGGCCAATATTTAACACATGAAACCTGAAAAATAAATTCATCTGACCACTGTACCCTCTTCCAATGAATTGGAGTTCAGCTGAGGTTAGATTTCGCCTACGATATAAGGTGACGTTTATTCGATGAAATGAGAAATGCTTTACGTCTTACTTTGTGTAATACGTATAAACATCTTTTAATATATCGACGTTCAGTTGCTTATGAAATGGTCTTTTCAAAACTTTCTTTTTCGGAAGTGACAAGATCTGCAACTGCCAAATGCCTATTTTTACGAATATGTTGACGAAATAGGCGAAATTTCCGATCAGCCAATATTAATTTCCGATCAGGAACCTTTCTTGAACGGCTATTTCTAGTTGTAGTAGATCGTTTTATAATATTACTCACTGCATGTTGTGTCAAGTGGAACATTCGGCTGACTTGGCTGCTGTACGATTATTTTGCAATTTGCAAGAGCAGTAGCTCCATCCCTCGCTCCATGCTTAAGCTTACCACTGATAGCGATTGGGAACTGCTCGTCCTTGCATGCTATTTCCTTCGTCACCGACGTCACCGACTCAGAATTGTACAAAAGACGGCAGGATAATTCTCGTTTTTTCTAATGAACGAACTTCATTGAAAAGCGTTGCATGCAAATTTGCATTAAAAATGCAAATTTTATACGAACTTTCAATTATTTTTTGTTTTTCAAGTTGTGACATGCGTACATAGTATAGAATTACACATATTTATGTATTTTACTACAACTGGATAAGCCCACATTTTTAAAATTACAAAAACCTTTGTGAATGAACTTCATTGACGTTGACTATATGTATAAATCTGCTCATACTTTTTATATATGAGCAGAGGACCCCGCTTTACAGAAAAATTATTGAGCTTGCTTTAAAGTGAGCAGGTTTTCCTACATGTTCAGTGAAACCTCCTTTAACCACCACTTCCAAACAACAGAAACCTCCGAAGACCGGCCACATTTCAATGGTACCAACCTTTTTCAATAGGATTAACATTAGAATTAACCTCTGAACAGTGAATTCCGAATAACGACCACCTGTTGGCATCACGGAAAAATCTTGTCTCTCAAACGTGCTATTCACCCTCCCCCCCCACCCAATGTGAACAATCAAAGTCTATTTGCCACACCACAAAGTAAGCATACTAATATATAGTGCCGCAACAAGAGCTTACGTCACCCGGGACAAAACTTTATTTTGGTTTCCACATGGCGCGAAGGGCACGTGCCCCGCTTGCCTCCTGGTAGTTTCAACCATGCTAATATCGAAATGTATTCTGTTGATGTTCTTACAAGCTTTAGGGGGATATGAAAATTTGCTTCAATGAAAAATAATGAGGAGTTGTGTGGAAAAACAACAAATATTATTTCTTTAAAAAAGATATTTGCCTAAAAAAAAAAAAAAAAAAAATCCTGCGAATAATCGATTTTTTTAAATGCAAATTAAAATAAATGAGATTATGATTAGTGAAGCTAAAATAACGTACCGGTGACCCTATTATTAACTTTGTTTATTTTGATTTTTTTTATATCAAACCTCTAAACAACAACCACCTCCGAAGTACGGTCACATTTGGATAGTCCCACGGATGGCCGTTATTCAGAGGTTCCATTTGGATGGATCATCTGCACTGAAAAATTATATGTTTGAATTTGCGCAAAAGATGGCGCCACCGAAGCACATAATAGTACATTTTGTGGAAGAAGCTGCAGAAGGAGAAAGCAAGGAAAATTTATCATCCTCCTAAAAGAAACAGATCACAAGCTAAATATATCTCATCATCTATCATAAAAAGGCGAAATATCCTAATTAAATTCGACATGCGACACGTAGATCGGCTCTCGGAAATTATTTATTTACTGTTTATTTCATTACGCCACCACTCAAATTAATCAAAAATATTTTTACAGAACACGAGGCAAATTTTTTTTATTATAACTTTTAGAATCATTCCAAAAGGAAGAAGCGACACAATAATTTAATATTTAAAATTTTAAGGAAAGATGACTTTAAAATTAAAATCTGATCTTAAAACAGTATTACTTAGGAAATAAATAAATAATTATAATAAAACAACTAGATAGAGAGAAAGAGAAAGGAAGAAAAATAAAGAAAAAGAGAAAAAAGCATAAAAACTTAGCAATTTATAATTTAAAAAAAATTATGAAAGCACTGTTAAAAGCATCTCATGAGCTTTTTCTTTCTTTCTTTCTTTCTTTCTTTTTTTTTTTTTTTTTTTCGTTTCTCCCCCCTCCCCTTTCCCTTTCTTTTGTCTTCTTTTTCTATTCTTCCCTTATTTTTGTAGGTTTATTTTCTGTGGATACATTTTGATTATTCATAGTGATACTTCTCAAAAGAAATTATTAAATGTACCAACTTTTTTCTTAAATACAGTATAATATTTGCTCTTAAATTATTACTCTTTTTTTCACGCGCCTTTCATCTTGTGTAATATTCTTGTTCTAATTTTTTTTTTTTCCTTTTTTAAAATTTACAATCCATTTATATCCTGCATGTGCACCTCCATTCACATACGCCTTTTAAAAACTCGGTGTAGGGTTATCTTTTAACAAATCTCTAGCCGTTTTAGCATAAAGTAAATTCGTGTCCGAGCGATGTTATTTAAGTCGAAGCCCGAGCCCGAGTTCAAAATTTCAGCTAATAAATCAATAAAAGTCAATTACTTCATTGGCAGAATATCATAAATTTTGCCGTTTGTGGAAATTAAAGAGAAATATAATAGCAAACTTTTTAAGCACTCTCTAATTCATTATATTCAAGTTCATCAAATAATAGTTAATTTATTTTTTCCCGATGAATCATTTTTTAAAATATGTTTACAAGGAGTATGTCCAATAAAGGAGACATTTCTTAGGAGTACGAACCCGAACACAATCGTGCATTTCAGAACCCGAGCCCGGTTCGGGTTGAGCCCGTCTTATTTCTCGTATATAACTCACCTCTGTAACCGTTTTAAACTAAAATAATTGAGTTTGCTTCAGTTCAATTTTGCTAATATTTAACCCGTTTGTGTCTAGATATTTTGGCGACTTTCTTCGATTTCTGCTGATACCAGCAATAATAATAGATAAATTTCTAATATATAGATAAATTTCTACTATAATAGATAAATTTCTAATATATGGATAAATTTCTAAAATAATAGATAAATTTCTAATATCAACTTCTTGCACAAGGGATGATTTCCATTTAAAATCATTATCATAAAAATTGAATTGTCAACATCCTACTGGGTCATGCTAAAATATTTTGTGGAGTTGAGGTTTAATGGTCGTGAATAAAGGCTAGGAAAAATAAATAACGGTTTCGACTGATAGCGAAAATGCCGTCCCAAGAAAGGGACACTAGGCACATGCCCCTTTGCCTAGTGAAAGGGACACTAGGCAAAATGATTAATACTTTTATTTTGCACTTAAAGTATTAAATATTAGCAAAGTAAAACTAAACTAAACTAAACTGTTTTGTTTAATGACGGCCACATAGACTAAATTACTTACTGAGTTGTGAGGTAAGTTGTTGCAGGGTTTAGTTACTGTACACTTGTTTATTTTAGAGTCAAACAACGACAAGTTGAATTATCAGTTTCCGAAGCTACGTATTCGCACATAGCAGTGCAAGTAAAACCTGCTAGGCCTAAATCCGCATACTGTAGATTTGCTAATGACCAGAAATAATAAAAATCGACTTTCTCGGAAGGCATTAATTAAACTATAGATTCAAGCTCATAATTTACTCCTGGTAAATCAGCATTCTACCAAAAAGAATTCCAAGTCAATGCTATTAATTAAAATTAATTACACCAATGCTCAGATAACACTGTCTGCTGTAAGAACTAAGGAATTGATTTGAAAAATTTTAATAAGAAGCTGCTTAACTCCACTTGGTGGTATTCTTTGAATGGAATATGAAAACGAGATATTAAAAAGTTCTCCCGTTACCAATTACGTCTGATCAGGAGCATTGCCAGGAAGTTTATGCTAACTAATTCATTTTTTTTTTTGGGGGGGGGGGTATAGCACGATACCCTTCCCCTGGCTACGCCCCTGTTTCCAATAGCTATACATCCTTCACGTTAGTAAACAGCCCGAAGTTTTTGAAGAGCATTTTAAAGGAGCAAAAAACTCTTGAGTTGCAAAAAGAAGTACATAGAATGAATGCCTCTTTTTCCAAGCGGTCAACCAATAATTTACAACTATTCAAGATATTTTTAATGGTTCACAGTATCATAAGCAGGGTCACTCATTAACAGTGCAAACAAAAATTACTTCAACTTTTACTTCAGATTGTTGCAGACACCGCGTATATATTTGTGTGCGTGTGCTCGTCGTTATCCTTATTTATTAATAAAGAGAATTTATTTTGCGAATAAAAATTGGTCTTCATTTATAAATCACGACCACAAACATACAAAGTGTTATGAAACATCCAGGGGGAAAAATCATTTAAGATAAAAGTGAATGTAAAGGAACAATAATAAGTTTTTCGAAAGTGATTGATTTATCTGAAAATTACGCAAATCTGATTTATCTGATACGAAAATCTGATTTATCTGAAAATTACGCAAACAGTTATTCATTATCTAGCTTTACTCTGTTTCAACAAAGGGTAGCCCGATAATAAGACAATGCTTCAGGTTTATTAGAATTTCCTAGGCGTGTGAAACTAAAGATACTACTAATACATCAGTACGCAAATGTTTCGCAGTATTAACGGAAATTGAATGCGGTGGAATTTGAATAAGAATTTTGTAACTGTGCCTTCAAAAATACCTATTTGCGAATTATATTTTAATACTCGTGTAGGTTGCACGTACTTCATAAAGTATCCGATTAGTTATTTTATGAGTGCTTAAACAAAATTAAATATGCTCCATAAATGCATTAATTATTATTATTTGAAAGATGCATGTTTCACTTTTTATTTCACTTCAGTTACTTAACAATTTGAAATATTTATATTTAATAAATTTTTCTGCATTATTGTTAAAGGATATCATTATCTACTTCCATTAAGTAAATATTTGCAATAAAATGTCAATAGTGATAATCATGGGCGCTCATAAAAAAATTTCTGAGAGGGGGGGCAAACTTAGTAAAAAAATTTAGAGGAGGGAGGCAAATTTTAAATCTGTAATAATTTTAGTTCTGATTTTTCATCGGGATGCAATTTTATTTACATCATAAGACAATATGCTAAAAGTCTAAGGGGGGCAACCTTACCTCCTCTTATGGGCGCCCATGCATTAGATACTACATTCCATTCACACTATAGAGTCAATATGCTAAAACTGCAAGGGGGGGGGCAAGTGACCTACCTTTCCCCCCTTGTGGGCGCCCATAATGATAATTAATATAATATGCATATATTAATATGGTGTCATTACAATTCTCATACTATATACGATGGAATCATTCTTTTGTTATTTGTTTGTTATAAATTATTCAGATACATACATGCATGTATGTCTGCATACATGCATGTATGTATATCCATATGATAAATTAAAATTCACAATGCAAAAGGCTTAAAAAGACATCAGCTTAATTATCAAACATGCGAATATACAAATCAGTTAATTATGCAGAAAACACCCTCAAAAAGTCATTGAACGCATCCAAAATCCATTTTGCCAACTCAATTTTATTTATATATATAGATGGGTATGTCTGTTTTGCAGTGTTTTTCAATTATTTTGCTATCATATGTATTTATTTTCTTGATTTCTATAGTAGGATAGGTCTAAATGTGTGGAGAGAAAATCTATTTTGATATGCCACACAACCGAAATCCTACTATTTGGTTGTCTTTAATTATAATCTTCTGGGTATAGCCCCGTACGTTATAATTACCATTCCATTAATTTATATATATTGGTTCATTGTAGTTTGACTTTCATGCTGTTTAGCCCTCTGATTCTGCTAATATACTTCTTTTCGTAAGGGTAAGTCATTTTTGCAGTAATATTCTTTGCGTTTTACTTATTTATTATGTATATATAATTACCTAATGTGTCATATATGTAAATATATTTACACACACAGAGACAAATGTGTTTTCAATGTGACATATTATATAATCAAGATAAAATTTAACAAAGCCACATCTTTTCCATGTCTAATTTTGAACTAGTGTACTGACAAGACCAAGAGAATATTTTTAAGTCGGTGCTTGGTAAATTTTTATTATCTCAAAAAACTCGTGTTTTTTTACTGAAAACATTAAATTCTGTATATAATTTGCAGCATGGTTCGCAAAATACACATGTATGTATCATCTTTCAACGACGCTGGTGTCAGTTTGATAGATCTTTTAACGCAAGTACGCCTTGGATAAGAACATAGCATCAAGATATCACAGAAGTGGACAGGCTAATAGGATAATTCCCAATGTGAGATCTATCTCCCTTTATGCCATTCCTACTTGGAGGAAAATTTATGCCTGTCACAAAACATTTACTAAAGAGGATTCTACACCATTGTTCTCACCAGACAAGGATTTGCAATGGCGCGTGCATAGCTGACATGCATCATCCGATCTTGGCAGATTTTCACAGAAAGATTTAGGAAGCTGTCACACTGTATTGATACTTTTTTACTTTTATTTTAAATTTGCCAGCTATTAGAAACAGAGACAGAATGGCTTGTTATGTTCTGGGCTTTTGCTTTTGGATTACTTTGTTTAGTTAGACTTAAAAAAAATCCATGAAATTAATAAGAATTGCATTAAATAAAATAAAACAGATGTTTTATCCCCGTATGAAAAGGTATTAACTTAATACAATAAATGCGTATATCATCTATGTTTCATAGCTTGTAATATTCTAAAAAAAAGAGCCAGAATTTTGTTTAGTGAACTTTCAGTTATTGAAATATAAATGCATGCATTTATAAAATATTTAATATAAAATTTCTATTAACATTACTTATTTATTTTTTAATTCTCTGCTTTAAGATAACTACAACTGCTGTTTTTAAAAGTGATGCAACGGATATCCGGCAAACATACTGCATCAGGCCTATCCGGCCAATATGCCGGATAATTGGCAGTAGCCGGATATTACAAATATCTGTCAGTACATCCGGCCTAAAATTATGTACAGAGAAATTGCATAAATAAACATAATAAATGAATAAATTCTAAAAATTGCAATAATAAAAAATGCGAAAAAACAAAGTTTTGCGAAAATATTTTGTTTTTAATACTTTTTAGATTGTATTTTTATCATGTATAGAAAATGGGGGAAAAAAAGTACTTCTATCTTTTTTTTAAGATTGGAGTAAATTATTACTGGAAGAAATTATTGTACAAAAACAATGTTTTTCAGTCTTTGTGAAAATTCGGTTACCTTTTTTGAAACCACCAATTGACCCTGCTTATGAGAATAGTGTACTTTCTGTAGTACTGCTGGCTGATGAGAAAATGTCACTCCCCCCCCCCCAATTTTGATAAAGTGAGGAAATTTGTTACATTGATTTTCCAACAGTTGAATGGAGATGACTTTCTTTCAAGAACTGATCTTTTAAGATATTTATCTAACTCATGAGGAAGAACATCCATGATATTGTTATTTCCATGACTTTAATTGCAGCAAAACTGGTACTAAATTCTTGGAAACAATCCCAAAAGGATTTCTGATTTCTGAATTAAATGATTTGAATCAGAAAATTTAAAGAAAAATGTAATATCTCAAATCTGAGAAAACTAGTGAAAATAAAACAAAAAAGAAGAAAACATACTTTTGCCGGAAAAATATGGTGGTCATTATGGTGTCCTGGATTTCCGGCTGAGACCGGATATTCGGTATCCGGCCATACTGATATCCGTAGCATCACTAGTTTTAAACACCGAACGCATAATGTTAAATTTGAACAATCAACGAGATAAAATACATTTTTTCTTATTATTATCTGTTTTCTAATGGAGCTATGTATTTAATTTTAAATGTACTTTATATAGCATTAGCTTGCCGTAATAATAAAGAGACATGCTCTACCAAAATGAAATCATATTTATATGTAAATACTGAAAAACGTTTCAAAAAATTTATCATAACAAAATTTCGCGAATTTGAGCCGTGGGTATTAAAACCGTTCTATGTGAGCAATTACCATTTTACTATGTGCATAAACACCTGGAAACAAAAAGATTAAATATAAAGAACTTCAATAATGAACACAGTTTATAGAGGTAGGTTGACTCTAAGTATTATACTTAAGTAAGTAAAAGTATTATACTTTTACTTGAAATAAAAATCCTAAACAAATTATCCCTTACGTTCATATACACACACTTACACTTAGCCCTTTGACACACAATGGTTGGGCCGTGAAACCACCTTATTTCAGCGCTTTCAGTGATAGTCGCAAAAATATATGGGTAAGTGGTCCCTACGCTGAAAAAGTGCAACCGTTGCCATGGATCCTTTTAACTACCAACAACATGGTAGTTGATCGAATAGCTCATCTAGCACCACAGAGCTAAAAACGTTCTCTGACACAGCTGGGCTGCACTTTTTAAGTGTAGGGCAGTCTATAAAGTTGGTCTTCTATATTGATCTGAAAATGCTTGCGCTTTCAAAGGGTTAAAAGAGAAATGAACTGGGTGAAGAGATATTTATCTGCATGATGAAATTTTTAAAATGAAAAAAAAAGTGATAAAATAATTTTTTACATTTGCAGCTAACTTAGTAAAAAAAAAAAAGAAGACAGAAAACTACTCACTCAAATTGAACTGTAATGAAATTTTTTAAATGAAAAAAAAAAAGTGATAAAGTAATTTTTTTATACTTGCAGCTAACTTAGTGGAAAAAAAAAAGATGACAGGAAACTTACTCACTCAAATTGAACAGCGTATTTAGAAACTTAGACTTGTCATATTAGAAACATTTTTAAATTTTACTCTTATCAACTTTTTAGTAAATGGTGCAAAAAATAAATAAAATAAAATAAAATAAAAATTGAATCAACAAAATAAAACATAAAACAAAAAGTTTAATAAAAACAGTTTTTATAAAACGTTTTCTTACTTACAATTTTTTTTTTTTTTTTTACATTATCACAACAAAATTTGGCGACTGCAAGCAGTGGTTATAGAAACACTTCTATGTGAGTAACCGTCCTTTTGCTATGTATTTACATAAAATACAAAAGATAAAAACTTAATGAAATGAAAAATAAATCTGCTAAAAATACGTATAATGGTATGAAAAACGAGAAATATTTCCAATTATGGTAATCTGCATGCAACTAGCATAGATAAGTTCAACAACTTGTTATGAAATTGAGGCAAAACTTCGTTTAATCTAACATTTTAAATTTTCACTATTAAATAAATGTGCGTTAGTTTTCATGAAAAAAAGTGCGTACAACTGATCATTACTCAACACCTGTTTATTAATTGAAAGTAATATGAACTTTATGTTTCAAAAATAGAAGTAATTATTACTTATTCTGTTTTTATAAAATAATAAGCATATTTCAATAAATATACATCTAATGCACCTTATACTATCTTTATCGTTTAGTATATTCATTATTATCAACTCAAAATAGTACATTTAAATAATTCGAACGTTATTTTATTAATTTTTATAATCATTTTTAACTTTTTAAAAATTATTAAGAATGTTAGACAAATTCCATCTGATATTTACGAGTAGCTCAGAAATTTTAATGAAAAAGATTTCAAACAAAATTTTACCTCATTTAACTTAAAAACATTTTTTCAAAATTACAAAAACAACATGTCTCTAAAATATAAATAAATTTTTTCTTTTCAAAATCTATTGATTAAATTTCTATTTAAGCAATTAAAAAAGTTTTTCTTTATAACAGGATTTTTCATTCACAAAATCATAAAAATAAAATAAAATACGTATGCAAGTAAACATAGTTCTATCTAACTTGAACAAATAAATATAATTTTGAATTTAACAAAATAAGAATGAAATGATAATTTAAATTCAAAACATATATATACATATATTACAATTTTTCAAACACTTAGTATGGAACTTCAAGACGAAAACAAAAAACCTATTTACAACTATTTACTCACTTCAAGTTTCCACAGTTTTCTTCAGAAATTCAGATATGCTGTACAATTAGCAAACGTCATTGGCTATACACTTGGATGAATGCACTAAAATGTACAAGGAAGTCGAACAGCTGCATGATTTAAAGTTCCATGGTTGATTTAGACTGAAGATGGAAATAATTTAAACTATCCACATTCTCTTTAGCCTGCATGGATACAACAGCTGCGAAGAGTTGCGACATTGTCATCACAATTTAACACATATTACAGCGCCAAATATTGGCAATAATCATTAAATTGAGAAATTTTCGACGGCTATTCATGAAGGAAATACTGTAACTTTTTAAATAACTGACAGGGATCAGAACAAACTTGAATTTTCACTGCAAATTTTTCAGTAGCCAGCACAAAAGATGGATGCCAGTTTGTTGATTACTAACTTAATCGTATTACCTTATCAAACACCGCTTTTAGATACGGTTCAAAATAGGAAAAATTCATAACTGTTAGGTAATCACTTACTTATTGTTAAATAACTAAAATGTCTTCAAACATGTGATAATGGTACTTGTTTGCAGCTTGATGGCACATGACCTACGTGGCTGGCTGGACTGAGAGGCTTGAACGTCCGAGGTCCATAGAGGGCTTCGGGTCCACCAGGAGTGCCTGTCCTTTGGGACCCTGGCCCGCCACTGTGTGAAGCCCTGCGCCTACAGAACCTACGACGCCAGGATTCAAGAGTTTTCACTGAAGTTATCCAAAAGCCTGAAGTGGTGCCCACCACAAGACACATGAAGTATTTGAGCATGAAAACAGAATAGTCAGGTCTGGAGGTGTCTGTCTCGCATGGGCAGTTATGTCTTCGATCCCAGCGTTCCCTAAAGTGCTGCTCATACAGGTGGCACGCAATCACGATAGTTGCCGGAACCGTGTACAGGACGGAAAAGACACCAATCCTGATCATCAGCTTCTCCAGTTTGTCTGCTTTTGCGCGTGCCTGTTGCCGAATAACTGAGCGTATCCGGAACAGTGAAACAAATCCGGCCAGCAGGAAAGATGTCCCAAGCACCAGGTACGCGCACAGGGGCAAGATGACGAACCATCGCAGATGATCAACGTTCTGATTCCCGACAGAACAGATACCGCCAACTGGATCTCCATCAACAGCACCGATTGCTAAGATTATAATAGACTGAATAGTTGGCACTAGCCAAGCAATAAGGTGGAAGTATTGAGAGTATCCAGCTATTGCTTCGTTACCCCATTTGAGGCCTGCAGCCAGAAGCCAGGTTAATGTCAGTATCACCCACCACAAAGAGCTAGCCATTCCGAAGAAGTAGATTAGTAGGAAGACAATTGTGCATGCTGGTGGGCGACCAGCTGTTTGGTAGAGCACCATAGGCCCGTCGCAAGCGACAGCTTCATGGCCTAGCCCCAGACGGACTAGATAGCCCACAGAAACCATGAGGTAGCAGCCAGACAGAAATATGATAGGTCTTTCAGGGTATCGAAAGCGAGACTGATCAATCAGGAAAGTAAGCACTGTGAGACTTGCTGAGACACAACAGATAATTGCCCACATACCTATCCAAAAAGTAGCGAAAGTCTGTTCTTCTTTGTTGAAAAAGGGGCTTTTACAAGGGCTTGCACAGTGAGCCACCCCTCCTGTGTTCACATGATCATAGAGTTTCCGTTGAATGTTATCTAAGAGCACCATAGGAAATCGGCACTCACAGTTGCACTCTGAATCAGTACCGACCGGAGTAACCTGGCCCGGGGTGTGTTTGGCGTTAGATCCCGAAGAAGATGAGTCTTGTCTATCTCGAGGCCTCGAATTCCTCCCTTTATAAGATGGAGGTCTCCTGACTGACTTAGTTTCTTGTTTGGCGTTATAATCACTATTTTCAGGTCCAGCACCTTCTTTGGCGTCCATGCACAGATGTTCTTGGTCTCCATACTTGGGAAAATCATCACAATTCATTCTTTCAGGCCACACAAATCCGTACTTGTGCATGATGGGGGCGCAACCAGCCCTGGCACGATCGCAGACCGAGTAGCATGCTGGCAGCTGCCCTTGGTAATCCTCGATGCATATTGGGGCATAAAGAGAACAGAGGAAAAATAACAAATCATCAGAGCAGTGAATCTCTACCAAAGGCCAGAACTGGTGGACCTCTAAACCAGCTTCTTCTTGGGTGTCGTGGTGAAACTTGTTAGGCATTGAAGTGTAATTGTACCCGATGCCTCTGCACATGGGGATTGTGATTTCTTCACAACGTTCTTGCTGACACAGTGCTGGCGAAAAAATCAGTACGAATATTAATAGTGTGAACTCCATTTTGAAAGTGTGGTAAATTAAGATCTTTATCTGGTGCAAATGTTATCAAAAATATCCTTCGGTTTGACTAAATCCAGATGTTTTCTGGAGGTTATAGGTCAGCTTTATAGTATTCTGTACCCAGCTACTGCAAAGAGAAATACTGTCAGAAATTTTATACCGGTTATGCATTGTGAGAGAAAATTCCAAGTTGGTTGCAATATATGAATTTTGGAATTTCTATATCGGTTATTTAGAATCACCAGATAGAAGTGGAAGATCACATATTTATTCTATTATGTGTATTTATTATTGAAGAGAAAATCCAGTCGTTGAAGTACAGTGCGATCAATTCGTTTTAAAACGCACATTCGTGATATCTTCAGATAATTTTCAAGGTGTTCTCATAAATGGAAATCACAGATAGAACATGCAGCTAACGACGTGTATTTCTGTTAGTCGTTCGGAATGCACATTTATAACTCCGCGCAAGCAATTGCTCGAGTATCGATCGACTCAAACCATGAATGTGGGAGCGAGAGATTCGCTCTTCTTCCAAGGAGAATGAAGCAGAAATCACACGAGTTCTCGAACCATGCCAGGGCTAGCTATCGAAAAAGCACACTTTCGATAAAGTAAAGCCGTGTCATGAATCCGGTGGCACACGACACGAAACGGTGTTTTTCTCTCTCGCTTTTATTTTTCTTTTCAAAAGAGCATCATCCTTTCTTTCTTCTCTCTCTCACCGAGTCAGAGGGAGAGCGGCATCAGGCCGCCTTGTGCTCGATCGATTTCCCGGATTTAATCCGGCACGAATTTGTTCGAATACTGCCGGATAAACACATCCACAGCACTTTCCGGAGACAGGTATCCGTCACAGACTCAAGCGACTGACCGGTACACATCTCGTTAGCACGGAGAGCCGCATCTCGCTGCTATCGCGAGAACGACAACAAAAACAAAAAAAGAAGCAAGCAAGCAAAACTGTATCCGAATGGGAGGATTGTCAGCGGCGGGTCTTTTTCCTTCACCTCCTCGGCTCGCGGCATCCGAATCTGCGTGAGCCGAATTCCTTGTGCAGAAGCTTTCGGAAGAGGGGGGCGATGGCAGCGGGTGACGTCAAGCGCCGCCGGAACCAATGGCGAGCGCGCGTGGGGAGACGTGCACGCAGCGCGCCCTGCCGGTCGCGGTGTCGCGGGAGATGTGACAAGGGGCTTTTGCGATGCGAATGAAGCCGTTTTTTTTTTTGTTGTTCTTCGCTCTCTAGAGCTGAGGGGTAATGCATTTGGCGGTGGAGCAATTACTGCGGCTTCGCAGGTGCTAAAGTAGGTTGTTATCCTGTGATTGCAGCGCGCGTCCTTACGGTGGTCGGTCGTACGGGGCGCGGCGGAATCGAGGTGAAAGTTCAAAAAAAAATTTTTTTTTCACGCGCTCTCGGCACGAATCGATTATAGTATTTTTGGTGGGGGTAAAAATTATATTTAAAGAGCAGGAAGCGTCGAACACACACATGTGTCAGATGTGATTGAAGAGTTTCACTTTGTGCCCCTAGATGTTATATATTTTTTTCCTTTTTAAATGTATTTATAATTTAGAGCGAAATTATATTTTAATCCCGAGAACGAAAGTGCAGATTGCCAGACTTTAAAGGTGTTTCCATTGATCAATAGTTAAAAAAAATATGTTTATAGAATGACTAAATTAAATAAAAAAATAAAAGTACTATTTGAAAAAAAAAATTATTATAAATATTTTTTAATTTAGAGTATGGGCAATCAAAGTTGGGTAAAATTTAATAGAACTCTCAACACCTTTTGACGCGTTATTTGTGTTGAAATCAGAAAAAAAAAAGAAAACATTGATACATTTGTTACAAAAAATTTTGTGTTTTGGAGGGAAAACAGAACAATAAATAAATCTGTGAAGCATTTTTCTGATACATAATTCGTAAAATTTCAGATGCACCCTGAATGTTTTTAAAAGGTATAAAAAGCAAAAAATTGATATATATTTATTGAGTCAATAAAAGTATACGATATTAAATAAAACTCTTAGACTCACTATCGAATTAGTTTGTGACTTTGTTTTAGATGACGCAGCGTGAAAGAATGGCAGTATTGAGTGCAGAGTATCTGGGATACTATATTTAAGTACTATTAGTGCAGTGCCACAACTAGAGTTGACGTCATCAGCGGCACAACTTAATTTTGGGGCCCTCTTCTATGGGACCATTAAGGATTTTGGTGCCTTTCTCAACACGGCGCCCTTGGCGCGATCCTCTAGTCAGAGTCCTAGTACAATGAAACCTCTCAGGTTAGACACCTCCATAACTGGTACACTTTTCTGGTGAACGGAACGTGGGCATAGAATTAAAATCTACCTCTGTAATTCGGAGAAAGAATAATGCATTTGGAATATAAAGACATTAAAAATAAGAAACTATTAAAAGCACCATGCAGGAGTAAGAAAAACTGTGTGTACGTTTTAAGAGGCGCAAAGAGGGTCTCTCTTCATCACATACGTTCCTATAGTTTTTATTAATAGCCTGTATTTTTAAATTTATATTGTATTTACGAGGACAACCTCAATTATATAGAGAAAAATATATCTTTAATTTAAAATTTGTGCATTGAAAAATTACCTTCCTAAAATACTTTCCCAATTCAGAACTTGGTTTTATATACCCTACCTAAAAGAAAGTACATATTTTTACGATACATAAATATAGAAAAGGAACTCCATTAATACCTGGTCTGTTACAAAGCTACATCAAATGCAGCACAAGGTACAAAGTTAACTTCTTTGAAAGTTTAGATTCATCTTCCTTAATAGTTTTGATTTTAAACTAAATTATCATTCAAGTTTTAATACAGGATGAACAAAAATTTCGTAAACACTTTAAAAAATCATAAAAAAAAGAATGATGAAAAATTAAATAAAAATAGATAAATAAATAACCGAAATAAAAAAAAGTTTTGCAGGATTATCTAACCTCACTTGGTCAAGGGAATTTATTTTAAAACACGGGGGAAAATCGTTCTCACGGACGTGGCTAAAAGGGGTACTTGAAGGTCAATAGGGAGTTCGAAGATACACATTTTGGGGGTCTTCAGTCGCATGAAAAGCACGCAACAGGAATGTGATTAAAAAAAGGAAAATTTTACATAGAAATGTACTTTGCACTTGCATTTTACTAGTGCGCGCACCAGTTTAAAACCTTTTCAATGTGTCCCCTCTCCAACATTATGCTTTATTTAGCTTAACAAAAGATCTAGCAGGGGTCTGCGAGGGTGTTATTTTTGCAACTGTTTGCCTTTATACTTGCGTGCGCTTCATCAATAGAGCCCAGCTTTCTGGGATTTCGTAACTGAGGCTGCAGACAGAGTTGCAAAGCGGCTCAAGAACTTCAAAGCTCCGACACCAGTTCTTAGCTTCGGCTTTGTAGCTTGGCGGTATTGAAGGTGATTTTGGTTCTGATCCGGTTTCGGCTATCTTTTGATCTCGTAAAATATATCTTGTTTTTAATAATGAAAAGTATTTTGATTAAAAAATGGGAAATCAAAAAACAATTACTTTTGGTCTTGCAGGAGACAGTGTGTGCAATTTGTTTTCGTCAGAATGAAACAAATTAAAACAAATAATTAAAAATAACTAAATAAATTAATTCCCCCCCCCCGTCCCCACCTAGAAAATATAGTTGTGATTGTTATTTATTTAATAAAATAATTACACATTTATTTAAAATATTGCTTAATTATTTAAAAATAGGATTATTTTTAATTAATTAATTAATTTGTTTTATTTTGTTTGTTCATTCAGATTTATAAATGCGTTAAATTTTTAAAAATACGCTTTTCCATAAATGCTATTTAGTTGTGAAATTTTACAGCATTTTAAAGATCTTGATGCTTGACGATGATCTAATGATCATCTCTATGCATTACTTCTTCTGTTTCACACAATGACGAAATTAGTAAATTTCAAAACTGTTATTCTGAATTTTAAAAAGTTTGATAATATTAAAGTCCACACTTTGCAAATTTATTCAGCAGATAAATATCACCAATTTTCTACTCAAGCCCTAATGAATTCCTTGCTTTGCAACACAACCAACGTTTATTTGTAACGGAAATAAAGATGCATAATTTAATGGAATTACAAATCGAATGCATAAATATACACATCAGGTGAGGTCAAACATAAAAGCATAATTACCCGATGATTTACAGTAGTGGGTAAGTCACCAATAAGGTTCAAAATGAGTAATTAAGAGAAAATAATAGGAAAATGTGTAGACACAAACCAAGTTAATAAATGATCATCATCGAAAGTGCATACTTAGTCACTCTCTAATTACTCATCTGAACATCATGTAGTTTTCCTGTTTTCCAAACATACCCTATAATTATTCTGTCCTTAATCATTTTAGTTGAAATTTCATGCAGTTTCAGCACTTTCGGTGATCAAATGTGTTAGTGCACTCGGATTGAGAGAAGTTCATCTATCTAATAAACTAATATTTATGATCTATCTAATAAACTAATGTATGTCTATAGAATGGTAAAGATTTTGAGGAACATTTTCTGTTTATTTAAATAGATGCTATTTTCAAAATAGTTGTTTTGGTGTTTATTATATGCTATACTAAAATGGTGGAAGCACCGAACGCCCCATTTAATTTTTTTAAACTAATTTTTACCCGATAAACTTGTGTTACTAATATAATTCTTTTGCGCTATAAAATTAATCTTTTCCAGCCAGCCTAGTATTTTCTATTAAAATCTTAAAAACATTAGCATTGCTTTAAAAATAACAGTTAGTGATACATTTGAAAACTGTCTGTTTATTTTTAGATAAACCTTAAATTCCGTTCCAAAATTGTTTTATTTCGTATCCTACAAAGTTTTATAAAGATTTTGAGGAGTTTTTTAGATTTTTCATGCAGTATGCTTAGAATTACCTCAGAAGATAAATATCATGAAATCTTTCTTAAAACTCTCCGATTTTAGTTCCAGCTCTATTTATGCGTATAATAATTCAATTTTCTTTTGCCTTCAAAAGTATTCTGAGCATTGTTTAAAATTAATGATCGTGAATGTTATAATCTTTCTGATTGTACTACATTTTGAGAAGCTCCAACAATACCCTTAAAAATTAAACCATCAGTTAATTTATTTGAAAAACAATCTGGTCAATCAATCCAGGCCAATTTAATCAAACTTACTGCACTTTAAAATATGTCAATACTATACTTTCAGATAGTTGATTAAATTAGGCCCTGGTTTTACAGCACGAATTCCTATCAGTAAGCCTCAGACTAGAATGATGACCATTACTCGAAAGTGCAACTTGCCACATGGTATCCTTTCTGTAAATGGAACAATTCATTTATTAATTTAAGCCATGGAAATTTTCCAAAGATATAAAAGGAAATAATAGTTATCGCTGTTGAAGGCGAGAAAAAAATTTCGGGGTGGGGGATATGTATCGGTAAAATGTTTTCGCCTACTATAATTGATCTCCAGAGTCAAAGCAAATAAAATATGCTAATACATTGATTAAAATTTCCGGAGGGGGTATCAATTCCTTCCAAGCCCGAGCCTTTCATCAGAGATGGAAATTGAAAATTGTCAACGGCAGACTCGTGCCACAGTAGCCTGGTTGTTAGAGACTGTTACTATGGTTGTCCCGGATAAAAGACCCAAGTACGATGTCGGGTCAGGTTGATCCAATCACAAACCACCGATGCGAATGTGTATATGTTTGAACTTATTGAGCCGCAAGGTCGCTTTCGACGTTTTTCAAAAGTTTCCAAGTGGGTGTTTGGAGGAGTGCCGACCAAGGTTGCATAAACGGGTACTTGGTGATAACAGACTAACTAATATATCAACAACAACTGAGAAGCTTCATCTTGTATTCATTTGTTTTTATTGCATGATTTACCCTACTAGCAATTTTGCTCGGGCTACCACCGGCCACGCAGCCAGCCGATGACGGCCCGAGTAAAATTGCTAGTAGGGTAAACAGTAAAATTTTAAGCTTTTTTTTTTAAATTTCAGTACATAATTATATGCATATTAATCTGTAATTAAATTGTACATTTTTTGTAAATTGGCAAGGTAGAAATATATCATTTTATCATTAGACTACGCAATAATTACTGGACACATGCCTGATAAAATTTACTATGCTCACAAATTCAATTAATCTACACTTATTACTGATGACGCGAACAAACATTACCTTATTTTTTAATGCTATATAAATGAATAAATAAATATATTTTTTAAATATTATTTAAGCATTTTTCGCCATGATATAATATCTGCATTAAAATAAACAAATTTTAAACTTTCGTTCGGGAATTTAAAAAGCAAATATTTTGTACCGAAAGGGATTTTCATTGTTAAAAAATTTCATTACATAAACAGACTAGTATCCAATGTTAAATTATAATTTTCTATTATAGTTAATTTCCCAGATTTTATATTTCAAACAAAAGAAAGCCACTTTCACCGTCAAAATCACCCCAAAAATTTAGCACGAAACATTTTTGTGAGCCTTGAAGAACATGTCTGGGCAAAACTTAAATGAACTACTACCATAAAAAAAAAATAACGAAATAAAATGCGGCCATACATTTCCATATCATTTTGAATTCCGAGCATACACCACGAAAATTAGAGCCTTTGTTCGTAAAAAATGTTTCACAGTAAGACATCTAAAGCGCTTATTACAGAAATGTCGATTGTGTTGTTTTTTCCCCCTTTACGTGACGTTCTGTCCATTGCAATTCGAAGCTATATACATAACTATCTCTGGTCGTTGCTGGTTATCTCTTGGATGTTAAGATCCGGAGCTATTATTAAAAGGTGGGCACAAGGAGTCATTTTCTTTCAATTAGCAGTGTTGGCTTAATGTGCACTCGTTAACAGCGCCGGCCTGAATCGATCCCCGGAGCAACATTAACAATTTTGTAATGGCCGGCCGCGATTGCGTTAATGTCACCCAAGTCGATGTAGCGCTAAAAAAAAACCGCCTTTTTTTTATTTTATTTTAACGGGGCATTTACTAATCTGGGCGCTATTAGAGTTCGTTTTGATGCAATGCCGTGGCTATATATAGAAAGTTTATGGTGTCTCTGTTAATAGGGGTTTGAATGTTTTGAAAAGAGATACGTATCACAGTTAAATCTTCGGCATAAACAGATAAATCATCTGGATTATTTATGCATATATATATATATACAGGGGCGTAGCCAGAAATTTTTCATGGGGGGGGGGTTACGACTACTACAACTCATATATATGTATACGTGTGTGTGATAATGTAGTGAAGAATATACATTTTGTATGGCAAAAAATTTCTCATGGGAGGGGTTATGACCCCCCTAACCCCCCCTTGGCTACGTCTCTGTATATATACATTGTGTCCCATAATTACTGGGACAAACTTTAAGAGTCGTAGGGCAGGTAATAAGGATTCAGAATCACATAGTAGTGGGGGGACGGAAACGTCGTCGTCATGTAGCTTGTAATAATCACTTTGGAAGCACTGCTGGAATAATAGTGAACTTTCCAACCATTGTTCGTCAAAAACTAATGTATTTTTCACAGAAAACACGTGACTAAAACTAATAGTTTAAAGATTTTATTTCATTTCATTGATGAAAATTTTGGAGACAAGCTCATTGTCCATGAAACTTAGCTAAGAAATTAGACAAACACTACAGCTCTTCCCAAAGGGATTATTAACAAGTAAGCGAAAACGACGTTTTTGACCCGACATTCCTGTGAGATTTCCATTCCTTATTATGCGACCTACCTCCCCTTAAAGATCCTAACGATCATTATGGAATACACTGTATATATGAATTTTCAGATATTAACTTATTTGCGCCCATACTACTCCGCAACGAATCATGAAACCTTTCCGTTCCCATCGTAGGCATGACGTGAAGGCAGAGATTCCCCTTCCGTGACCAGTCTTTCAGAAGTCAGGCATGTTCCAGCTATGCGTTCCTTTCTGTCTTGCAATGACAGGAAAAGCAATGGAGTGGTCTAGGGAGCATATAAAAATATATCCCCCAAGCAAAAAAAAATAAATATTGCATAGAATTTTTACTTCCTTACTTTTCAGAGAAATTTTTTTTATATTTGTTTTCAAAATATTTCAAATTCCCCGAAAAAAAAAAAAATATATATATATATATAAATTATTTCATTACAATCAATTTGGTTAAGATAAACGAGGTCTATCTGCCTAAGGCGGGGGTTGCCTTGGGCGGTGAGCTTTTAAAGGGTTTTCTAACGCATGTTCACGTAACGTTTGGAGAAAATCGCGCCAAGACTCCAGATTGTTACACTGAAAACCGCGCGGTAGGCCAAAATCCCGGACCTCCACTCTTCAGTCATCTATCAATGTTCAGAGTAGTCTTATCTAATGGGCCATGGCCAGTGATCGGTTGATAACACTTGAATCATTTCGCAGGGCTTTCTTGTTTGAATCTGCAATGCATTTATGATACTTATTTACAGTTTTCGTCACTTTCATTCTCAAGGACCTCCTCCCTCCACCAAAATAAATAAATAAACTATATTCTAAAATCAGACACAGTGGTACAACATTGAGACGCAAAGTGTAATAGAACTTTGCAGATGTTTCATTCGACTTTCTTAGAATAACTTCCTGCAACTAAAAGTCATGTTGATAGGAACATGTTTTCTTCCTTAAAAAAAAAAAAAAATCCACTGTATACACGAATATATATATATATATATATATATATATATATATATATACATTCAATACGCTGAGCTAAATGTCGGGTGCTCCAGCGCGATCACCTGCCAAGCAAGGACTTTACGTGATGGAACGCTCATGTATTCCGCACGTGAGCACGAAGGAAAAACGTAATTCCCGGGAAACGTTTTTTGAAATTCGTATCTCAGTCAGTCATTCATCACTGCGCCACTTTATATTCTTTAATTTACAAGATAGATCAATCTTAAGAGGAAAAAGGAATTTTGAAAAGAAACGAAGTCATTAAGTCGAAAACTATGTTCGTGGTGCAGAATACACTCGACGTAAACGTTTCTGAATTCTTCAAATAGAGGTAGGAGAGTCACGAATTGGATGGAAAAGTAGAATGATGAGTCATGCCAAGTACATTGGTTTACAAAGCAATGTCTTCTACGTGAATGTGCTACTGTAAAACCAATGATTAAATCCCTCCCTCCTTTTCCCAATGGTATGTCTTAGGGATGGACGCGAGACGAAAAATAAGCTTCTCTCGTCTCGCAAAATAGTCTAAAAGCTTGTCTCGTCTCGCAAAAATCCCTATATCGTAATGTTAAAAATGTGTGTCTCGTCTCGCAAAAAAGCTGTAAATCTCTGTCTCGTCTCGCAAAAAAGTCGTCTCGCGTCCATCCCTAGATGTCATATACCTAAGGTGACCATACGCCCCCAATTTTCGAGGACAGTTCCCAATTTCTGTGTTTGTTTTGCGATTTGTCCCCAAAATGTAAAAAAGCAATTGGGGACAATTTTAAATTATGACATTGTTTTTTAATTATTCCATTAATTATAAAATGTCCCCAATTTTGTTTCGAATTTGGGGACATGTCCTTAATTTTACGTTCAAAAATATGTTCACCGTTGTCATACCTTTTGTGCTTCCGCTTATAATTTCGAGCCAAAGCTAACATCTTCGAAGATACGCAACGGCTAAAACCGGCCCTCTATGGTCAGAGTGGCTTCTTAGCATGGATATTAGAGTGGGCAGTACTGGACATGCAAGAAGAATCTTCACCGTTGCGTCTTTTCAACGATGGAAGCTAACAGGTTGGCAACGGTGATTGGAACTCACACGACAAGCTACCTCCATCTGCGAAGCTGTCTGAACTAGTGGAGTAATTTCACACTTTTGTCCTTTGACGAGATTGCTGGTTTCAGTGAGTCTTGTCTGAAAGTACCAAGTCTCAGGTATAGAATCTTCATTATTAAAAATAAATGAATAAATAAATAAAATAAAAGAGAGAGGTATTGAGGAAAAAGAGAGACATAGAGAGAACAAGCTTTCCACCTGGATTTTTTTCATTACATACAGCCACAAACAATTTATCACAAATTGAATATCCTACTAAAAGCACCATCTCTATTCATTGAGAGATTCGTAAGCAAGAGTAAATTCAGAAAGAAATGAGAAATATCTATTTTTCTGCAATTTGTCTTCATCGCATGCCGTTTTCAATGAAAATCACAGAACGCCAATCCACTAAATAATGAACTAAGACAGCTCAATTAAAAATAAATTGCAAGAATATAAAAAATATAAACATGTTTACGGAAGTAATTTCGGATGCTATAAATCACTCCGAGGCCGGACTCTCCTAGTTAATATGCACTTAACTTTTTATTGACCTTGTTTGATAATCATTTTCTTCTGTTACTTTTAGCGACTCTATTAAATTTTCATGAAGTACTTAAAGCAGGTGTTCCCGGTTACAGACAAAGGGTTTTCGATATCGTGCTCTTGAAAATGGTGCGCACACGAGTCTACTGTATCTTATTAAATGAGATATATTTGATTTTACTGCAGCTTTTTTTTTGTATTTCATGCAGCCAGTATTTTTTTTTTCAATTATTATTATTATGTCTTCTCGTAAGGAAAATACTGATTTTCTGAGAGCTTTTAGGTTTTTACAGTGGCAGGTACAGAATTTATTTTTTTGGGAGTAGTTAATTAAAAAAAAAGCTTATTTGACATAAAGTAGAATACAGCACGATATTACTATTAATATATTTTTTCTTTTTTTATGGGGGGGGGGAGGACTAGTTTAAAAATGAGCTTATTTGACTTATGAAAAATGTGCAATAAGCACAATGTTGGATTGGCCACTGTGGTAGTATCTTTAATGTTTCTGTATCATTAATTTTTTTAGTCGCGTTTAGTATTTACACTTTTTAAAACAAGGTAAAAAATGCTTATGATTTTGGTTTGTTTGTCTGCCGTAAATAGTCAGAAACTGGTGAACAATGCAAATACTTGTAAAGCAAAGCTGTTATGTAACAAAACTCCTCAACAATTATGAAACTTATAATCAAGCGCTATTTAGTTCATTAAATAATAATTATGAAATGCACTTAATTCAACAAAAGATTAGTTTTATTTTTAATAAAACATTCGGAGGAGGGGATGAATCTTAAAGAATACAAAATGATGCATATGGAAATGAACAGACTAACAAAAAATACATAAATAAAAATTTAATAAAGTACAAATCTCCAAAGACAAAAATAAATAAATAATCCGTTAATTATTTTCAGTGTGTTATTGTTTTATTATTTAAATGCACCATTGAATAGGGAAAGAGAAATAAAAAAGAAATGATACGCTTGGCGATATCATGCAAGCACTACTCAGAATCGAAAAATAAAACTGAAATCAGCATTTGGCGACGAAAATATCGTATGCATAATGAAAATGAGAATTTCTCGGTGAAAAGCCGTAGTTCTTTTTCTAAGAACATTTCAATTGTTGTCTGTATCGTTAGCCGAGGTGGAACAAATCAGCCAAGAGAACCATGCATTAGGCACACAGTTTAGTTCGCCTGCATTCATTATGGAACATTAAGAAAATATGTCTGGCGATGTCATTAGATTCATCAGCGCCATCAACCAATTTGTTTATCGCACGTATATTTAAAGCAGACACTTGTTATTTTTACCGTTTTATGTGTGTTTTTATTTTCCAGCTGTCGCGCCAAATTTGTCTGGGTTATAGACACGCGAGAATGGAAAATTAAATATGATTATTAATTAAAGTCCTGTTATTAAAAAAAGGTAGCAGTAATATAACGGATAAAAAGTAAATTTACGAAACACCTGCAATAGAAAAAATATTTTGTTGAACTAAAAAAAAAAAAATAGTAAATGTAGATTCAACAAAATTTAGTGCTATTTTGACTAAATAATTAAATTAATCCAACAAATTATCTTATTAAATCACCAATTTATTTATTTTTTAATTGAAACATTTTTGTTTCTGTGCTACTCTATACTAATAAAAAATGAAAGATGAAAAAATGACTTGCTTGGCATTTCTTTTTATTACATGTAACAAAGATAATGAGTGTAATCTAAAAGTATAATCATAATCTTGACTAACACTAAGCAGAAGCAAAAGAAAAAAGCTTAAAAGATTGAAGTTTTCAAATCTAAGGTATTTTCTGCATTTTAATATAGCTTTGCTTGGTATTTGATAAACGAAGCTCAGGGATGGCATCCATACACCAATTTAGATAGTGCATGATTTCTATAAGGTTCATATGTAAAATGTCATTTATAAAGTATATCCGAAAAATTTAGTAAGAATGTTCTTATTAAATGTCAAAAAAGGATGCATCCGTGTTTAAAGTGTGTTGGCTGGTATTTAGAGAAGGAGCAAATTTAATGCGACAGCATATTTTCTCGTAAAACAAAAATAAGCATTTTCATTTATTCTTTTCAAATGCATATCGAAATAGCAATTCCTTACTTCATTTACTTCGCAGTATTGCATTATTAACTTTTATATTTATTTAGCAAGAGATTATAAACATAATAATTCGATAAAATATATCTCTAACCCTCCAAGCGATTGTAACATAAAATCCCGTCCACTATATTCCAGTTTTCACTGCACTGCATCTATAATGTAAATTATTTATAACACTGATATTTCATAAAATGTGTTTTGATATTAAAGCTTGCATGCATTTTAGAAGCCTATTTTTTAATAATTACAAATATTCCTATTAAAATTTTATTTTAATTTTATAATTTAAAAATTGCATGAAAATTTTACGGTAAAAACAACTTTACATTATTTGCCCATTTCCAAAACGCTCAGAGGGTTCTCTAAAGCTCCTTTATGCTTATGACAAGACAGCTTCTTTATCGAAATATGTTCTGCAACACAACTACCAATACCGAAGCTACAAAATAATTTTAGATTGACTTCATCAGAAAAGTTTCAATAAAAACAATGGTGCACAACACTTTTTCTTTTTTTTATATGTGGATGGTTTTCATTTAAACTAATTATAATTTTATTATGAGCTTTTATTATACATGTTTTGTCGTTGGGGTCGCGAGGTAAGATTGGACCAGCTTTTCAAGTTTTGAAATATAACGTAGCAATCTAACAACAAATCTAAAATTAAAAGTATTGAAATTAAAGAATTGAAAAGGATAGAATATTATTTTAGAGTATAAAATAGAGTTTGTGGGTAGTTCAATCTGCTGAAAGATCAACATTTTCGATATATTTTAGAATTTTGAAAATTTAGCCTTGTCAATTTAAGAGCGCTTGCCCGGGACATCGACAAGTTTACTGGATTGCCACATAACAATGGAGCAACAAATCTAAAATTATAAAAGTCACTATTAGGTTGTAACGAAAGTTTCCCGCCACTATAAACATCGTCAGTAAACAGTTTGCGTTGGCGTATTTGCTCATATTTTGTCAAACGATTTTTGGCATTTGAAAGAAAGAGACTTACTTTATAACACTGTGTTTATGAAATCTGTAAAAAAAAAAATAGTTATCATTGAGTACAAGGTGTGTCAAATGGAATTATTACTCTAGAGGATTAGAACCATCATTTACTTCCAGTTGTGCTGCAAAAAGTCAGCTACAGAATATCAACGAATAATGAGTACAGCTTTAAATACTATTGTTGCATCACGTGACAGTGTGCAGGTTTGGTACCGAAAGTTAAAAAAGAGTTATCTAAGGAGTTAGAAGTTAGTTTTTCAAGCAGATTTGGCGGAAAACTTTCGTTACAACGTGATATTTAGTACAACTCTTGAAATTATGAAGAAAAGCTTGAGCTTGAAATACTATTTTCATAGATTTTTTTTAGAGCAAAATAGCAGAAGCCATTCTCAAACATAACACTTTTATTTCGTACCGCTCCTTCTGCCAGTAAATATTGAACAGTGGTAAAATAAACTCGAAAGCACACTTATTTGTCATTTGAACTGTGTATCTTCAACATAATCTTCTATGGAATTTACCTGCGAAGGCACTTGCAGGTGGCAGGATGCGTTCCCCTAAACAAGGGCTCCCTAATCCCCCACCGATGCCGTTCACAAGACCCTCGTGTCAGTGAAGTTGCAGGGAATACTGAAATATATTGGTGCTCTGGATAATGATTGATCATGTCCATACCAAGTATTCCTTCTATCTATACTATGAGGAAATTTTTGAACTAGATGAAATTCCTTGTTCCAAAGCTAAATATCTTTCGATTTCAGATATCCTGATTTCTGTTTGTGAGGATTATTTAGTTTTTCTTTCATCTTAAAAAAAAAAAAAAAAAAAAAAAAAAAAAAAAAAAAAAAAAACTTCAGGCGTCACAGAACATTTGAACAGCTGTAAAAATGAACCAATCATTTAAAAAAATCATTCAAAAAAAAAAACAAAAAAAAAAAAATACAGGGGCTCCTGGGCTACTAAGTTTCTAAGGCTCCCCTCTAAAAACATGCCCGAAAATCAGGTGTGTGCTTAAATAACAAATTAAAAGAATTATAATAATGTAAAATATGTAAAATCTGGAAAGTATATATCTATTTAATTCACCTTGAGCACTTTATATTTAGCATTTTACTTTTAAAGGAAAATACTCCTTTGTTTAATTCTATTCCATGTCAGATTTAAATTTTCAACAGTAGGGTCATTCCATGGTGACTGACGTTACAATTTTACTACATTTGTAACCTTTGAAATTCACCAGTGGCTTGAAATATATATATTTATTTATTTAAATTGATCAAGAGTATCATAAATAAGTACTATACTGTTATCCATTCTCAATATAAAAATCTTTCTTCTTCTTTTTTTTTTTTTTTTTTTTAAATTAAGGGAAATCAAAAAACGTGACTGATGTTACGCAGAAGAATCTTCTGTGTAACATCAGTCACGTTTTTTGATATGTTTGGAAGGGGGAAGATATATTTAAAACTTTTAAGAATAAACGATTTTTTTTTTTTTTTTTTGAAGGGAGGAGTTATTGCTTGGGGCCCAATTTTTTCCTTCTGCCCAGGGCCCACAGTTGTCTTGATCGGGCTCTGATTACGACTGATTTACAATAAGTGTGGCTATAAAAACGAAATATGCCTTTTAATTTGCTTACAACCCCCTTCTAAAAAAAATTATTCCTGATTAGTCCAATGTGCTCCATACACCAATGTGATGCACAAAATTTAAGCCTTTCATCTTAGTATGTTTTGAGCTATCTTTAAACAAAGATGATCAGGGACTATACATGAATTTCAATGTGAACGCTTAATGCTAGCGAGAGAAAAAAAAAGGAAAAAAAATTCTTACGTAATTTCTGCACGACCCTGAAATGCTATCATCCGACGTGATTTTTTCCCTTCGCGAGCCATTGAAAATTGGTTAAATAAGCATATATTTATCCTCATAGCTCTGCCACTTTTTAGGCTATAATTTTCAATTTCTGTACATGACCTCATTAGGGTGTGGGACACATTTTACTAACTTGGTATTTTTTGTACAGGGGTTGCATACATATTTAAAAAGTGTAACTTTTTGAAAATTTACGAGAGACATTTTTTCTTTTCATAGTCCTTTATCCTATTTGATTATGAACAGTTCTTCAATTTACGTTGCATACTTATCTTTAATAGATAGAGCATTAAAGCGTGTTACCCCTTTTTTGGACATTTTGTATATAACTTTCATTATTTACCTGTTCCCTAAAGGTAAGGTAATTCATTTCTACATTCTATCTACAAAGTTTTACACTATTTGTGACTTTTAAGTCAGCTATGTATTTGTTTACTGTAAAAACTACAGTCTAAAAACGTTTTATTCCTAATAATTTAAGTAGCCAATCAGAATAAATAAATAAATAGAGGGCGTGTGACAACTTCCTCCTGGGTTTGGAAGGCTTATGAATATATATATATATATATATATATATATATATATATACATATATATATATTAGTTAATAATACAGCAGCAAAGTTAACTTTATTGAATAAAGAAATGTCACAAGTTTTGTTTCATAAATGTTCAATAGGTGAACCTTTCGTGATGCGGCAGATATTGATGTGTAAAATCAAATTTTTCCCTCCCCACACTCTCTAACATGCTGCGATCTATGGTAGCAAATGCGGTTGCGATGCTTTGACGTAAATCTTACATTTTATTACAATACTTTTATTACAATACATTTTATTACAATACTTTTTCTCTTGTAAACGGCTAATTAATTCTGTTGAAGGTAGCTTGTATGATAATTTGGTTTTCATATTCACATACGGTTATAGTTATACTATTCATATATGGTCAACAAACTATCAGGGAATAATTCTAATGCTAATTTGGTACAAGAAATATGCCTGCACATCTTTACTTGGCAGAATTGTAGTGCAGTTAATGAAGTATTATTATTATTTTCGAGTGTTTTAACAGCAATAGTCTGTTTTCAGAGTTGTTAAAAAGCCTTGTGACGCGTATTAATTTAAAAAAAAAAAATCAAGTGACTGCGCTATACTGTAATAAATGGAAAAAAAATAAATAAATGAAATGCCTTTTTGAAACTTAAAATAATAATAATAATAATAATAATAATGATAATAATTCTTAAACATGGAACTGCACAGCAAAACTTTTCGAAAAGTTACACATTCCATAAAATTTTTGACTTTTAAGAATTTGTTTTTTGAGTTCCATAGAAAAGTTGAGTTCTGCATCCATACCAGATGCAGGTTTATCGTATATTTAAGTGTATATGCCAGCTTGTAAAGAGAAATTCTAAAAATTTTGCAGTGCTGACCTTAATTAGTTTTTGTTTAATTTATGTATCAAAGTCACGTACTTTTTTCGAAATACACCGTTACTAACACTTTTAGCGCTTTACTGAGAGACGAGGGAAAATCGCTTTCTTAAATGGAACGTAGGATGTGGAATCTCACGATCACATCTTGCGGATTAAGGATGAAATACACCTATTGAGACTTGACCGGTCCAACCCCCCCCCCCCTCCCCTCCATGCCGTACTATTCCAAAACTCTTTGAATAAGCTACTAACCAGAAACCCAGTAGGTGTCGACAAAATCCAGAGGTTTCGCACCCTCTGATTAGTTTCAATCTTCGCTGCTGAAACGGGGAGGCGTTTTCGTGGGAAACCAAACCGTATTTCCATGACAGCTCTTGACAGCCCTTTTCTAGTTTCTTAGGACTTCGTTTTGTAATCTCTCCCTGTCTTCATTTTCGGGGCATATCTTTGAACTTCACACGTGCATGCCATGGTTCTGGGTGAGCCAGAGGCCAGATCTCACGGTCAAAACTGCTAAGGTTAAACCACAGACCTGAAAATACACTTTTTCAGGTGCAGGGATTCAGTAGTACAGTACAGAGTGGGAGGGGAATCAAAGTAAATAGGCCCTGGCCCTGATGATGACATCGTGGTGTCCCGGGACTGCAGATACTTCGTCCCCCCCCCTTTATAAAATACAGAGATTAAATTAACAAAATTTTCTAAAATGATATACCTCTTTATGTCCTGCATCCTTTTCTTGCACTCATAAAGTCTCTACATCAAGTCTGAAAAAATTCATTGTTTTTCATGATCTCCCCTGTGTAACTTAGCAGCAACAGTAAATTCAGGTTTATTAGCTCACTGTTATGAGCCTAATTTTTCAGTAAATAGCCTTCAACGCATAGCATTATATTGTGAAATTTAACATATGCTTTCCCCCATGATTTTTCACCAGCAAATTCATGAATTATATCCCTTTAATCTAATTTCTCAGTTGAATCACATAAGATTGAAGAAAAGTTGCGAAATTTTCGGACACTCGCGCTACTGTATCGTATCCAGTCGATGGCATGACGCCATTTTTAGATCATGAAGTCCATGCAGTCAAACGTACTCAAATTATTAGTCAGTTTGAATAAATATTAAGCATAAATGTTGAAGAAGTAGAAAAAAAAATAGCAAACAAAAAATAGCAAATGTTTAGTAAACAATGAAAAAATTTCATGATTTCTAAAATAATTTGAAATTTGGCCTAATTTATATGTATTTTTGGGGAAAAATTCAAACTATTAGTAAAGCGTTTTTTAAAAAGAAAAATTTCGGGGCCCCACAAGTCCGGCGGCCTCGGGCAAGAGCCCGAATCTCATATGTGGTAATAAGGCTATGCCGGGGCACATCATGTGGAAAACCTTGTATAGATATGTGAAATTACTTGTAATTTTTTTTTTTTAAAGCAGCAAATACAAATTAATTTTTTTCGGAAGTTTTATTTCTATTTTTAATCAAATTACAAAAATACAGCTAACATAATCCAGAAACTTCAAGACAAAAATCGGGTTTGTTGGTGATCAAGTCCTCGTTTTTCGAAAATATTACTCAACAGTTTTTAAACTTCAAGACAAAAATCGGGTTTGTTGGTGATCAAGTCCTCATTTTTCGAAAATATTACTCAACAGTTTTTAAACTTCAAGACAAAAATCGGGTTTGTTGGTGATCAAGTCCTCGTTTTTCGAAAATATTACTCAACAGTTTTTAAACTTCAAGACAAAAATCGGGTTTGTTGGTGATCAAGTCCTCGTTTTTCGAAAATATTACTCAACAGTTTTTCCATGACGAAAGCCAGATAGGAAAGATTGATTAATAAGCAAGAATATATCCAGAGGAGAGACTATGGGCCTAGCCCAACCCCCCCGAAATTCGTATTTTCAGCAAAAAATTGATAAAGATCAGGACTTCCTGTGAGAAATTCCAAAATTTCCTCTTTTTTTTTTGGGACCTCCCGCGAAATATGGTTTTCGCTACTTGCTTGAATAGAAGTATAAATATCAATATTTATTTTTCCAAGGTTAAGGAAACAGGCTTTGCAAAAGCTATTGATAACGTTTACTGTTGCTGTTACAGTTCTTCTTTATTTTAAAAATCCTAAACGTGTTTTATCTAATTGTATATTTTGAAATTACTGATAATTTTAATTGTATTAATTATTTTTAATTACTGTTAATTTAAGAAATTTGTTAAATAATTAATAATTTTAATTATGAATAAAGGACCGATGTAATGAGAGAATAAGAGATTCTTGTTGGCAAAGGGACCCTGAAGATTTTATTCCGGGTCTCTGACTTACACCACTCGGGACTTAGGCAGAGATACTCGCCTCCTGCACAAAAATTTGCTGTAAAATGTTATTTAAAACTGAAACTGCCTTACGTATCTCAAATCACCGATGCATAAATAATTATTTTGCATTACAATTTCTTACGGCATTGTCACGTTACTCATGAATTTCGTTGGTTAAATGCATACAATATTTTAGATGAAATAATTTTTTCTCTCCCTTGAAAACGGTAAAAAAAAAAAAAAAATCTAAGAGCAAATTTTTCAGTTATACAAAGTTTTTGATGGTAGTAAAGGGTAGAATATTTCGGTTTTACAAATACTCAAGAGTAAATTAATGTGGTTGTATAGCAGATCTGTTTCAGAGAAAAATCTCACTTTTTCCCTTTTCTTCTAAAAATTTTTTCAGAAAATTTTTTTGAAAGAAATTGACTTGAATTTCGCTTACCTTTTAAAAAAATTTGTTATTAGTTATCATTATTGGATATTATTATATTTATATAGTTTTACATAAATTGCAATTGCCCTATAAAATAAGAAAATAAATATACACAGGGTTGTTATGATTAAACTTCCCTTATAAACAGCATTCAAAATCTGAAACGGGTGAGCAGTTTGAACTATTTTTTGTTTCAGATTTACTTGAGGGCACCACATGCATTGTCTAGCTACCAAATTAGATTAGAATCCACTCACCCGTTTAAGCTGCGTAGAACCCCTAGGGGAAGTTTAGTCATAACTATACTGTACATTTATTAAATTAAAATTTTGGAGCAGTTTCCCAGACTGCACATAAGCTTAAATCAAGCTTGACATTTCTTTGAATTTGACGTATTAATACAAGCTTGACAGTTCAATTCATTTTAAGCTTGCAGCAAGCTTGGAGATTACAAAAAAAAAAAAAAAAAAAAAAAAAGAGTCAGCAAATATTTCCCCACCGAATTTAAGTCATTTGAACTGTCAAGCTTGAATACAATTTGATTACTGCTTTATTTGGAAAGCCATATCCACATAACAAATAATTTATCATCAGTCATAAATGTACTTGACCATAGAATTACAAAAAAAAAATTCTATATTTCCAAATATTGAAATTCTTCAAAATAAAATACAAATATAATACAAAACTGATTTCAAAATCAGTCGTTTGTCTCGATTTTCACCAATATTGCCCAACATGAGTGTTGCGATATTGAAAGTTTTAAACCGTGTGCTGCTTTTAAGTTTATATTATGCTTATTTCCCTATTAGTAGAGTCTATAAATCACACATAACATTATTTTAATTTTGATTAATCACATGGAAAAATAAAAGCAGATCGGCATCAGCCAATTTGGTAATGCATTTAAATTTTTGCATTTGTGCATTTAAATTCCAGCCCACTTCAAACTTTAGTCTTGGCATCGCGAGTGAAACTGGCATGGTTAGGACGTTGGCTTTCCAACCCTTAGGTCCCAGCCGCGGATGCTAGACGGAAACAGATTAAAGTAACTTAATGTTTCAGCGTAGAGGGGAAAAGGCGTGGGAAATTAAATTTATGGGGCGAATTCGCCGACCGGCGCCCCATGTATTAAGCATTCTTTTTTTGGGGGGGGGGAAATTGTTTAAGTTTGAATTAAGCTTGCTATGTCAAGCTTGATTCACGTTAATAACGTACGCAAACATAGGTGATCTTTCCTTAAAATCGGAAACATCACCTATTTGCTTACGGACGAGGACGAGCATACTCGTCCGTCAGTTAAAATGCGAACAAACAGACAGGAATGAGAAGCATGTTTCAACTTTGTTGGAGAGCGTTAAGAAGATATATTTTTTTTGGTTACTTTTTTTGTGCATTTAAATTCCAGCCCACGGCAATGGCCTCCAGTGACAAAGGCTTCTGCTACCTTAATCAACATGAAACAGTGTATTGCATATCGAAAGATCTAAACAAAATATAAGCTATACTAGAAACATAATCACTCCTGAATTAATGAGATCGATAACAAACAGTGAACCCTGAGATAAAAATTGTTGTCAGTTCTGTGCATAGCAAGCGACTGCAAGGGGACTCTCGGTCACAATTGTTATGAACTGCCCAACCATTCAGATGAGATGCGTTTTGATTGACGTAATGAATTGTCCGAGATTGTTACATGCTACACACATTGTTTCATTATACACATTCTAAGCTGCGCATATCAATGCGGTTTAGAATCTTGTTATAAGAAAAATAATTTTAAAAACCTTTTTGTAGATTGAAAGAGTTGCAATTGAAATACCTGCAGTACATGTTGCTTGATCTTTTGAAAACAATGAGTCTTATTGAAGACCAAACATCGATAAGATGAATTTTATGCTGGAATGCAAATGTTCCCAGCCTGTCCATTTACAAACGTCGAAGTTCGGAGCATTGATTTGCCGTCATATTGTAGAGATGATGAGTTCCCAATGCAAAAATAGTTAAACTTAGTTTCAAGACAAATGAATTCTATCGCTACATTAAACTTTTTAGTTGAAACTTAGTTTTGATGCCGGCAATTTGAAAGGGGAAAAAAAAAAAAGTCTTTCTTTCTGTGAATCACTCAGATTGCAGAAGGCATAATTAATTACATACATATGTACAGCTGCGGGAAAAAAAAGTCCCACTTGCTCTTTATTTCGCCGTCATTCGTCGCACAGTAAAGTTATATATACGATTCGTTTGCAAATAACGCGTACTTTAATTTACTATTAATTTAATTTACATCAGGGGCCGTCTTCATATTTAATTCTGCATCAACTTCGTTTTTCTCAATGGCAACCCCATATTTTGACTTTATTAAACGAAAGAAAACCTTCAAATTACCCTAAATATAAATTTTCACCCATTTTCTACGATAATTTCCGGAGATATTGCGAATTAATTTTTGCGCGTTTTTAAGGGACTTTCTGCAAATTGAAAAACGCTATTTGTAGGTTTCGAACTTTCCGCCTTTCATAAATTTCACTCGCGAGAGTTAAAAGAAATTAATATTATTTTCAAGGAAAATATTGTTTCCATCTCTCTTGAAGTTTTTTGTACTGAGAATAAATATCAAGCGTAGAATAGAATATTTAGTCTGTGGTTCAAATGACCCGCGAGTTCATAACTTCCTTGGTTCGTACACATGATTTAAGGGAAAAATGCAAAATGACTGCTCACCATTTTGAAAATCTTTGTAATTTTGAAATTGTTATTGAGTATTTCCGTTGAATGTTCTCTTAGACAGGTGAAATGTTGGCAGGAGTTAGAGGCTGCTCTCTGCTCTTCTGATTACAAGCTTGTATATTACTCAGCTATGGTCGAACTTGAAGCATGATTTCCTGATAGAAAATTTATTTGTTTGAATTTCATGTAAAAAACGCAATTACTTTTTTGCCGACCCAATATTATCACCGTGTTTGTTATTTCACTTTCTTCGTTTAATACTATCGTCTACAATTTGCAATATTCTTAAGACTTTTGGCGGTATTTTAATTTATAGTTAGATGAAAATTTAGACAGAAAAACGTGATTTTGAATGTTTGATAAAGTATGGGGAAGTTCAAAGACCTAATGTTTCCGATATTAAAAAAGGTCACATTCACGTCTGGAAAGTTGAGGATGTTAGTTTTTCAGAAATAGGACGTTGTATTAGAAGACATACATCTACTGCATCTAATTCTATAGTTGGAAAATATTTTATTTGGGGGACTATGGTAGCGGACGCAACAATACACGCTTTATAGAATCCCTATCAAACTGTAAAAACCTCTAATTCATTTGCTTCAAAATTTGATATTTTTATTACTGGTATATTTTACTGTGTTTTTGCACAAAATAAATCTAATTTACGTTTCTTTTATGCAATTTTCAAAAAATTTTCACTTAGTAAATTTATATATGGTCCCTTAACTCATGAAAATAACACATTTTATTTAATATAAATTAAACTCCTGAACGTAAAAATTTGAAATTTTGCACAGCCATGTAATATTAATTTCTGCATCTATTTCCATCGAAATTTGGCTAGGTCGCTATTCATAATTTTTTTGAATATTAATTTAATAATTCATAATTCATATTCATAATTTATTAAAAATCACAGTAATATTAAAATATGTTTGGGTCGTTTAGTTCTAATAGTACGAATAAAAATCAGTTTCTTACTACCAATATTATATGAGATATGAATTGAAGTATGAAAAAAAATTTTAACATAGGGGGAGGGGATTTTGGGTGCTCATAACTCACTCATTTTCTGTCCAAATTTATTGAAAATTGGTGTCCGGGGTTAAAATGAGCTAAATTTTTGAAATATGAAGTGAAATCTTGGGTTTGCTATTGAGAAAAAAAAAGTTGGTGCGAATTTTAATATGTAGATGGCCCCTTATGCAATTTTTATGCATAGAAAATTAAAGTGTACGTCAATCGTAAACGATTGGTATCTGTAACTTTGATGTACGACGAACGACGGCCGAAAAAAGTACAAGTGGGACTTTTTTTTGCCACAGCTGTACATTTTAAATGACTTCAAGAATTGACTCTAAAATACAGTACCATTTAGAGTTTTGCACAGGCCGAATCTTTCCTGGCTATAACAAGGCTTTATGACGTTTATCGTTAGTTTGTAAACCAAAACAACTAAAGCAAGAGCATTAATTTTAAGAAAATTAAAATTAAAAGAATTTTCATAATTCTTTTTTGTAATAAAAAATTACATTCATATATAAAAATACAGCATTTTATGTGAAATTTGAAACAAAAGAATGTTTTAAAGGGTTTAAGCTGATAGTTGTAGTACTACAAAACCAGATAAATAGTTTATACAACTAGAATTTTTGTTGAAAAAATATTAAATTAAACCGCAATTTAGTATAAGCCAAGAAGTTAAGATTCAAACACCGAACAATATATTTTACAATTTTATTATAAATAACGCATTTCAATTAATTATAAATCTTAATTTAAAAGGGGGGGTGGGAAATTCCAGGGGTATATCCTTCCATCCTTGTGTAGGCCACGGCCTAAGTTTTCTGCAGAGTGGAAACTGCTTGACGCTTTTTTTTTTACCTTTTTAATGACGGTGAAATAGTTAGTGGTGTTTTAAACATTTTTTTTTCTCTTCAGAAAATTTTAGATCTTAAATAATGGGGGACAAAAATTTTGGCAGTGTGACGAAAAAAAATTTTTTAATATGAGGAATCGAAAGACTGTAGAAAGAGATATGACATTTTTCAATAAAACTACACTGTTAATTTCTAATCTAGCTGCAAGCGCCCGAAATTATTTCCTAAACAAATGGATAGCACCCTAGTGAGCAAATTAATGAACCTGTTAGATAGGACAATATGACAATATGCCTCTTTCAAAAGCTAAGGACTTCAGCTCCTCAGATTCATTAATATCTTAGTGAATGCATTAAAAATCAAAAAACTAAATGGTTTTCTCAAAGTGATGATCTTTGTAAAAATGCGATCTCTTCATATGACATTTTCTGACCATCTGTTTCCTAACGATCAGGTATTTCAATGTCTTCCCATTTTTCATGCGTGTAATGCTCGCAGATCGGTCGCAATTTAAATGACTTGGGATCTGGATCCATTAAGCTGTGAGAAGGACCATTAAAAAAAAAATACGAGAAACGTGTTAACTCGTCATTAGCTATGATCTTTAGCGCCAGAAAAATTCCCTTTCCTTTGCCAGCATATAATAGAAGGAAGAGGAGATGACTTTCAGATTCCATAACTTTAATGACGCCCGCATTATTAGCAGCCATGGCATGCATATATAGTTGAAAAACATTAATAATAATCACTATTTTATCGTCCAAGAAAAGGATTTTTCTTTGATCGTGCATTTACTGCCTGTAAAACATTTGATAATGGGAGAGTACAAAGGAAAGTATTGTTGAAAACATGCTGTTTTCGTAACATTTAACTATGTTCTTGATTAAATTTAAAATTTTATTAAGCATTATCTACTATTTCAGAATACCAAAGTTAGTTCTACGAGGGAACTTTATTATTAATAATCTAAAATATGTGCAGATTCTCAAGGGACCAAAATGCCTTTTTCTTTAAAAAACAGTTTTTTAGGTTTTGTTTAATTACTTAAGGAGGAATCTATACGAGTCCAAGAAATATCGCTACTTAAAAATAGTTTCGTTTTAATAGAAAATCCACTTGAGGCTGGTTTTTACTTTACCGATGTCCACCCAGAGTTTAGTAGTTGGAGATTCGAATCGTATATTTGAACAGAGTTTAAAGGATTATTTTGTTACGTTACTAAGGAGTGATATTGTCCTTGCTATTATCTTGTTTAATTAAAGAAAAATTCCTTTAAAATTATTCTCGACATATTCCAGATAAACGCTTCATTTAAGAGACAATTCGTTTGGTAATTTTTATGATTGTTCTAGAAAAAAAAGTTTCTTTGTATTGCATTATGACAAGACTCTTTTACGAGAATAATGATCCTTAACAAAGACACTCAAAAGAAAATAGTGTATAAAAGATAAAATAATTAAAACTTTGTAAAGTAATACACATAAAAGGTACATATCAAAGTGTACACGTGTTACGTACACTTTTTTCTTTCTCCTTTCCCACTCTGTGTATAAACTTCTACGGTGCTGATGAAAATCGAATTTTTTTCGATCAATGCACATTTTGATAAGTACCTTTTATGGGTGTTATTTTACAAAGTTTTAATTATTTTACCCTGATCCGTAGTTTTTTACACCTCGCCTTTAAATCTCAGTTATATAAGTACTGCTACTTACCCAGTCACTATGTTAGCTTTCAGAATCTACTGGCGTTCACTTTGCACTCACTGGAAACACTTAGAAATTTCTATTTTCATATCTAGTGTTACGGTTTTTGCATTTAGTATTTAGCACACATTTTCTATATTGTTCATAAACAGTTAGCTTGGTTGAAATATGAACTTTCATGTTTTATCATGTCGGAAGAAATAACATAACCCATGCGTAGGATCTCTTTGTTCTTTTGTTTCATTATGTCGAAAAGTATGTGATAATCCTCGTTCATTTATTTAGGGCAATTCGTTCGCGCCCCTTTTTCACATACAGAAAATATTTCAATTAAATCAAATAAAGAAGCTTCAAGATTATTCTTTTAACATTTTTGTCCGTGGTTTAGAAGCAAGAACCTAAATCATTTTACGTAGCCCAAAATCGCCAAACATGGCACCCAAAATGCTTATTTTTTAATTTCTTTTCAATATCTCCTAAGCTAATTCGGACTTGGTAAATTAAGCTAGCTGAAAGAATGTCTTATGAAATTCAAGAACATATTCTTCAGAATTAAAAAAATCGTTATAGGAAAAAAACATGATAAAACAAAGCATATTCTACATTAATTCAAAAAATAACCTGCATCGAGACAAATTGTAACGATAAAATACCTCTTTATTTTTGCTGTTTGAAAAGTGACACAGCACAAGTCATGTCTACGATTTATGTTAGAAACAACAACAACAAAAAGTGATTGAACTTAACAGAAGCTTTGTACAGTACTAACAATAGAGAATATTTCACATGTAAGCAAAAATGACAAAAAAAAAAAAAAAAAAAAAATTACCTGAAGGACATATTATACACGGTTTTCAGAAGTACTTATTTATGAATAATTAATGTAGTAATGCGAGTTAAATGAAAATGTATAAAAGACGATATTCATTAGGGTATTTAATTTTAACTGCAGTAAAGAGATATCATAACTGCATGTTTTTATTTTGTTAAATATAACTGACGGTAAAATTCGTGAATAAGCTCCATAATTATCCAACGTAAGCAACAATGCTTAGCAAGAACCATCTCCCAAGACAGCATTTCAGATTCTGACTTCCTGAAAAGGGCAATTGAGTAGTGTCATTAAAGAGAATTATTCTTAATTATACAACATTAAATTGTTTATTTCTTTCGAAAAGAACGATTTCAATGCCCTATGTGTAAAAAAAGCATACTTTGAAAGCAGTTAAAGGTGCCGACGAGCTTTTGAATCTAGGAAAACCAAATCAATTTAGGCTTTACAGAAATTAATTGTAATTACAAAGCTCTTAAAACCGGAATCTTAGTAAATGAGTAAAAAGCCGAGATGTATTTATTACTGAATTTTATGGCCTAACGAGTAAATTAAATTTATGTTACCTTTGCACACTGTTTTTTTTTTTTTTTTTTTTTTTTTTTGCTTTGTGTGTCCTAAATTGTAGTTATGACTTTCTTCTTTTACTGTTCTACGCACAACAAGAAAGTTATCTTTGATGGATAAGTTTTAAAGCTAATTATTACGTATATAAACGACATATCGTTTAGCTTCTAGAAAATTGACTCAATTTTAAAACATTTATTATCGAGTAGGTCTAATGACGCAATTTCTGCAACTACCAGACTTTCATTCAGGTACCCTCAAAGGTATTTTTCTTGTAGCAAGACATAAATGGAGTCAGATGTGTTAGCGGAATGATATTCAAAATGAATTCTTGAGTTGGCCACCTTTCTCTGTGGGCAACGGTATGAGAAGCATCCAGTTTATGGAAAGCTTGACATTGTGTTTAAGATATCAGTCTTAGGTTAGTCTGTCGTTGAAATATATTTCCAAGCTTTATTTTTGGCGTACTACTGTAGGTACTAATTCTGGTTAAAGTTGTCAAATTTTTTATAAAATTGTCTTTTAGTGGTCGTGTCACCATTTCTAGAAAATTAATGCTGAACAAGTTGGAGAATTTATTACTTATATTCTTCGGGTATATTGGTTTAGAGGTGGGATGCTGCCATGGGGGAGGATTTTTGATTGATTGATATTACCCCTACATATAAAAATAAAACCCTCCAGAACTTTAACTAACTAGCATAAATAAATTTAGCTAGTTAATTCACAAATATCTCCACATTTAATCACCAAGGAAAAGCCGCTAAAACTAGGGATGGACGCGAGACGACTTTTTGCGAGACGAGACAGAGATTTACAGCTTTTTTGCGAGACGAGACAAGCATTTTTAACATTATGATATAGGGATTTTTGCGAGACGAGACGAGCTTTTCGGCTGTTTTGAGAGACGCGAGACTCCAATTTTTCGTCTCGCGTCCATCCCTAGCTAAAACAATGGCAGTATTCTAGTACAGTAAAGCATCGTTTATACGTTTCTTATTTATACGACTTTTGTATTTATAAACGCTTAAATCCAAAGAGCGAAAAAACGATACATTGCCATTCGTTTCCATGGAAACCTACCGGTATTTCCTCAAAACTGCTCTTTAAGTAGTCTTTTTTCTGAGAATTCCCCTCCTCGCTTCGCCTTTTTTCTGAGAATTCCCCTACTCGCTTATTGTTATATTTCGCTCCGCTCTTGTGATCGAAAAACGCTCCTAAAGGAGAAGTGCACTTTTGAAAACTGGGCCGAAAATCGCTCCGACTGATCGAATTTCGCTCGTTTGGTTTAAGCGTGTACATCGTTTTCGTGAAGTCCCTATTCAATTTAATGCAAAAATGCTTCGTTTATACGACGCACAGTTTCGGTTATACGCTGTTTGTCACTTCCTGAAGGCCGACTATGGGCAAGTGGATGAGACAGTAAAAGTGGTAGATAGCCGAAGTGTGAAGGTCTAGGGTTGTGGCGACTGTTGATCTAACGGTCTGGTGTTTTAGGCGGTTTTCTCCAGATATAACTAAATACGAGTTGTAAATCATTAATAAGTCCTCCGCTCAAGTCACTCCAGTATAGTCAGATAGCCCTTGCGCAGTTTGCCTTAACACAACAAATTCATTTCTCTAAACTTAGTATGTTTTCTGTCTCAGTCATTATTTTCCTACTTAGGCAAAAGCATTTCCTAGATAAAACTTCTAATAAAGGATTTTAGAAGGGTCATACCTTTAGCCAGCTACCTTTAAACACGCAATCAACTGCATTGAAAAACTTAAAGAGTGAAAAAGCATTTCATGAACTTATTTCAATCCGTAATACTGTAATTAATATAATCGAAGACAATCAGAGGAGTATGAAAGATTTTTTTCAAATCCAATGTCTGAACATAAATCACATCATAATTGGTATGCTATGTGTATTATATTAATATCAAAGATATGTAGCATTTAAGACATAGTACAATAAAAGTATGATTTGTTTTACTTTTACGATAAGTGCTTTATTTTTTAAAATTTAGATTTTGTTCCCATTGTATTAGTACCAAAAAAAAAAAAAAATTAAAATTATTATATTTACATAAATTTAAATTAGTAACATTAAACCTGTAATGTAATGTAAGTTGTTGTTGATTAATGTTTCAGTTACACGTCTTTTCATTTACACGTCGTTTTAGATCAGTCCCCTTGAAAGACGCATAAACGGTACTTTTTAAAATTGACTTGAAATACCTTCTATTGAATGGATAATCACTTAATATCAAAATTTGTATGAATCGTTTAATATGTATTGAACGATGCATACATATTTTGATGTACTTAGAAGAATCCTAGTTGATGTCTAGAATGATCTTTTATTTAGTGAATCTCCATCTGTAAAGCTAATTTATGTACTATTAACTTTGCGTATCCCTGTAAATTACCTTCAAGAAAAGCCCACACTAAAATGTTATTACTATTCATTTTCAACTTACTAATATTCTAGTTCATCATTGAAACAGATCTTTCATGATGTACTAGATCATCTCTATTTCCCATACTTAGTTTTTTTTTTTCGAAGCTATGCATCGGATACATTTTAATGCATTTTATACATTTATTGCACAACATCTACCCTCTTAAAACAGTAGAATTCAATAACAGTTGTAGTTAACATAAGTTAATGGTCCCATACTCTAAAGTTTCGCTCTTTCACTGATATATATGCAAAGATAGCTTTAAAAGTAATGCATAAATTTTTTAATCACATTTTTTATTTGGTTGACAGAGAGTATTTCGAGTAACGGTGGATAATAACACAAAGTCTGGTGGACTCATATCAGGGCTAAACGATGAATTACTTAATATTTCCCAATCGCATCGAATCAGCTTTGTCGTTATAACTTGGGCAATCAGAAGCCTTAGCATTGTCATGGAGCAGCCTATCTTTGATATTCAACAGTGAAATTAAGCAAGTTAACTATATTCTCCATTTTTAACTTGCATTGTTAAAAATTCGAGCTAATGATTAGTAGTTAAATGTGACACTTACTGCTTGCACAACTTTGAATTATGACAGACCTAACTTTCATTCTTGATGTCTCAGTCACGCCGCACTATATGCATTACTTTTGAAATGGCCCCGGATAGATTATATATATATATATATAATCTTTAATCTTATAATAAAACAGATTAAATGCTAACGAATACTGATTTAAAATTAATGTGTCATGACATTTAAGATGAATTTTTTAGAAAGTTATAACATTTGTAAATCTAAAATAAAAAAATTCACTAGTAAACTATGATTTAATCACGTATGTATTAAAAGGAGTGAAAAAGCGTTTCACAATTCAGAAAATTTGACTTACCTCATTAAAGTAATAATACTAAAAGAATAATACCAAAAAAAAAAAAAAAGATATTGTTATACATCTATAAGTAGTAGAATTTTAACAGCTACAACAAACCGAAATAGAATTGAAAGTAGGACATAATAAAAGAACGTAATCAAACTGTCGCCGAAGGATTTGCATATCGAAAACAGTTAAAATGTTTATTCAACACTAGTAAAAACGTTGCTCAGTAATCAGAGATCGATCCGCATAAATAAACGAACGAAGGAAAACGAAGGCGGCAGGAAACTTAATGAACCGGTCCAAGCCACTAATCGAAAGTTTTACCATTTAGGTGAACTGCTGTGAAGTTTTCGTGCAGACGTAGCCCCAAAAGGGCGGCCCAGTAGCCGGCAAACGGAAGAGCTGAAGCTGTAGAATTTCCTCTCAAACAGACAAATGCCCTGAGGGCTCTTGTATCGATCCTCTGAAGAAAAGTTGAAGTTGGAGGGGGGAGGGGGGGGATACACCCGAGGTAACTCATGCAGTCATTAATCATGTGATGTGTTTTTGATTCCAAGGGCGGCCGATCATAGTCGACGCCAGGTGATTCACTCTTGGGAGCCCCGGCTGACAAAATGGATATCATCTTTATTTTGTCATGTGCATATTATAATCAAGCTGACGACCAGGTAAAAAAGCACTTATTTTAATTACATGGACTTACTTGCGCATTTGCAGCTGCGGCAAGTGTCTATTAGGACAGCTTATTAACTTGACGTGCCGCTGACTTAAACGCTTTTGACTAGATAGTTACAATTAATAGTGTAATTAAACTGGTATCTTGCAAATGCTTGCCAGCATTGTTAATCTGTCGCTGAACAGAAAACAACGCTTTAAGGTGAGAAACTATTAATTTTGATTTTTCGGATGAAGCGAGCTATTTTGTTTGCGTGTTGATTACCGTTATCATCACTAAAGAAAGGGATACTCTTTAAAAACTCATGAATACAAATAAAACCCAAGAGATATTTTCAAAGAATTAAAATTTAAATACTTGGTATAGTCGTCTTTGAATTACAAGGCAATCCATATTGAACTACATATTTCAGAAAAGGAAGAGATACTCCAAAGAACTGCCCATCCATGGGATGAAAATTGAATTTTGTTGTATAAAAATTATAAGAATTTTTTTCGAGAAGTAAACACCTAGATAGTTTTAATACAAGTAGCAATATAAAGAACATTTCAAGCTGAAAAATCGGCACATACAAATATTTACCATGGAAATAACCATCTGTAAACACTTAATGTCACTGAAGATCTGAAGTAATAACTGTTAATGCTGCTCAAGATTATTTTAACAAGCTGGTTAAATTTCAGAACCATTCTGTCAACTTGGAGACTCTGGCACAAGAGCATTGCAAGAAGTTCATCCTCTGAAGGATTAAGAAATATCCGTACAGTGTTAAGGGACTACAGAAAATGTGATTCCAAAATTTGAACTAAGGAGATATTGTCAGTCTAGGAAAAGAACAAGAGTGCGTTGATGTAAGGTGGTACATGACACAGTGACAGAAGCAGACTAGCGTGGATGTATTATTTTACAACCTGTAAAACATCGTTGTGAGACGTCAACAGAGCCTTTAAAAGGTTTTGCATCATTAACCAAAATGATTTTATGAATGCATTTGTGGTTACAATTAAGAATAAAAGCTCAAGGCAAGATGTGCTGGAATTTAAAATTTAAAGAGCAGAGTTAAAATGATACTGCAGCATAAAAATAAGGTACCTCTGTCTTCCTACTCTGAAAGACTATTCTGAAAGAATTAAAATTGTGGTTTATAAAATTCCACGGCACCTTTATGTCTGGATGCAAGCTAAACTATTATTATTAATAATAATATTATTATTTTTGAATGGCGCGATAGCCCCATATGGGTCTTGGTCTTTCCCAGAATTTCCCTCCTTAACTGCAGGCCAGGGCCTTCGCTTCCCCCCCCCTCTCTCTCTTTCTATTTATTTATTTTTGGTTTTTAAGATCTTTGTCAAGGAAATCACCTCATCTTAAAGTGATTAAAAAACTTTGTAAAAAACACACATAAGAAGTAAAAGGAAAAAGGATACGCGTTTCGTTCAAAAATTGTTTTGAACTTCTTCAGTCCAAGCCCTTCGACGTAAAGAACACAGGGAACTGAAAAGAGAAAAAAACAAGCAAGATGTTGCCACAAGGGGCAAAGAAAAGTCGAACAAAACCACGGAGAGGGGAGAGAAAAAAAAATTAAAAAAGGGGGATAAAAAAGGAAAGGAAAGAAGCACAAAAAATACAGAAATAAAAAAGGAATAAAGAAAAATTATAAAAAAGGGAACACACAAGTACAAACACACACACAAAAAAGAGAAAACAGAACAAACAAACAAAAAACAAATAGCACACGTATTTATTTATTTATTTATTTATTTATTATTATTTTTATTTTTTTTTTTTATTTTTTTTTTTTAACCACGAACAGGACAGCACAATAAATATATATATAAATATTTTTTTTTTTTTTAATAAAAACGAAAACGAAAGACAGTAACACACGTACATACACATTAAAGAAACAGGGAAAAAGAAAAAGGGGGGGTAGACGAAGAAAGTTAAAAGAACATTACAACAGCAACTTCCAAGCAGAATGAACGAAAGGAACGGAAGAACCATCGTTCACAAGACGATCTAAGTGCTGGGTAATGGAAAAACCTTCCAAAAAATCCAGATGGGACAAAGACTGAGGAGTGCACAAAATCTTAGCCTTAGAAAACTGAAATCGATGATTGGAATTCCAACAATGTGAGGCAATAGAAGATTTGGAAAGTTCGTGCTTAGAGACATATCTCTCATGCTCTTTGAGCCTAAATTTGAGAGCTCTTCTGGTCTGACCAATATAGCCCAAATCACAAGATTCACAAGGAATATAATAAACACCCCAACGGTTCTCAGTAGGAATAGGATCTTTAAGGGAAGAAAATTTAAGTTTATTAACAGGTTTAAAAATGACTTTGAAACCGAAATTTTTGAGAAGTTTAGAAATTTTGTAGCATAAAAGTGAAAAGAAAGGTAGTACAATTAATTCGTTGTGAAAATTAATAGTATTAGTAGAAGTATTAGGCTTATTAAATTTAGAAACAGCTTTATCAATAATAGAGGGGCTAAAACCACGAGAAACAGCTAAGGATTTTAAGTAACTATATTCATTATTAAGAGATGAAGAATCAGAGCAAATTTTGATAGCACGAAACACATAAGTGTAAAAAGCAGAAAGTTTTTGCTGGTAAGGATGATTAGATAGGGCATGAGGAGGTAAAGATATAGAAAAGGGCTTGCGGAAAACAGAAGTAGAGAAACCGTCAGGATTCCTAGAAACCAGAACATCCAAAAAAGGTAAAGAATTGTTGCACTCCTCTTCTAGAGTAAATTGGATACACGGATCAACAGAATTAACGATCAAAAGTAAATTAGAAATATCACAATTGGAATCCACTAGAACGAAAGTATCGTCAACATATCTGACCCAGCACGGAAAATTAAAGACCTTGAAGAGCTTCTCTTCAAAATAATGCATATAAATATCACATAAGAGAGTTGAGAGAGAATTACCCATAGCACTATGTGATTTGGGCTATATTGGTCAGACCAGAAGAGCTCTCAAATTTAGGCTCAAAGAGCATGAGAGATATGTCTCTCATGCTCTTTGAGCACGAACTTTAAGCACGAACTTTCCAAATCTTCTATTGCCTCACATTGTTGGAATTCCAATCATCGATTTCAGTTTTCTAAGGCTAAGATTTTGTGCACTCCTCAGTCTTTGTCCCATCTGGATTTTTTGGAAGGTTTTTCCATTACCCAGCACTTAGATCGTCTTGTGAACGATGGTTCTTCCGTTCCTTTCGTTCATTCTGCTTGGAAGTTGCTGTTGTAATGTTCTTTTCACTTTCTTCGTCTACCCCCCCCTTTTTCTTTTTCCCTGTTTCTTTAATGTGTATGTACGTGTGTTACTGTCTTTCGTTTTCGTTTTTATTAAAAAAAAAAAAAAATATTTATATATATATTTATTGTGCTGTCCTGTTCGTGGTTAAAAAAAAAATAAAAAAAAATAAAAATAATAATAAATAAATAAATAAATAAATAAATACGTGTGCTATTTGTTTTTTGTTTGTTTGTTCTGTTTTCTCTTTTTTGTGTGTGTGTTTGTACTTGTGTGTTCCCTTTTTTATAATTTTTCTTTATTCCTTTTTTATTTCTGTATTTTTTGTGCTTCTTTCCTTTCCTTTTTTATCCCCCTTTTTTAATTTTTTTTTCTCTCCCCTCTCCGTGGTTTTGTTCGACTTTTCTTTGCCCCTTGTGGCAACATCTTGCTTGTTTTTTTCTCTTTTCAGTTCCCTGTGTTCTTTACGTCGAAGGGCTTGGACTGAAGAAGTTCAAAACAATTTTTGAACGAAACGCGTATCCTTTTTCCTTTTACTTCTTATGTGTGTTTTTTACAAAGTTTTTTAATCACTTTATCGTTTAACACCAGTATTTTGAGTGTTTTTTCACCTCATCTTAATTTTGTCCGACTTTTTTTTCGAATGCCGACGGATTTAATCACTAATAATTTTCTACACATTATTTTTTACACATTCTGGAAACATGCTCAGCCCATTTGGAATCAATAATATTGAGGAAATATCACGTATGTTCTTTGATTTATTGTTGTTGTTGTCTAGTCCAAAAGAGTCAAATAGGGCCAAAAATATAACATCTCTAAGTCTTAAACATCCCTTGTGACATTTAATTCATTAACAGTAGTATACACTACTGGCCTTAAAAATTGTTACACCAAGAAAAAATACAAATAACAAAATGATATTTATTCGACATATATATTAAACTGTGGAAAATCAAATGATTAAATTTTCAAGAACTTTAGAAGCAGAGATCCTGAGAAATCACAACAAAAAACAACCACGATTGGTTGCAATAACAGCTTTTATACGTCTGGGTATTGAGTCAAATAGCGATTAGATGGGTAGTATAGTTACAGCTGCCCTTGTAGCTTAAACGCAATGTCACAGTTCAACGACCGTAGTGACTGGCGTATGGTGACGAGCCATCGCTGGGCAACAGTTGACCAAATATTTCCTATTGGAGAGAGATCTGGAGATCATGCTGACCAGACCAGCAGTCGAAAATTTTCTGCATCAAGAAAGATCCGTGCAGTGCTAGAAACATGCGGTCGTGCATTATCCTGCTGAAGCATAGTGATTCGCAGGGCTCGAATAAAGGGCAAAGTCGCACACTAAAAATTTAACGACCACTGTTCAAAGTGTTGCCAGTGTTACAAGAGATGACAGAGACGTGTACCATCACTGTAGGCTAGTATGAGGATATCAAATGTACGTTGGTAATGTGCGTTCTCCACGGATGCGACCATCAGTGTGCTGTACACAGAACCTGGATTTGTCTGAAAAGACTTTTATGCCATTGGAGTGTCCAGGTTTGACGTTGATCATACCACTGAAAGCATTCTTGTCTGCGATGTAGCGTCAAGTATAGACGGAACCATGGTTCCCAAGTTGAGGGTCCATGCTGCTACGAACGTCATCGAACTCTTCGTGCAGGCACTTGTGCTGTCTTTGAAACGATCCCATTTCTTGATTCAAGGCTTGTGACGTGGCTGTACGGTCCAGTAAGGTTATTGAGGGTAACATTAGTAGAGAAGAGGGGAAGCCCCTCTTCTCTACTGTTAGTGATAGAGGGCTGTTGAGATCCAGCACGGCCTTTCGTATGGTCCGCTCCACCTTAAATCTATCGAATCCATATACTGCAGACGGCCATTTAATCTGGACCAACGCTAGCAGTAAAGCTGCCCTACGATAAGCCGCAATTCCGCTAGGCTACAATTCGACCTCTATTAAAGTCATATACGTACTAATAAGCATTTTTCCTTCTCTCGTACAGGAGGTATCACAAAGACTATTACACAGGGCAACAACGTATAATGCAACTTGTATATGACAAATCTGCTGTACGATATCTTCATTTAACCACATTGTAGGTGTCGCTACCTGCACTTGCTTTGCATGAATCCATGAATGTTAGCGTACCACAGCATCTTCTTCCAGTCATGTAAATTTCATGTGTATAGCGTGTCGCTTTCTTAGTGTAGCAATTTTAATGGCCAGTTAGTCTACAACACTTTCTAGTGACAACTCAGAGAAAAAAACCCTGTGACGTTCATACATACATAATATCTTTTTAGCATTCGATGGTCGAACTGTATTTTTTTTTTCTCTAAATAAGCGAAAGGATTAATGTGGGAGTGGAATAGATTCCGTGTCTCCATGGGTAGTTCGGTCATTCGCGTGCTAATTATTCGTGTTCTATTGTTTATTCACCGTAAGGAGTGGGGGCAGCTTTCCCGGGGCGTCTTCGCAAGCACCACACATACACGCGCATACCGATCACATGATTTATAGCCGACCATCCCAGCAGCTACACGACTGCCTCTCATTTACGATGCTCGATTCTTCGTGCCGAGGCTCCAGCACGCGACTGACTCTAATTGTACCATTAAGTCATGCGCAATTGACTGGCGAGAGCGGGGACCGGATGCACATTACTTAGTGGACAGAAAATTGAATTTGTTGTTCTGGCAGATTAGAAGATTTTAACGGCGATAATGGAGGTCTGGTAGAAATTTTCACCAGGCTTATTGTTCTTTTATTTTACCGTGGTTTTGCTTAAGGCTGAAAGAAATGGCTTCCATAAACTTATTACATAGCATTTAGTGGTACAGTACACAGCAATAATTTTCCCGGCTTTCCGCAGTTTTATCTTTTAACTGCCAGTTGAAATATGAGAGCCCGTCAAAAATAATCAATTTATGAGAAAGGACAAATTTATTTTATTAGAACACGAGCCAAAGGAAATGCAGATTTGGCAAAATGATGATCAATGTTGAAAATTTGGGTGCAGTTTAAGTATATGAAAATGTACAGATATTTCTGCGCTCAACACTCGGGCAGCTTTTAAATTCAAAAGTTGCTTGTTCATTCTCCCCAGTAAAAAGAGCAATAAACAGTTGATATGAAAATTAGAACTGAAGAATTTCCGATTAATTAAAACTTGTTAATATCGCTTGTGGGATATCTTAAAACGCGTTTTCTGAAAGATGTTTTTAATGATTTTGGAACATCAAACCTGATTACTCCAAAAGTTCAAAATATATTTAACTTAAACTTTTTAAAATGATATTTTAAGATTCATTTACTGTGAACCTGATTGCTCCAAAAGTTTAAAACGTATTTAACTGAAACCTTTTAAATGTTATTTTACGTTTAATTTGCTGTGTTTTTAATTAAAATTGAGACCTAATAAATTTGGATATCATAAATATAGCTTCTTGAAATAATGAGAATTTTAGGAAATTTCTTTATTTTTTGAAGAGATTTAAATGAACTTCATGATTATTCTAAAACTTTTTGTTTGGTCCACAGGTTAATGTCAGTTCAGTACACAGTTTTAAAAGAAGTGGAAAGTAATTAATTAAATTGATTGAACACTGCCTCACATAAATCCTTAATTGTTACTCAAAATGAGTTATTTCATGAAAATTTATGAAGAGTTTGTAAAAATTATTTTTATTTTCACGATTTGGTGTCACAGTTTAATTAACTAGTTATGCGTTTCTCATGAATATTGTAATTTTAAAAAATACTCCAAGAACGTAGACAAATAATACCTTTGGATTTATTAGTAAATTATGTGAATTTAAATTTAATTTCTTTTCTCTTTTATTACTAAAACTTTTGCCAGAAGTTCACACACATACACAAAGATCACAAAGATCTAAAAAAATCTCCATTAGCGCAAGTGAAAGTTTTGAAGTGAGGATAGTGTTTTCAAATAAAACAAACAACAAATACTGATTAGGATCAGTTCATGTTCTAAGGTTCATTTTTAATTTATTTCGTTAATTTAATGAGGTGTTTCTAAACTCCACATTAATGAATTTTACAAGCACCGTCTTCGGGAATGCTGAGCTAATTGAAACGCAATTTTTTAAAAAGTAAATAAATAAAAACGTTCATAAAAGCATTATTACGAATGAAATATATTTTATTAAACTTTTAAAAATCTGCAAACGTTGGAAATGTAAGAAGATAAAACCGTTTTTCTCCAGTGGAAGACGTTAAAATTGAATTTCTCGCACCCGGCTTAAGAATATGAATTAAAACGTAGCACGCTTGTTCCTCATAAATATAATTAACATTTTTAAAGAGAAGAATGCATGAAAACTTAATTAGAAAATTTCTTTGCGAGCTCTTTTCGGCTAACATGTTAAGCTGATATATATTTTCTGCTGGTGAGAGCCAAATATGGACGGGTGCGTTTGTACAAAGTAATGCATGCAGCTAAAATGTGTGTAAGGGAATTAATAAGTAGCATTTCGTGCTGGGGTTGACGGAGCAGAACATATTTGGCATGATCTGTACTGCAGAGTAATGATGAAAAATGGTAATGAGAGAGTGAGGTAATGCCCTGGTACAACCACACCGTGTAAACTGTTGAGGGGTAATGCAAAAATTATCAGAGGTTTTTTTTTATATAGAAATAATACGAAATAATAACTGTTATGAAATTACTAAAAATTATAAATATTTAAAATGTTTTACGCATGAACTAAAAGTAGTACTAAGTAATTTTTTTTATTATTATATTTCAGGAAAAACTAGGTTATAAATACACTGAAAATACTAAAAATTGTAAAGATTAAAAATGTCTTACGCATGAACTAAAAGGAGTACTAAGTAATTTTTTTTATTATTATTATACTTCAGAGAAAATTAGGTTAGAAATACACTGAAAATACAAAATATTATAAGTATTAAAAATGTCTTACGCATGAACTAAAAGTAGTACTAAGTATTTTTTTTATTATTATCTTTCAGGAAAAATTAGATTAGAAGTGCACTGAAAATACTTTGTTTCAAATATTCTAAACTCTCAACTTCTATATATCAGGTTTCTGAAATAATTAAATAGTTTGGTCAACTGATTGTAATTGTCTATTCTGTAGATATTGTGACCATACATCGTATTATGCTGTGTGAAAGAGAAATAAAATCAAGATATTAAAATTAAACGAACCATTTATAGTTATTACAGAAGGTTTAAGGTACTGATACATGTAGGGGAATCTTCATAGTATGTAGATGACCCTGCTTGCAGTTACCAGTTTGTTTATAATTCCCGTAATCATGAATAATTCGATAAAACTATAAACAAAAAAAATACAGTAAAAAATAATAAAACGAGGTTTTCAAAAGTTATTAGATTGCTTGTCTATTTAGGTGCATAGATATGCTCATACTCTAATGACATTGGCAAATTATTAGACTGTAGTATTCTTCTATGTATGATTTGTGTCAATGAGATTCACCACACATTCCAAAATTTTTTTCATTTCAAAAAAGCTATTACCTATTTTTTTTTCTTTTTTTTTTCTCAACGTTATTGTCAGTACAGGGTAGCCGAGAGTTGTTAGATACTTTATAAAATTAAATAAAAAATTCTAAACAGAGTAGAATTAAAATGTAAGTATTAATTGCTAACTGATTGCATGCATAACAAAATTAATATCATACAATATGAGATAGTTAGGTGGCTCGTACAACATCTAAATGGTATTCGATTTCAGTCCAAGTACTATGTGTATTTGGAAGCATTTGAGGAATTATGATATAAATAGAAGCTGTGATTTATTCCATAAAGCCACAAACTTCTAATCTTGCTTGTCTCCCTCTACATTAAAACACGCAATCCTGTAAACAAATCTTTAACGTAACCAGACATGAAAGAAGCGAAGGGGGGGGGGTGAATCCGGCGATCGACGGGGGCCATAGAATTGGACCACCATGACTTACCTATCTGTTTGCGAAATGTTGACCAATGTGGAGGTGAGCCGTCCTGTTGAAAAATTACATTGCCACGTCTTTGCCGCTTGTCCATTACGCTCTTCTGAATCTCTTGCCAAAGTCCTTGATACCTAGCGCCATCTATCGGATATCTTGGTACAAAATTATCGAAACGTAAATCAAGTACTTTTGTAAGTCGGTCAAACACCTAGTTCGTACGTATAACCTTAAAATAATAATAATAATAATATTGTAATATGTCCGACAATTCTCGGTCACCCTGTATATGAATGACACTATTTGAAGGCATCCTTTTGACATAAACTTACAAATGCAATGATTTCAGACCACTCGTTAAGTTTTTTGTACCTTAATTTTAATAGATAATTCAATTTTATGCCTTCAATTGAGTTTAATTAAAAATTGATTTTATATAATGTGCTGTTGACAAGGGATTTAAAGTATGCCCAACGGCATGGACAAATTTAAAATTCTAATCATATTATTACATTAATCCTTCTTAAAATCCAGAGGATTACGTTCATTTAGAGAATGATAAACTTTCCAACAGGTTTAAAGCGCATAAAAATAATTTTTTAAAATACAACTGAAAAATATTTAATCACATGCATTAAATTAAATTTTCATATATGTCACACAAAGTTGTGTTTTTGCTCAAAAATTTTAGAAACATGTTTTTAATAGAACGAAGTCACATAGAATAAGTTTGAAGCTACAAAAAATACCTCCAAAACAACGTGAAATCCTTACCAGCATATTTAACTCCGTCATGTTTTCCTAAAATATAATAACTTTTTATTCTATTAAATATAATTTATTAAAGCAACATTTGAATTTCAAGGTATATACAGGTTGTCTCATAAACACTAATCAAGGTTTTTATTTCTTAAATATTGATGATAGACATATACATACAATGAACTGCAAAGCTATGTATAAAAAGGTACAGAATTTTATGGTATCAATTAAAGTCTTCAGGCGATTAAATAAATATAAAATTTAAAGTTTTATACTGCACCCGCACAAAAGAATTCCCAATTATTAATATGTGACCCGCATATATCAGTTATTTGATGATCAAAATTTCTGACTTTTACGTATTATAAAAAGTCTCGTAGAGAAAGTTGGTAAAGAGCTGTACATTATAAGTAATAGCAAAAGTATAATTTACAAATGCAATTATTGTTTTCTTTCATTACTTGTGTATGACCCTTAAGATGCTATCATACGACGGGAGATTTTCCTCGAAAGTCATTTAAAAATGGTGTAAAACAGCATGTATTTATTTTCATATCTCAGACACTTTTGATAATAAAGTGACCTCCTGAAAATTTTAATCGATACCATGAAATTCTGTTTTTTTTTTTAATTACGTAACTTTGTAATTTATTGTATGTCTATGATCAAAATATAAAGAAAAAATTGTTAGTTCAGCGTTTTTGGGACACCCTGTACATAGACGTTATTAAAAACATTTTGCGTCAAAACGTTCAGTAAAATAAATAATGTATTTATTTCTTTCAAAATAACAGGCAGTGAAACTATAATTACAGATTTTCCCCTGAGATAATGATCCGTCCAGAGGTTATGAGAAAGGCTATTTTGGCTTAAACAAACCTCAAAATTTTTATTTCAGAGGAACAGTTGAACACAAATGTTGTTGTGGGTTTAGTACTATTATCTAAGCTGTAAGTTTCAAAATCCACTAATATTCATTCTTCTTTTCTTTTATAATACCCCTTCATTTGATTTTTATTTTGTTTCGCATTTTACGTATGGACTTAATTCCACTTTTTATATTGGTGCTCTCAACTTTCAACACTTTATAACAAAATTGAAAAGTGTTTTTGATTTCGGTTTGTTAACACTTTCTAAGAAATCTGAAAAGTGATCTTGGTTTCGGTTTGTTAACATTTTAGCAAAGTTCAAATGTGTTTCTGATTTCGGTTTGTCCATCTGTCCGTCCGTGTTCTAACTGCCTTAAGTATGTATCGATTACTACTGAATTTATATATGGTATTCCTATATACTGTATGCCATTGAAAGTGTGCAACTTTTATAGGTATTCTAAAAGAGCATTCAACAGAATTACGAAATGTTATACCCCATTGTTTAAGGATAATTTTAGAGACATTCATCTAGTAACAAAAGAAATTTAATATATGATTTGAGAATGAGAATAAGATAGGTCTTTTTTTATTTTATTATTAATGAATAATGCTTTTGTAATTATTCTTTGAGTAATATTTCATAAAAAAGGTTTTGCGTGAAAACAATGCACACAAGTACGTCAGCGGGAAATATGAGTATTAAATTCAGCTTTTCATAATTTAATTATTATTTTTAATGTTTTAAAATCTTTTATCTAGCTTACTAAATTTAGGCATTAATGTTAAGGATAATCAAATAATGCACTTCATATATCAAAAGAGCAAGTAGCATTTTTAGTTCCTTTACAGGAGTATTCAAAAATATTCTAATATATAAGTCTATGATAGGTTAGAGACATTAATCATTTAATGTTCAATACAAAGTATATAGACGTTTATAACAGATTACTCTTCATTGAATGGATGATATTGTTTAAAGCTCTTTCACAGGATCTCGACAAATCACATTAATAGTGATATATAGCTTTGTTGAGGTTGTCTTCCAAATCGCGCTAGTTTTGACGACGATATAGCGCCAAAGTTGGCGATATTTTTTCTTTTTTTTGCAGTGCGTATGGGAAAGTGCTTCGTAATCGATGCTTTTCGCAACGTTTATCCTACTTGCTGTTCCTATTCATACTTCCCCTTTATATGTTTGTTGCTTTCTGTAAATTATTAACTGTGATCTGTGTGTGTGATAGTAAATAAACAAAAAAAAATCTGACACTCCCATATTTGAAATACGCACTAATGTGCTATATATTAAAAGCTTATAGTGAGCCCTTATTGCCTTCCATCAAATTGGAAAGGGTATCATAATCCATGAGTGTGCCGTATTTGTCTTTCTAGTTTCATAAAACACGTCTTCAGGATTGAAATCTGTATTAAAATCGCCTACTTAAACTGTTTTACAATCTTCGCCTTGCATATTTAACTATAATTTACTTATAACAACTATATCTCCCCTTACACAAATATAGACGCTTTTATAGACGCTGATTAAAATTTCCATACAAATAAACTGGAGGGAATAGCAATTTCCCGCCAAATATAGAAGATATCGTCAAGCTTGGTCCAGTTTTGGTGAATTACTTTTTTTTTCGCCTGACTGAACGATTAATTTACAAAAATGTCAAACCTTGGCGACTTTTTACTCCTATCCCCCGCTATCTGGCAACCCCTGAAAAGTGAAACGCCGTTTCTTGAGTAGACAAAAATCGTTGTCTGAAATTGATAAATAGCATTCAAGTGCTAATAAAAAAAAAAAAACTTTTTAAAAACCAAAAGGAAACGGAGAGATAAAAAATGGAACGACATAAAATTATTTTACCAAGCATACTTTTTTATTATAACTGCATTCTTTCCCTTTTGCAAGTTTTTGCCCGAGCGATTCATAGGAAAACCCGCAATCTCTTCCACACACTTCATTTCTTTGCCAAGTTTCTGAAAAGACATTACCAAGAAAAATGCAGCTTCTTCGTGCAATCTAAGCCAAAACCTTCCACGCGCAATTTGTAAAAACGAGGGCCAAGCGCACAAAAGATGGAGCGCTTCTGTCCAAAACAGAAAACAGAATGTGTTAAATAGATGCCCCGGAAGCTAAACGGTGGCATACACCACTATTTTTTACATTTTAACAAATTTTTCTTGTGGGAATGAGAAATCATTTATTCCGAGATGAAAGATCTCAAGATGATAAAAATGAGAATAAGATAGGTCTTTTTTTATTTTATTATTAATGAATAATGCTTTTGTAATTATTCTTTGAGTAATATTTCATAAAAAAGGTTTTGCGTGAAAACAATGCACACAAGTACGTCAGCGGGAAATATGAGTATTAAATTCAGCTTTTCATAATTTAATTATTATTTTTAATGTTTTAAAATCTTTTATCTAGCTTACTAAATTTAGGCATTATTAAATTTTCTCAGCGGGAACTTTTTCATGAAAATAATGCGCGCATGTAGATTAGTGTACATTTTAAATGTAGCGCCATAATTTAATTATTTTTTTTATATTTCAAAGAGTCAAGATGCGTTAAATATCTTTTTCAAAATTTCAAGTTTGAGCACTCTATGTCACGCAAGGATAAATAACGCACATTTTAAAATGATTTTATCAAAAACTTATGTACAAAAAAGGAACTTTCTAATAAAAAGTAAACTAAAAAATTTTTTTTAATGCTCCAGGCGAATCTTGAATCAATTAAAAACCTGAGTGTTTCTAAAAAAGTTGAATGCGAGTATAAAAATATAACTTCTCATTAAAAAGTATGTACATTTAATTGTGAAAATATATTTCATGATAACTTGTTATTTTTCTGAATTTTACCTCGTTTTATTTCATTTGACATGCATAAATCTTTGCCTAAATTATTATTATTATTACAGAAAAAATGCGAAATTACATTCATAATATCATTTGAAACATTCATGAAATTTGAAAGAAATACGACAAAAAATTATGTGCATAGGACATTTCGAAAATACAGATCAGTTGGAAAATTAAAAGCTGAGAAAAACTGCACTAAGTGCAATATCTTCAATGCTAATGTTTTAGATGGCGTTTCATAAGAATATGATAACAAACGTTAGAGTTGTCTGGTTTTAAAAATTCAACTTGCAACGGAAAACTAGAAAGGAGCTTTTTTCTTTTTCTTGAGGAGAACTATTCTTCTTTTCTTCCGCAAAATTTTGGTCAATTTTCATCCTTTTCAATGTCCATATTTTCTTTAAAAACTTGTGTATAACTCTCCAAATTTATTCATTATTATATTGCCATAATCAATAAAAAACGTTTTCCATGAAAACAGTGGAACGTCAATGGTAAGTATAGATTTTAAATATACTTCATAATTTAATTATTATTTATGTTTTAATAACTTTCGTCTAACTCGAAATATCCATGCATTATTGATGTCTCAGACCCGTTTATAAGTAATTTCATATTCACGATATTTTTCTTAAATTTTATATTGAACATAATAGCATGCATGAAATAAGCGCAGAGAAATAACCTGCACAATATTTAGAGGTGTAAAATATTTTCCTTACATATCGCGCAACTTACACAATATGAGCCCTCTCCACCCAAGTGTATGCTTTAATTCTTTAATGCGCGTTGTTTAAAAAACTCTTCAAAAAGTTAGGCTGTTTATCAACGTGAAGGATAGATAGCTATTTTTATGAAATGGATGTGCCCTTATTAATACATCTTTCGCCTTCATTACTGTTTTTTTAACTGTTTTTTGCTTCCAGTTAAACTCTAAAATTAAAATTAGTTCAGATAAATATCAAAGGTACATTTAAATTTCATACACTGTGAACCCTCACGTTTCCTACGCTTAACACAGCTTAACCTCCCTTCATCTGGGATGGGACTGCAGTGCCATTGAAAACACAAGATTTTCAAATTCTTTAAGCATTCTCGGAGTATGAAGTCTACCCTTGTAGCACGATGTACATTTTGCTGTATTGTCAAAGTTTGACAATAATCATAAGGTTTTATGTCCTGAAATTTTTAATATGGTAGAATAGTCTCCAGCTCCAGAGAACGACCAAATCAGGAAGTATTGCAGAACTTCAGATGACTGAGGCATAATTGTTGTCAATGTGCAACAGCAGATACGTTGACAACATGGATGGATTAGTTTCTGTATTCGGAATCAGGTTACTAGCAGAACATTTGGAATAAGCTTAGTGCTAGCTAGTGCTAGACGCACAATTATCACTGCCAGACGTATAGATTAAGCTTGAAATGGCGAATTGAACTATATTGTCAGCACTGAATTTCTAATTCTAGTTTCTTCGATGACACCAAGTTAGCAATACAGCATGGTTAATGTACCATGATTAAACCCCGGGCTAATCTTGAGTCCATATCATGAAAGAGAATGGGGTATCTTTTGTCTGCCTTACCATAAGGGTTGCTGGAAGCGAAGTGACAACCGTTTAATCCAGCAAAACTTCTCTCCATAAAAGAAACTGACAAGAAAGGGGGCATCTAGAGGGAGATAAGGTACGTCAGTGGATCTGTGTGAAAAGTGAAGGAAAGAAACCCACACATAGTGCCATTTCTCCTCTAGACCTCACTTTTCCCCAAATAGATTAAGTAAGATTTTCCAATGAATAAACTTAATTTCATAGTTTATTAGTATCATTGTCGCTAATTTTTCTAACTTCAGGAGGCGGTGTGCCCTTGAATGAAATGACCAACGATCTAAGCAGTTACAACGTCTAGTCAACAGGAGTGAAAAATAGAACTGCTCAGTGGGAAATGTATTGATATCAGCTCTTCCCTTATGAAGAAGAATGAAAGTCTAAAAGAGTTCAAATTAATAGTTATAATAACAATGGAAAACATTCAATAAATCACGGCTCGGTTTAATTTAAAAGCAAAAACGAAAGTGGTTAAAAAAATATGATTTATAGAAACAAAACTCATTTTACCAAAAGGAAAAGAAGAAAAAAAAAATTGCAATTTTCCGCAAAAATAACGATTTTTGAGAGAGAGCACACGAGAGATAATGCATAATGAAGATTAAGGAAGTGTTCATCTTTCATTGAGGCTTTTTAAACAATCTTTTTTGGCGCCAAATTATCAATTTATCATAATTTCACATCTAGAATTATACCGACCCGAAACCTTCTCTCTGAGCTCCCCTGAGACGCAATGCGTGAAAAATGAAGTGGACAAGAATAATTGAAGCCTATCTCAACTCCATTACACTCGCTCACAAATCTTCTCGGCCTGGCTGAAAAGATTTATGGCTGCGTGTGACTGAGGGCGGTCGCAGTTAACAAAAAATATTCGCTTTGACGGATTTTTAAACGGATTAACGGAAAGATGGTCGGAATTTTTTTATTTTTTACTCCACAATAGATTCTCTAACCAGTGGAATTAAGCAGAGCCGCATTCATTTTTCTTGATAGATATTTCAGGTGACGTATGACGCATAATGGGTTACCATGGTGACTACTCTCTCTGATATTTTATCAAAATTAAACTAATATTTGGATTAAGTTAAGAGGATTTTTCTTTCCCTTCAAAAGCCCACACGTTATTTTTGGATAAATTTACTTAGAACATTGTTATGAAATGTTAGTATATTTATTTAAGCAAAAATGCGAGATTAAAGCTAGTTATTTTTATGCACTCTTGCGTAAATGTTACCAAAGATTTAAATAGTCTGATGGTTTCTTTAATTAAAGGTAGTTGAACGCGCTTAATGGAATAGCCAATTCGCCCTAAAAATTTATTCTAATAAGCGAGATATTCTGTTAACCGGGATGACATTGACTAGTTATTACGGTTTGGTACGGATTGAAAATTCATCAAAATAAGCGAAATATTCTTTTAACCAATATTTCATTAAGCGGGTTTGACTGTAGTTGATTTTTTCAGAACGTAATCTAAAATTGATTTCATTTAGGTTTGAATTAATAAATATTTAAAAGGCCTAACTAAAAATAAATAATCAGTTGAGGCATGATCACAAAAATGAGGTTTTCTCCCCCAAATTAAAATTAATGCGTACTAAGTTTATGATTTAATGCACTAATAAAAAACCAGATAGCATCTTTTTTTATCTTCAATTTGAAGATAGTTTTCCAGCGTCTTGCTTTAAAAAAACATTTAATGTACCCTTAAACAATGGTTGGAAGATCCTAAGTATTTATATTTGCAAACTTTAGTCGCCTAGTGAAATTAAAAATTTAAATTACAAAGTTTAATCTGATGACGGTCGCTTAAACAAGTCTCATACATAAAATTTAATGTATGCATTATTCCATAAGTACCCAGCAGGCACACACAGGTTCTCTGAACGTCTATTAACGTTCAGAAGACGTCTTCTGAAAGTTAATAGACGTTCAGAGAACCTGTGTGTGTTTGCTGGGTAATGATTCGTGAAATTCGTCTCTGAGAGGAACACGTGTCAAATTCAAAAATACCTTTTTTCGCATTATCTTCATTATCATAAACCGTGTAATGGATCACTACACACGCTGCATCAATCTGTGTCCACAAAAATGCAAGCTCCATGAAGGGTAGGCACTAAGCCACATTTTATAGTAAGTAGGCCTCGATTGACCAATCCCCTTCAGACGTCGTCCTAGGATGATATCTGAAGGTGTCGGATGTGGCAGACGTAAACCACCACCCATGTCTGATCTAAATTCACGTTTCCAATAGTTTTTCATGCACCGGATGTGACGCTTCCATGGGCGCACCAAAAATGGGGGATTTGAGGGGCTAAAGCCTCCCCTAAAGCTCGAGAGTTAGATGTGAAGATTTTTAAAAATTGAAATTTGCCACTAATGAATTAAAATATTTCATTTTTAAAGATTGTCTTCAATTTATTTCTAAAACATTTTTAACCCTCTTCCTCTCACTGAAAAGACCAGGTAACTATTTATGACTATTATTGCGAGTTACGCTGAAAGTGGGCTTGTATTCTATGCAGGCAAGTGGTACAATGTTTTGACGTTATAAGAAAGTTATAGCTATAATCGAGGTCACTATAATCGAATTCAGCAGTATTTGTAGCCCCAGCCTCCTCTAAACCGAAATACTGGGTGGCTTTACAGAAAAAAAGCCACGATACATAAGTAATTTTTGAGTGAAAGATCATAGTCAATTTACTGTCTAGAACGATTGTATAACACTGAACGAAAGACCATATAATTATAAATTTCTTTTGCATAACTCAAAAAACTTTCTTTTGCATAACTCAGCATCTTAGCGATGATTAACATCTCTCAATGTCACTGACTTTAATTGGAATGAGGGTTGACTTTCGAGAATATGTATTAAATAACAGAACGGTTATTTTAGATATTTGGCCACATATGTTTCTGGTGTATCTTAATTGTGATGAAAATTGTAGCTATAGTCATTGTTTTACAGGTATCCTTCTTTAAAGAGAGCAAGGAACTGTTATGTTTATGGCATTTATAATATTTTCATTATTGTGATATTTACCTACTAAACGGCGAAGGATTAAGAAAAAATGAGGTTTTAAAACCAACGTTTTAGAACTTTTGTTAATAAAAATGTTGACTAGAAACAGAAGTGAAGAACAAAAAGAGTTATTTATCCAGTTTTGAAGTGTCAGTGATATTTGACTAAGTTTCTGAATTGCTGCTCTTGAACAATCTGTAATGTAATAAGAGGAATCTTGATCTTATACTTTTGTACAGTGTTATGTACGATGTAATACGAGTAACCTTCCCAGAAAATTCTTAGATATAAACATAAAAATGAACCTATTGCAATTTAATCATCTTTTTAAATGTGCTTTATTTATCAAATTTTCCGAAATCGTCAAAACAGTGCAATCTTCATAGATTCTGAAACGAGACTCATCAACTAATGATCTGAATGGAGTACCAAAGGAGTTGCTGTTGTTAAACTAATGTGATTTGGGAGAAGATAATGGTTTTTGAATAAAACTTGGAATGTATCATAATTTGAAGTGCAAAATCTTTTATTTTCTAAAATTCACTCACATTTTCAGTTCCATAAACTAACTTTCCGTGAAGACTTTGCCAAGCAAAGGGGAAAGAACTTTCGATTGAATGCTAAGTTTTGCAAAGATCTTCTTTTTCCGAAGATCTCCTCCCTCAACTTAAGAGTTATATGTATTGTATAGTGTACGTGATCAGATATATTTAAGTATACTTTTCCTGGAGTTATTTTTCAATTTCAACAGATGAAACTGGAAGGGAAGAAGAGTCCACTCTTTGTCTACCTGGAGTCTCCATCCAGGTTCACGCTAATAGTCTTGGACCACGAAATCCGGCCATTAGGAGACATGTTCAGACACAAGTCCGGCAAATTCCCGACGGAAAGCCCATCTCTGATCGCGTGTGGGCCGGCATCATTACGAATAAGTTCTGACTTAAGCCCTGATTGCAGTTTTGTGTTCTACTTAAATGGACTCGAAACAAACATCTAGTGTTATACTGAGATTTGTAAGCTGGAATTTAAGAAAGTGGGATTGCATCGAAGCAGGGCTTTTCTCAATCTGAAGCTTCCAGTGAGATTAAAAAAAAACTTGAGCCTTCTGAGAAATAACGATGCTTGAAGGTGATTTCTTTAGTTTTTTTGGATTCATACAAGGAATATTCATCCATGAACAGGATTATTTATATTAATACTTATTATATTAAATCCAATAACGTGAAATCTTAAAAAAATGCAGAATTATTTTGATGGTGACGTAGGTAATTCTTTCTGTAGAAAAAGAATTTAAAACCGTTTCCTTCCAAGTGTGTTCTATACTCGGAATCTTTATTGATACCAGTCATAGAGCTGTTGCACACCTTTCTGTAATCGATCAAAAATTGATATACAAATTATAACAACAGTACAGCCAGTTTTTAGAGAGATTATGATTGGTTAGTGTTGAAATTGTACTGCGTTTATGGTGCCGTGGATGGAGATGGACGAATGATGTCAAAAGAGCTGTGACTTTTATTAATTGACTTACTTATTTATTAATATGACTTCCCACACGCGGCACGACCATAAATATAAAACCGATTCTTCCAGTTCTAGTCTAAAATGGTCATGCTCCCATAAGTCTGCGAACATCGCCCACTATCGGCAGCCGTTTGCATTTCCGAACACAAGTTCCTGTATAAATCTTGTATGTCATATTATGACAGACCAGCATGGTAAGTTTGGCAACGACCTTTTGAGATACCCTGTGTATATTTTTAATGGAATCAAATATTCAAAAGATTTCGAAATCATGCAATTTTATCAAAGTGCCCTTGTAAATCTTGTAAATTTCCATTTTTGTAAGCGAATACAATCAATCAATCCATTACAATCGTTTTGAAGACTTCTTGCTACCAGAAGAGGTTAGCTTCAACAGTATGAAACGGGATTATTGTTTCACGTGGGGTCAAAACAGAGTTATTCTTTACAAGTATTTCATACACAAGGAATTCATACTTACTATATATTTAACGCAAGAATCTCACAGATAACTGTTTTTTTTTTGTTCAAGAAAAATATGTGAAAAAAGGAAAGGCGGTCGCTTTTCCTCTTTGGAAGATGAGTTTAAAAATGATTTTCAAGTACTCGTGTGTATTAGATTTTACAGCAAGAGTTTTATAGATATCTTTTTTCTTTGAGAGAAGAATATGTGAAATGAACGTTTTGGCCTCCTACCCACATAGGTTACGAATCCTCTCCTATAGAGTATCTGCGTTACAAACCTCATATACATGTCAAATTTTGTAGCTTCAGTAGTTTTGGCTACGATAAATATTGACTTACGAAAAAACGACACTACTTTCCTGTTCTTCTAATACTTATACATTTTTTTCCGACTGCAAAATTTCATATTCAGCACCAAATGTTTAATTACAGAGCTCTAGAAATTACTATTGTTTCATTCAATTGCTGAATTTAGACACATAAGTGTGATAAAAATGGATCTTAATAATAAGTATAATGTTAAAAATAGAAAAGTAAATTAGTTAAAATGATAAAAATGTTAAGGAAGTTAAACTAATTGGTTTAAATAGGAAAGGATGCAATACACTAAGTGTAGTATTTTTCATTATTAAAAGCTATTTTGCTACAAGAACACCTCTTTTAACTTTGCTGAAACTCAGCAATAAATGAATAAGTTAATAACTAATATGCACAAATCGAAAACACTAATAGCAAAGCCAGCGCCCTCTCATGTCGGATTAAATCAACACGTTTCGCTGCTAAATATATGTTTCTAGTATGCATACATGTAATGCTTAAAATTTTATTTATGGCTTTTGGCTTTAAAAAGCAATATCAGCTAAAATTAATATCTTTTGATAAAGAAATATTGCGATTATTTTTTAAACAGACTTACAGTTGCAAAATATAGTAAAAATGTTTTTTAACAAAAAGCGAAGAATAACGTAAAATTTTACGTGTGGGAAGCTCACTTTTAATCTATCTGTCAGCACATCAAAAGAATTCCCTCTGACTTCTCTTATTAAACTATAAATAAATTTGACTATGGCACTCGCTGAAGCGTTGAGAAAATGACCGGAGATCCTTCAGATAGATGATGTGACACAAACAAAACACATGCAACCATTTCTCTCTGTCTGCCTACGTAAAAAAAGCATGAAAATTCGAAAGACATGCCTGAAAGAAACGACGAAAAGGTGGATTTGTATGTTGATTGATAGCGACATGCAATGCGGAAGATCCCCCAACACGATAATGCCGCTGCTAATTTTAAGAATGGGTGCTAGTTCATATGCACTTGCTAATTCGAATGTGACATTTCAGAATTCCGGTGCTCATTAATTAGATGCTGGGTAAGTGTTCTGCAGCTTGCAGTTCATGGGAAATAAACAACCGGTTTCCGAAGTTAAAAGATTTTAACGACGTCGATTTTCGTCGGTATTTGCATAAGTCATTACTGATTTAAATTTGGTGACTTTTGCAAGCCATGGCAAAAGTGCTATTTGTCAAGTTGTTTCGGAATCACGATTGAAAATTTTAGTGAGATATGTTTGAATTATTTAGACTTAACTGTGTTTAATTGCTGTTAACCCTTTGAGGCGCAACCCTTTCCCAATGCTGAAAGAAGGGCAGCCGTTGCCATCGCTCGACTTAACTACCAGCAAGATGGCGGACGATCGAAACGTTCATCGCGTGCCGCAGGTCTAGAGACCCATTTTTGACGACAGCTGGCTGTGCGGCACAGCCAGCTGTCGGCATAGTTTTCCCCAATAGTTTTGGCATGGTTTTGCCCAATAAATGCTGTTATTTAGTGTAAAGTATTTGCGTATTTAAAATGCTACATTTAAAGTATTCTTTTTCTATAAATTTTTAATTAATTATTATTATTATTATATTTTGACAAGTTGAACTGAAATATAAAACGAAATAACGAGGCTGGTAATGAACACTTGCGCGGGCACAGCCAGCTGCGTCAAAAAAGGGCCTCTAGATCTATGGCACGCGATGAACGTTTCGATCGTCCGCCATCTTGCTAGTAGTTTAGTCGAGCGATGGCAACGGCTGCCCTTCTTTCAGCATCGGGCAATCTATTTAGCTGTTCTCGCGTTCTTCCATTTTTCAGCAGATGTCAGTGCCGTTAAAAATAATCATGACAATTTTTTTACGGGAAATGACGTGCTAAAAAGTAAAGGATTCTCGTGTAGCTATGTCACCCGCAACTATTTTTTATAGAAATAAAATCTATTCTTCGTGACTGGCAACAGTCAAAACGTCAGAGTTTGGTGTTCCCAGAGCGGGAACACTACGCGTTAAAGGGTTAATTAGATGCTGGGTAAGTATTCCGCAGCTCATGGGTTCCGCTGCAAGTTCATGGGAAATAAACAACCGATTTCCGAAGTTAAAAGATTTTAACGACGTCGATTTTCGGCGGTATTTGCATAAGTCATTACTGATTTAAATTTGGTGACTTTTGCAATTTCAAAAGGTGCTATTTGTCAAGTTGTTTCGGAATTACGATTGAAACTTTTACTGAGATACGTTTGAATTATTTAGACTTAACTGTATTTGAACGCTGCTAAAAGTGATGATTGGGTTTGTTAGTACTGGTTTAGTTAGTTAAGCCAATTCAAACGATGAAATCATTACTTTTTTTCTGAATTAATGAAACAGTTCGTAGTCAGCCACTCGCTGTTTTAAGATAAAATAATTTTAGAAAATAATCATAAAATGTGAAGCAATACATAAACCGTATTAAATTAACCCGACGATATGATGTGACAAGTTCACAAAGTATTAAAATTTTACGCTGATAATTGCTTTCGATTTTTCCAAACTTTCTGATTATGAGATTATTCAAAAATTACCAAACAGATAATGATTTTTAACAGTACATTTTACTTACGAATTTTAGGATTTAAATTATCCAGATAACTACTTCCCCCCTCCCCCTTTTTTCTGCACATGCAGAATTGAAATATGAAAGAAGGATAAAGGTAAAAGAGCAATAATAAATAAATAAATAAATAAACTGGTGTTTAAAGGCAAAAATTACTTAAAAGTTTTATAAGACAACACACATAATTGGACAATATACCACAGCATGATCCCTTCGGGTTGTACAAAAGGTCTACCTTCATCAATTCTAGGAAACTTCCACTATCAGGAGAGTCAGAAATGAAAGATAGGATTAGCACAGATGAGATAGAACTTTTATTTTAATATGTATATGACTTTTAAAACAAAATTTACTATGAATAAAAGTTACTTTAATCGCGCTGCTCGTCAATTAGATCGGAATCTCCCGATTACATTCGAATTTTTTCCCGCATATTTTATTTATTTTGGGGGTACTATACTAGTTAATTTAGTTGAAAAGTTTATCAAAATGTACTTATACAGTAACGAAAATTTTGCACGTATTGAAAAATAAAAATTTCACATCCCTGGGAGCAACGGAGAATTAAAGAGAGAATAAGAGAAAATTAAAACAATCTTTTTGCATCAATCTTTTTTTTTTTTAAATATTATTGGTCTGAAAGTAATAACATTCTCTCCGGATGATTACCTAAATATAAAGAGACTTATTTCATCGTAATATAAAGAGATATAATAATATAAAGAGACTTATTTCATCGTAAGAAACTGATGTAAATACAAGTTAAGTAATTATTTTTGAAAAACAATTTCACAGGATGGTTCTTAAGAATAAAATACTGTCGTTTTCGAAATGACTGACAAATTATTTGCCCTATTAGCCAAGTGGATATGATAACTATCTCACCGGAAATCTTTGATCACTGCAAGTTGGAGTTGGAGCGGGAATAATAGAAACAATTAAAATAAATAAATAAATAAAACTGAAAGTTGTGTCCACTCTCTATGACTTTAATTAATTGTTGCGTGCGAAATGGAAATAATGACTGAGAGTGTCTGTTGATTTATATATATGATAAGAATCCGTGCTTCTGTTACAAGCAGCACACACACACACACAAAGAGACGAAAATGATAGTCAGTGAGGAATATTTTTCTTATTTATAGAGATAGACCATTTTGACGTGGCATTTCACGTTCGTCACTTGAGTGACAACCAACTGAGTATCTTTCTGCGCAGATTCTGCCATTTTGTTTCAATTGTATCCTCTACGACCCATGGTGTCCAATTGTTTACCTTCTTGTTATGAACGGATGTTCCACATCCTCATTCAGTGGAACTGAGGTTCCACTGAATGGAACCTCAGTTCCATTCAGTGTGTCACTTGTGATGCGAATAATTGTATCTGCTTTTATTAATGATTTTGTTTAAATTTTTTAATAAAATAAGTTTAACTAATGTAAATATGAAAATTTTGCACACCGACTCACACAGATTTCTTTTTTATTTGTCATTCTTTTTTATTTGTTTATTTATTTTTTAGAGAAAAAAATATTTGACATTATTAAAATCTGTTGAAAAATATGTTAAAGACGTTTTCCATGTGGAATTTGAGAATGATTTTTGTTTTATTTAAAATTGACGTTGCTGTAAAGAGCTTATAAGACATAATTTATTTTTAAAATTTCCTTGATAATGGTACAAATCACTTACTACTGGAACAGAGATTAGGCTTTTATTCGAAAATGTATATGTTTAAAAAGGGTTTGGGACAATTCACCGACAACAACTACACCGACAGGACATTTCACCGACACCGTTTCACCGACTGGACATTTCACCGACATGGATTATTCACCGACTGGACACTTCACCGACACGGATTTTTCACCGACTGGACATTTCACCGACACGGATTTTTCACCGACTGGACATTTCACCGACACGAATTTTTCACCGACTGGACATTTCACCGACACGGATTTTTCACCGACTGGACATTTCACCGACACGGATTTTTCACCGATTGGACATTTCAACGACACGGATTTTTCACCGACTGGACACTTCACCGACACGGATTTTTCATCGACTGGACATTTCTCCGACATGAATTTTTCACCGACTGGGCATTTCAACGACACGGATTTTTCACCGACAGGACATTTTCATGATCATTTCAGCCACTTTAAAATTGACTAAATTTTCAATTTTACGACGACAAGCCAATTCCCACACAGTTATAATAATACATTTAACGAAAAATCTCCCATAAAGAGAGCAACTAATTACGATTCTTTTTTCTCAAACATTTATCAATACATCTAAAAAAGATTTCTTTTGTACAAAACTAGAAAGTTTAGGCGTTTAAAGCAGGGCCGTGACTATAGTTTATTTATTTATTTTTGTTGGGTTGGGAGGTGGGGGATTGCAAAAAACATTCATATGAACCACAATTAATCATACGTGTGCGTTATTAAAAATCACATGTATTAATTATGCATACGTAATTAATTAACATTAATTAAATTAATATATCATATATAAATCATAATTAACTTAAGTACATATTTATTAACTTTGTGTAATTAAATTAATTACTTAATTAAAACTCATTTATAATTAATCTGTGCATTAAAGTAAAAGAAGATTTGAGAAAAACAATCGTACTGAAAGTGTATTTTTTGATAACAATATACGTCAAATTTTCGAAGGGGGGGTGAAACCTATGCATTCCCCCCTTTGTAAAAGGTTCTAATTTATGTTGTACAATGTTTATTTTTTCAAAATATTATTCTATTTTTTTAATTACTCGTAACGGGAAATAATCAAATTCTTTACCCCACGGAACAAATTACTGATAAGGCCATTCTCAACCTGGTGAAAGTTGATTCTTTTTTATCGGGGGATGTGGGATAGGATTACTTTCCAGTCTAAAAGCCATGAGTCTATCATAACTTAAACCATTGTAAACTAAAATCGCATTTGAATAGCCATCCAAACACTGGTAAGAAAGAATGTGTGGTAGGGCTTTTCCAAGAATTTATGTACCTCTCTCAACCCGGTATTTTCTCCTGTAGTGCAACTTTTCTATTAATGGAAAAACGATGCTCCCTGGTAACCCTTTCATCTTTGCAGCCAGGCGGAGCTTAGTACCCCCGTGACAATAGTTCTAAACTTTTACTCTTGAGTCTCAATGTCCAGTACAGCTTATATAAGGAAATACAAGAATTACAGGAAATATAAGAACTGCACGTGTGCAACTTATTAATATTGGAGTATATCAACCTCAGAAAAATCTTTTGACGTAGAAGTTGGACTCTAGTTTCCTTCCATGATGTCTTGTTTGAGAGTGGCAGAAGTTATAAATTCCACGAGAGGAAAGCCGAAAATTGTAATAGACGGATTTCTCTATGATAAAGACAAGAATCGTGACAATTTATATTATTGGGTATGCGAAAGAAGATATCATAAAAATTTGAAATGCAGTGCAAGAGCTGTGACTATTTTTTCAAATGGCAGCCATGCCATCAAGAAACTTGTTTCCTCGGCACATAATCATGCTGCCGATGCAAGTCAGCCATACGTCAGGCAAGTACAAGTCAAAATTAAGGAAACAGCAAACAGCAAAAACAACTACTGATAGACCAGTGCAAATAATGAGTAATGTGTTCTCGTCCGTACAACCAGAAGTACAGGCATGCTTTCCTAAAAAGGAAGCAATAAGAAAACTAATTAAACGAGCGCAGCGTGTTGACACTCCTGTCGAACCAAAAACATTGCAAGATTTAAATATACCAGACGAATATTTCTTTAACTTTAACTGGTCGACAATTTTTGAAAGATATAGCAGAAGATAATGACAGAATTTTAATTTTTTCAACAGACGAAAATCTGAAATAATTACACTTGTCTAAATTCTGGATAATGGATGGAACTTTTAAAACAGTTCCTCATCTTTTCAAGCAACTGTACACGATCCATGCCAATGTTGGGACTGAAACCGATTTTTTAATAGTTCCGCTGGTGTATACTTTAATGAGCTCCAAAACGGAAGAATGTTATAGAAAGCTTTTTGAAGAATTGATCGACTAGGCAGGTAACATCGGCTACGGACCTTAAGCCAGATTTTATATGATCTGATTTTGAAAAGGGAGCAATGAATGCTATCAACACAGTAATATCAAGCGCTCAAAGCAAAGGCTCTAATTTCCATTTGTCCCAGGCTGTGTACAGAAGAATACAAAAAAAAAAAAAAAATGGGCTTGCATCGAAATATGGGACTGATCCTAATATTAGCATTTTAATTAGACATATTCCAGCCCTGTCGTTTCTAAGTGCATTAGAAATCCCGGATGCATTTGAGCGTCTGAAAGCTTTTATGCCACCCGAAGCCGAGCCCATTTTAAAATGGTTTGATGAGTATTTTGTAAATGGCAAATTACGGAAACGAAATCAAAGAACTGGTCAAGAACAAAGATGGCCGCCATTATTCCCCCCCCCCCAAAATCTGGTCAGTTTTTGAAAATAATCAATTTGCTTTCCCTAGAACCCAAAATAATGTCGAGGCTTGGCATCGACGGCGGGAAACCGTTGGACGGCCACACGTTGGAATATTTCACATTATAGGAGAAATCAGAAAAGAACAAAATGAAGTAGAAAATGCAATAGAAAGAGTTATTAGAGGAGAGCCACCCCAAAAGAAAAAAAAAGAAGATGTAGACAGAGAAAAACGAATCCAAACAATCATTTTAGATCGACAAAACAGATCTGAGATGGATTTTTTACGTGGAATAGACCACAACATTTCTTTTTAGTGACTTTTGTATTTGTCTTTGTATTTTGCCTTTTGTATTTTGTACCTTATATTTTGTAATAATTTTGTACTGTAATTTTCAATAAAGGCCACTGTGGGGTACTTTTCCATACACTCCGTGTGTGCCTGTAAGATATCGTCGCTAAGTATGGATACATACCATTTCGCTACTAATAAATAAAGGTCACATATAGTGTTATATACAGGGCGGTCTGGGAGGGGGGGGGGAGTCGTTTCAATAGTACGACATCCACAGCACGTTTATCTACGAAACACTGTATATACCATAAATAAGCAAATATGTCGTTTTATACAGCATTGTCGGTAACTAAGTTCAGGAAAACATGAAAAAATTGGAAGTTGATTGTATAGCTTTTAAACTTTCGGAAAAACATTAATTGGGGATTTTAGTTGTATGAAACGAAAAAGTTCCTTATACGGGAAAAACTTAATAAAGTTTTGAAACTCCGAGAAAACACTAATTGGTGACAGGACATTTTGCCGACACCGTCTCACTCTAGGAGAGGGGGCTCGAACACTTGAATCCTCCCGAATGGATTCGACACCGATATGATATCAACAATTTCAGGAGTAGCCCATGTCAACCCATGTCTGTAAAAATCCACGTCGGTAAAATGTCCTGTCGGTGAAATGTCCACTCGGTGAAAAATCCATGTCGGTGAAATATCCAGTCGGTGAAAAATCCATGTCGGTGAAATGTCCTGTCGGTGAAAAATCCGTGTCGGTGCAAATGTTCAGTCGGTGAAAAATCCATGTCGGTGAAATGTCCAGTCGGTGAAAAAATCCGTGTCGGTGAAATGTCCCAGTCGGTGAAAAATCCGTGTCGGTGAAATGTCCAGTCGGTGAAAAATCCACGTCGGTGAACTGTCCAGTCGGTGAAAAATCCTTGTCGGTGAAATGTCCAGTCGGTGAAATATCCACGTCGGTGAACTGTCCAGTCGGTGAAAAGTCCATGTCGGTGAAATATCCAGTCGGTGAAACGGTGTCGGTGAAATGTCTTGTCGGTGTAAAGGGTGTCGGTGAAATGTCCCGGACCGGTTTAAAAATACGTGTTTACTTGTCGTTTCTAACTGTAGTATGTACTTTGAAAACATTTAAAAGATTTTTTTAAACAGAAGTGCAATAATTATGCCGAGTTTAAATGGGGTATTAAACATAGAAAACCCAGAAAAATAAATTTTTACACAGTTCTGCCAAAATTACATTAAAAGTGCTGTACATCTTTTTTAAAAATATCTCAAAAATATCGCCAGATTTAAGGGCAGTACCTCGTAATACTTGAAGCAAAAATATTTTTTGTCGGAAAGTGTATTTTAATCAGTGCGTTTGGCATGACTTGTTTTTTTCATTTTTTTTTTATCTTCCTTAGCAAAAATAAGAATGTATAAACTATTTTTGAACATACTTTTGAATAACCGAAAATGTCTGATCCCAAGATCAGGAATACCGTACGCTATCGTTTTATTATGCTTTAAATAAAAGTTATGTGTTTTACATTAGAGCAATAAATTATAAAATGAGATTTTTATGACATTCAAAAATTCCTGTGCTTTCATGAGTCTTTGAAAACAGTTTCCTGGAATAAGTTAATTATCAACAAAAATTATTCTTTGCTAGAAATTGATTATTTAATGTTAATGAAATATAGTTTTAACGAATGAGCTTTTAGCTACGCATGATTTAAGAAAATCACTTCATGAAATTATAAGCATTTTTCTAAATTGATGAATTCAGCGTGTTTGCATAGTCTGCATTGTAAATTAATGATGCTAAATTTTCATTTTGATCTCGTCATTAATAAGCTTCTTTTCTAAAAATGAGAAAATAATTATGGGATAACCTCATTAAAATATCATTAAAGAGCGAGCAAAGTTTATAAATCTGTATAGTAAATTTTGAATGCTGAAGAAGTAACTATGAAGAATAAATGGTTCCTAGTACTGGAACATTTTGGGTACATCTTTGTTGAATAAGAAAGGATGGTTTCACTATGCTGATGTCTTGTGAAAATGTGAGGATACATTAGAAAAATATCTTGTATGAATTTAATAAAAGAGTTTTTGGTAAAAAATATAGTGAGTATTTTTGGATATGCCTTCTCAAATTTAAGTACATTTGAAATGCTTCACATTCATTCTTGTAAAGCAGTTGTTTTCATTGTTTGATTGGCTGAAACAAAAATGTACACCATTATTCTAATCGTATTAAGATTCTACACAGGTGTTCAGAAATAAATAAACAAAATAACTGCTCTAAAAAAATCAGAAAACTTAAACGCTCTTCAATTTTTAGCGACTTTTGAAATTTCGAGAGCTTTAAAAGCATGTTCTACACCGTATGATCAATTGCTTTGCAATCTTTCATAAATATACGGTAAAAGCATTTAAACTGCTTTATAAGTCTGAAAATATATCCGTTCCTCAATTTATGTAGAAATTTTCAACTCCAAAAGAAAGCGCCTCCCTCTTCATTAGACCAGAAAGCTTGAAATTTTGCAGATATGAGGAAAGATTTAAATAGAATATATAAAAATATGTAAATACTCACATTTTTTTTAGATATGCTAACTGTGAAAATAATCCTCTTACTCGAGCGAAAAGGCTATTCTGCTAATGTTTTTATACATTTAAGTATCAAGAAGCAAAAATGTTCTCGCATATTATATAGCATATAAGATAAAATGTAATTATTTATTTTTTATTAATATTAATATTTAAAAAAATATATTTATATAAAAATTTATATTAATATATTTATATTTATTAATATATATTTATTAGTATTAATATTTTTAATTTATATTTTTTATTATTTAATATTTATATTTTATTATTATATTATCTATATTTCTAAAATATCTAGATGTGCCATTGTTGACACATCTAGATATTTTAGAAATTTTTACCCAATGCTCTGTTAATGCTAGCATTTTAAGCTACATTGAAAAATGGTTGGGATAAATATTTAAGAATAAATTTGTGTTATTTAACCAATACCGAGAGTTAATGTTTACATTTTCTGTTCTCTACATATCTAGGTTGACTGAACCGAGATAAGGTAAATATCACAATGAATTGGAAATATTAAATGTACTACTGAAGCTAATAATATGAAATCTGGCACGTATGTGAGCCTTTTAATGTAGGTGCTGGATTGGAGAACATTTTCCAAAATTCGTAAGTTGTGGGGGATAGGGGACCGAAACATTCTTCTCACATATCTTGCTTGATCTCAAAGAAAAAAAGGGATTTTCATAAAATTCTTGCTGTAAAATACAATACTCAGGAATACGTAAAGACCGATTTCAGAAAATTTCAATTATAATCCTCTAAAGAGGGTGGCCTGAAAAAAGAGGTAGAAAAGATATATTATACTTAAAATTCTGGCTTTAAAATTTAACAAATATGAGTCCCGTGCTTGTTTGCAATTTAGTGCCTGTTGAAAATTCATTTGTTTGAATTTTTTTTCTAAAAAAAAAGAGACATTAGTTTACCGTTCTCCTAATATTTCCCATATAAATCCCATAGTTCCTAAATAATGAGATCAAATCACGGAAAAAAATATCCAATTCTTAGCAAATGAAATAAACATTGATGAACGCACTAATGATAGTTTGTTCAGTGCAACTGTAACACAAACTTGATAATGAGTTTATGTTTAGTCAATTTTTCTTTCAATCGTCACAGTATGTAACACGAAGGAAATGTCAGAAATTTCGCAAATAACGTTAGATGAAATGCAGAAAAAAAAATGACTCTAAAGAACAAAGACCAATCACGCAAGAAAAAAAAAAAAATATGCATCCAATCGGAGACGCTGATTAATTGCTGCGTATATCTCAGAGATCATTCCGTTGCCGTGAAGATACTTCTGTTCGATAAGAACACCTCTGTTTTCGAAAACGCAAATGGAAAGGAAAAGAAAGAAAGAGAAGAACAAGTCTTTTGTTCGATGTTTTGACTCTAACAGAGATAGGAATCGGAGTTAGAATGCGTCCCGAATTAAGCAGCCATGATGGATATGGCGTCGACAAGCTGATTGAAATCGCAGGAAATTCTTTTTTTGGAATTCGCTGCCAAGCTTTACCATTTTACATGTTTTTTGGACAGTTAGAATTTGTTACAAAGAGTTACATTGTTCCAATTTGCCTTCTAAAATATATTAATTTATTTATGAAGCATTTACCAAAAATAACAGCATAATTCTTTCATATATTGATATGACAATATAATTAAAAATATCCATTAATTTTAATTAAAATAAAATACTGTACACTGACCGCATGGGTCAACACGAAAGTAGAGTGTTTCGTATAAAAATGTATGTCACCTACATTTTAAACTTTAAAAATACATCATTTTAACTTACTATTTATAGTTTCAACGAGTGTTGGTATTGTTAAGAACTAATATTATAATAAAATAATGCGCTAGTTATATGCCTTTCAGAAATACTAATGCCTGCTGTGATTGGAAGCTTTAATTTCTAAAAGAAAATTAATGCATTAAAATGTGTTAGATATAATTTTAAAAAATCTTTCTGTTTTGCAGAGGTTTATTGAAACAATTTATAAAGTTATCGTATCAGCCGATTTCATTATTACTCTATAAATTGCACAATGTTATGGAAATATATGCTTAGTGGTATGACAACATTCCTAGTGATTTTTTTTAAAGATGATGCCGAAAATTGAAATTTACTGTTTGCAGACTCTTTAACCCTTTGAGGCGCAACCCTTTCCCAATGCTGAAAAAAGGGCAGCCGTTGCCATCGCTCGATTTAACTACCAGCAAGATGGCAGACGATCGAAACGTTCATCGCGTACCACAGATCTAGAGACCCTTTTTTGACGCAGTTGGCTGTGACATTTAGATCGTCCGCCATCTTGCTGGTAGTTAAGTCGAGCGATGGCAACGGCTGCCCTTTTTTCAGCATTGGGCAAACTATCCAGCTGTTCTCGCATTCTTCCATTTTTCAGCAGATGTCAGTGCTGTTAAAAATAATCGTGACCATTTTCTTACGGGGAATGACGTGCTAAAAAATAAAGGACTCTCGTGGAGCTATGTCACCCGCAATTATTTTTATAGAAATCAAATCTATTCTTGGTGACTGGCAACAGTCAAAACGTCAGAGTTTGGTGTTCCCCGAGCGGGAACACTGCGCGTTAAAGGGTTAATGTATTTATAGCTCAAACAAAACAGCTAAATTAACTCAGGATAACTATACTACCGTAGAGGGATTATGGTTGCACAAATAAATGAGGGCAGCAACTTAAGGGGTGTACAAGGGGACGTGGAATGTTTGATCTCCAGGGAGGATGAGGGAACATTCCTGGTCTGGATGGATCACCGATGTGAATGTCGTCACATCACCGACTCCCTGAGGGACAGTACCCTGTTATCTTGATCCCCCTCGCAGAATCTCCAGTGGTTCTCGATGACATTATTCCAGCGAACGTTCTCACATCACACCAGACACTCCCTGAGAAGTTAATCTTCTTTTATGAATCGTCCACGGCAGGAATACCGGTGATTTAAAGAATTTGTTAATCTGCGTTGATCCTTAGGACGTTCCACAGAAACGCCGAAGAGAAGAAATTACAGCAAGGAATGTAATGTAGGATATGGGGATTTTTGTGTGTAGTTCAGTTTTGTGTTTGGTACTGTAGTGTTGCGGAATAGTTGTATCATTGAAATTCTGTTTGCGGTAGCGTTTAAAGTTGATATATTTTACGTAATATATAATTTATTTTGAAATTTTCAATATTCTTAGCAATATCATTTAATTAAAATTTGATCCTGCTTTCATACACTATCTTCCTTTTTGATGGATTGGAAAGCATTAGATTTACTTTAAAGTTTTAGGTTTACGTTAAGAAATTACTTCTTTGAGACTAAATATACATAATGCATCCGCAACCTCTCTCGAAGAATGGTGCCAAAAAGTTTTTTTTCTTTTGTATATATATATATATATATATATATATATATATATATATATATATATATATATTATATATATATATATACAAAAGAATATATATATATATATATATATATATATAATATATATATATATATATATATATATATATATATATAATAGCTAAACTTACGTAAAATGGAATCCCTAGTAAAACATTAAGTAGTAGCACATGATGACAAAAAACGTACTGAAAAAACTGAAAACATGAAATAAAAAATTGACAATCCAGAGGCAAGAAATTGTATAAAACAGAGCTGTTAAAGCCACAGAGAAATGGGTATATATATATATATAGATAGATAGATGGATATAGATATAAAATCTAACCCGCTCCGAAAACAAACGAAAAATCAAACAAGTCCAAACTAAGCAAAAATTAGGGATGAACGCGAGACGAAAAATAGACGTCTCGCGTCTCGCAAAACAGCCGAAAAGCTTGGTCTCGTCTGGCAAAATCCCTATATCATAATGTTAAAAATGTTTGTCTCGTCTCGCAAGGAAGCTGTAAATCCCTGTCTCGTCTCGCAAAAAGTCATCTCGTGTCCATCCCTCGCAAAAATGCACTAAGCCATCGAGCAGAGCTACTTTATTGCATTCTTGCAGTGCAGTACTTGCTCAGTACAGCTATAGTCTGTACTGAACTCCTCTGTGGTGTAGCTAATGCCACCAACGGGATTTCTGCAAAAAGTGTGCGTTGTTTCAACATAGCTCAAGAGACGTTTCTTTGTGATTTTTTACGAACTTTAAAATGAGATCCGAACGAAGCTCGAAAGATAAAAACTTGAGGTTCGATGACTTTGATTTTTTTGTCTGTAATTTTTTTTCTAATTTCTTGTTTTATTTATTTATTTTTTAAAAACTAAAAATCGGATTTCGCAGAATCGCGCTAATATCAAAAACGGTAGAACCAATTTTCGTGGAATTTGGTTATTTAGTTTCTTTTTTTTTTTAGGGGGGGGGGTGTCATTAGTGAAAATAAGTAGCCAGAAAATTATCCAAAATCATTTTTAGAATCTACCCGTGTCTGTTTTAACGAATATAAATAATTCTTAAATAATGTAGTATTGCTGCAATTTATTTCCAATATTTCTTAAAAACAACAGCCATTATTTTTGGAATACTGGAAATAAATTGTAGCAATACAATTCACAAGGAGTTATGTCATTTGAATTCGTTAAATCAAACAGAAAGGAACAGATTCTAGGAATGATATCAGATAATTTTCTGGCCGCTATTTTTTTCTTTATTTTTTTAAACATTTGTTCTGTAAACGACTGTTTTTAATGCTTTTTAGAAGTCTTTGAGGATAAATGTTCTTGAAACTTTTTGAAATGAAATTTTCAGTAAAGTGAAACCAGCTTAAGAAGTTTTCCAAGGAATGGGACGCAAAATCTTATGCGAGAACTTCTTAAAAGGGAATTATTATTATTATTATTATTATTATTATCATTATTTGAAAATAACTATATTCAGGAGAAAACATAATAACTATATAATAACTATATTCAGGAGAAAATCTTTTTCACATTACAATAGATCAATATATGAAATAATCTATCAATAATGTAAAGTTAATTTTACTTTGAAAATTTAAATTGTTTTGCATACCAAACAAATTAGTTAATAAAGTAAAACCCAAAAATTATATCGGAATCTCTTTACAAAAATTTTAAGCATAATTGGAATCGATTTTACGGAAGGGGTTTAGTCTTTTTTTTTTTTTTTTTTTCGGTTATAGTCTTTAGTTTTTGTTATTTTATCGGCAATCCAGTCTCTTAGGTTTTAAAAAATGTCTAGGCACATTTTCAACATTTTCAATAAAAGTTTTCTAGTCCTTTACAGCATTTGAAAGACTAGAAATTTCTACAGCCTCTTCCAAAATTCCACTCTCCTGTAAGTTTATTTCTTCCTCTGTAACTACATTAATTTCATTCTCTGCAAGCACTTCATGCTGCAATGTTTCATCATCTGGTGACGCCATACTCGTTAAACGATGCAGTGACATCTGTTCTTTGCACAGTCTTTCAATCATAATAAATAAATTTAAAAATAAGTAAATAAAAAATAATCCAATTATCGAAAAGTGGATGTAAACGCATCTCGGAAGTAAACTTTGAAGTAAAAGGAAACTTTTTTAAGCGGGAAAGCATACGGAAAGAAACCTTTTAAACGGGCTATTTTAACATTGTACGAATAGGAGAGAAATTAAAAAAAATAAAGAAAAATGAACTGAAACTATGAGCTTTTTAAGCGGGTAAAGCGGATTTTAAAATTCTTAAACAGGTTTTACTGTCTATTTGCGACTTTAAATTGGTCTGTGATATTATTAACCAATAGTTATTCACTAATAAAGAAGCATATTGCTTAAACGGGCACTGATATGTACAGGGTGTTCCAAAAAGGTGGTAACGGGATTTAATTCTTTATCTATTAGAGATAGATAAATGGGCAGTGTAAATTGAAAAAAATGATCAAAATAAAGTCGGAAATGACTTGTTAAGAAAAAATTCCTCTCGTTAATTTTCATAAATTTACACTTTTTAAATTTGTATATACGACCACCGCACAAAGCAATTCCCAATTAGTAAAATGAACCCCTATATACTCATGAGGTGACTTACAAAATTTGAGAATTATACCTTAAAAAGGGTCTGACATATGAAGAATAATAGAATTCCGTCTATATAACTAATGTAAATCTGAATAATATAACTAGATAAAAATAATAAAAGAATAATAGAACTACCGTATTTACCCGCGTACAAGTCGAGAAATTTTGGGGAAAAAAAAAAAAAAAAAAAAAAAAAAAAAGGATTTAATGGGGTCCTTATACGAGGGTCCTTAATTCTTTCTTTCTTTTTTTTTTTAACTCAGAAGTCAAAAATACCCTTTTAAAAGACAATTGTTCCCTTCCTGCATTCCATAACACAATGACGTCGTCTAAGGTTGATTTTCATACCAGGAAGAATGTAACGTGTATCATGTTGCAGTTGTTGTGGGATTACGGCCAATTAACTACAAGTGGGCTCTAGGTCGAAGGATAGGGTGCCCCCGTGGAGGTCTTTCTAAGGGATCCAATACGTGTGTCATGATTAGCCGATGACGACGAAGGAATTTTGTGAATTGTTTGACGAGTCCGATACTCAATCGGATCTTGAATCAGTTTAACTTTATATATTAATATTTTACCCTATCATACTATCAGTAGTGTCCAATTATTGTTATTCATTATTTTCAGTTTAATTTTGTATACTACCTTTGCGTATTATTATCTTTATTATTGTATTAGGTTGTAACGAAAGTTTTCCGCCACTCCAAGTATTGCCTGCACAAGCAGTTCCCGTTGGTGTCTGCCAATATTTTGTAAAACAATTTTTGTTATTTGAAAGAAAAGACTTGTTTTAGAGAACTGTGTTGTGAAATCTGTAAAACAATATCGTTATGATTAAGTATAAGGTGTCTGAAATGGAACTACCACGCTACCAGATTGATCCATCATTTACTCTCAGTTCTGTCGCAAAAAGTCAGCTACAGAATGACACTGAATCATGTATGCTGCTTAAGGTACTACTGTTGAATCATGACACTGTGAAGATTTGGTACCGAAAGTTCAAAAACGAGGACCAGGATATTAAAGAAGCAGAGCGCTTTGACCGGCCTATTGATGCTGATGAGTCCCGCCTACGACAATTTGTGGAAGAAGATAAAATATTCATCCACTCGAGAGCTAGCTAAAAGAGTTAGACTTTAGTGCCATGTTCATTAGTCACACTAAGCATAAAAAACTTGACATATTAGGTCAATAGTTGGGTACCGCGTGAGCTGACTCAAGCAAATCTGGCGGAAAACTTTCGTTACAACCTGATATATTTAGTACTTTCTTTTTTTTTTTTTCAGATGATTTTGAATAAATGTATTTTTAAAAAAATTAAAGTTTCTCGATGAGGTGGAAAGTGGTGGGATTTTAAAATATTCAAATTTCTTAATCAGAAAAGTGGGGGCCGACTTATACACGGAATCGACGCATACGTGGGTAAGTACGTAGACAAATATACCTCTGACTAATATCACTTTTCCATGGCTCTAGAATAGAAAAAATGACGTCGAATGATCGTAATTCAGGGGTTGTACAAAAATTACGAAAGAAATTTTTTTTTCCACTAGCAGTAAACGTCAAATTATGTATCCTTCAAAATTATGTATCTTTCTTTAAAGATATCTCTGCGACGTTGCATGGTGAAAGGCTCAAATTTGGTACAACCTCTCATTTGTGTATGGGGCACATTTTAGTAATTGGGAATGTTTTTGTACGGGGAGTCGTATACAAATTTAAAAAGTGTTACTTTTTTAGTAAATGAACTTGAGGAATTTTTTCTTAACTGAGTCGTATTTCCGACCTTATTTTGAACATTTTTTTTCAATTTACACGGCCCGCTTATCTCTAATAGATAAAGAATTAAATCCCGTTACCACCTTTTTGGGACAACCTGTATATTTTCGTTATTAAAATGGAACGAAATCAAATGCAGATAATATTTAAATATTAAAGACAATTTTCTCATTTTTTTTTTTTTTTTTTTTCACGGAGCTTGAAAAATATTTCAAAAAGTAGTTCCGTTTAATTTATCATTAAAAAGAATCAATTTTGATAGTTATAAAAAGTTATTCAATTGCATGGAAGATTATGTTCAGCAATATATATAAAGCTCGAAGAATGTATGCTTTATTTAAAACGAATTCGTTTTAAACTTCGATGCATTTCGTTAACGTCAATGTATATTTTCTACAATTGTTACATTTTTAATCGAGGTATATTTTGAACAATTAATTACCGCCACTTTTAAGCAAGATTTTGTCACTTAAAAGTAAAAATACCGGTACAAAAGATGTTGGAAAAACCCTTTTCTTTCCTTTTCTTGTTCCTACCGTCAAAACATTTTTCTGGGCCATAATACATTTATGTGGCATCAGCTATTTCGTATTATGTGTGTTGCACTTACTTAGTACATTGTTTCTGTTATTTTTGACCTACAAGAATGTCTCGCCTGTGAACGCCAGTAATTTTCTTAAATGAGTAAGGTCAAATGGCCATTAAATTAATGACAGCCAATTTCGCGAACTAATGCCCTATTCTACGGTTGTAGTTACGAATTCGCTTGTAATTCACTTAGCTGTAGCGTATTATTTTAAGAGCACTGTCAGAGGTGAGAGACAGGGTGTTTATTATTTTTATTTTTATTTGTCTATTATTTATTTATGCATATGACAGTATAATTTCCCTCCAGTTGTCTAAATGTAAGGAGTTTTTAAAAATATATTCGCTTTATAGGTATTATGATTATAGTTGTATTCCGTGTAATCTCCGGTTTGCATACCTATTCATACAAATTAAAACCACTGAGAATTTAAAATTAAAAATAAATTAGCTGTGAAATTATTGGTATAAGAACCAATATTTAACCCATTTAGTTAATTTTTAATATTGAACACAACAGACTCAGGTACATCGCGGTTACGATACTTGTATGAAATAGTAGGAAATCGTGTATGAATTGTAAGAAATCGTGTTGTAAGGAGAATCTCCCTCGTATAACATAAAAACAATATGAAATGACGTGACTATTGTCATACAATGCTAAATGTTTAAACGTAAGCAAATTTCTAATCTGTGGTCGGGTAGTGTGCTACATTAAAGTAAATTTGAATTTCCTGCTTTTTATCTAATTGCACAATGTATGAGAATTGCGCGAAAGGAAAGAGTCATCCCAATTTTAATTTTATATATTTTTATTTATTAGCACTTGATTGCTATTGAAATCAGTCAGGTTTTCTAGCGTCGACATAACTTGTCTACACGATCTATCACGGCGAGGCACCTATCAAATTTGTGAAAACGGCGCGGAGGGGGGGGGATAAAATGATGAAGGTTTGCAATTTTTGATGATTTATCCCCAAGTTTGGCGCCAAAAAAATAAGTCTTCAAAACTGTACCAAGCTTGACGATATCTTCCGAATTTGGCTAGAAGCTGGCAAACGTGTCAGTTTACTACAAAGGAGAAGAATAGTTTGAATATGTGTGGCAAAGATTATAAAATTAGTTTTAATAGGCGATTTTAGTATAGATTTCATCTACAAGGAAGTGTTTTATGGAACAGGAAAGAAAAATACAGCACACTCATGGATTATGACGCACATTCCAAACAGTATTTATTATGGTGAAGTGCAGTTAGAATATGCTTGGCGAAGATTGCAAAACAGTTTAGTAAGCGATTATAATATAGATTTCGATTCCAAAAATGTGTTTTACAGATCAAGGAAGAAAGATACGGCACACTCATGAATAATAATATACGGATTCCAACTTAATGGAGTAAGGAAGAAAAATAGGGACGACGCGTGGATTATGAAACGCTTTTAATATATAGCACTTTAGTGCTCCTTTAAAATATAAAAGTGTTTCAGATTTCAATTTACATTTTTAAATATTTTTTTTAGCATGCTATAGGAAGGGAACTCGCGTAATAGGATTGTACTGTATAATTTCGCTCGTAGTCGAGAGTGAATACAATCTTTCGAATAAAACTTATGAAGGAAAATTTTATCGTTTAAAAAATGATGCTTTTGATGAGAAAGACAAACAAGGTCAAGGACAACCAGAAAAGCTTGATGGTAGAGAATTGTGAAACATTCTTGAATGAAGATTCATGATAGGCGGCAGTACTATTTGCAGAAGAACTGGGAGTTCCACAACATACCCTTTCAGATCGCTGAAAAGCAAAAGATTTATTTTATTTTTTTATTAAAAAAGATCGGAAATTAGCGATAAAACCACAGAGCAGTTTTTTACGTTGTGCAGTAGAGTCACTTTCAACAATCGCTGTGCAATACGGTAAATTTGTTGAGACAAACATAGACTACCCGTCGAAATGAAGTTCCGAAGTCCTAATGCTTACCTACGGGAAAAACTATGTCACACATACACACACACACACAACCATTAATACTTTTTATAGTTTTCTTTTTCCCACGGTCTGATCTGATCCGAAGCATACAATGCCTTTTATTACATTTTGATATTTTTCTTGCCAGTATTTTAAATATTCAGTTGAAATTTGGGAAACTGGTTTTGCAAACAATAATTGAATTTAAACAACAGCAACAGCAAGAAAAGGTTTAAAGTAGTAAAGCACCATTTACACGTTTCTCATTTATACGACTTTTACATTTATAAGTCAGTTTCGTGGAACCCCGGATCATTCCTATTCATTTTAATGCAAAGATGCTTAGACGCACAATATCGGTTGCAATTTCTTTTTCACCTTCCTAAAATTCGAAAATTTTCTTTCTGAGCCATTTTTTTCTTAACTAAAGGGGGAACTTATCTCAAATAGAAGGTCAAATAAGGATGTAGGAGGGGGGGGGGCAATTATGCCGTTCCTTTAAAGACGCAATCGACTCTATTAAAAAGCTTGGAACTTATTTCGTTTGACAAAACAATAGTGAAAAAAATATTTCATGGAGTTGCACTTAATTTAATGCACAATTCAAGGCAACCAGCGCATCAGAGGACTAAGAAAAAGATTATGCGTCTGCATGAAAATAAATCATATCATAATTGGTATGCGATGTATTGTACATTCATACTGAATATAGATATGAAGTATTCAAGATATACTACAACAAAGGCATGGTTTTTTTCACTTTTATGATAAATGTTTTATTTAAAAATTGAATTACTGTTTTCAGTGTGAAAACCATTTACGAAGTAATTGACGACTAACTTAAAACAATTATCATCTTTGCACAAATATGTGTTAGTAGCATTCAACCGGTAATAATCAAAGATGTTAATTAGTGTTTCATTCATACGTCGTTTTAGATGCATGCCCCTTGAAGAAGTATAAACGGTGCTTTACTGTATTAACCCTTTAACACGCAGTGTTCCCGCTCTGGGAACACCAAACTCTGACGTTTTGGCTGTTGCCAGTCACGAAGAATAGATTTGATTTCTATAAAAATAGTTGCGGGTGACACAGCTCCACGAGAATCCTTTACTTTTTTAGCACGTGATTTCCCGTAAAAAAATGGTCACGATTATTTTTAACAGCACTGACATCTGCTGAAAAATGGAAGAATGGGAGACCAGCTGGATAGATTGCCCAATGCTGAAAAAAGGGCAGCCGTTGCAATAGTTGCGGGTGACATAGCTCCACGAGAATCCTTTACTTTTTAGCACGTCATTTCCCGACAAAAAATGGTCACGATTCTTTTTAACAGCACTGACATCTGCTGAAAAATGGAAGAATGCGAGAACAGCCCGATAGATTGCCCAATGCTGAAAAAAGGGCAGCCGTTCATCGCTCGACTTAACTACCAGCAAGATGGCGGACGATCGAAAAGTTCATCGCGTGCTACAGATCTAGAGACCCTTTTTTATCGCAGCTGGCTGTGCCGCACAGCCAGCGATCGATCGTCCGCCATCTTGCTGGTAGTTAAGTCGAGCGATGGCAACGGCTGCCCTTTTTTCAGCATTGGGAAAGGGTTGCGCCTCAAAGGGTTAATAACTGTAGATGCTACCAGTGAAATAGTTTTTCTGGATAGCATGGGGGACTCTTCGTAGTTCAGTCTGCGGATATCGATTGAAGAGTGAAGAAATGGAAGTCAGGTGAGGTGAATCAGTCTCTTCCATCGCCGAAAAACCAAAGAACTCGGGAAAAATGACAGCCACCAGAAACAACGTGAGCCAAAAATAACGAGCAACCTGTCAGCGAGCAGGGAAGGAAAAAACCCCCGGTCCTCGCCGCTGAAAAATGCACTCCCAGTGGCGACGACAGGCCAACGTAAGCACATACTTCGCTATCCGAGAGTTCAGTTTACATACACACCAGGCAAGTTCGCTTTTACTTCTCTCGTTAGGGCGAAAAAAAAAGAAAGAAAAAAACCCTCTCTCGGAAACGTTATTTTGAACTGGCTGTCTATCCATTCCACCCACATGCCCGTCGAAAATAAATGGAGCAGAGAAGCGTTTAGCCGATTGTTAGCAGATAAGCACTAACTTTAGCCGATTTCTGTTTGTCAGACCTTTTGGAAGGTGATGTACCATTCGAATGATTTCTATAATCGATTACTACTATTCAAATAGAATCAATATTCGAATAGTGAAAATTCGTGAACTTTACTATTTCGATACTATTCGTGATTTCACTATTCGAATAGTAATCGCGATTTTACTTTTCGAATAGTATTCGCGATTTCACTACTCGAATAGTAATTGCGAGTTCACAGTTCGAATAGTAATCGCGATTTTACTATTTGAATAGTAATCGCGATTCCAATGTTCGAATAACAATCGCGATTTCAATATTAGAATAGTATCGAGATATCACTTTCAGAACAGTAATCGCTATTTCACTATTCGAATAACCACCGCGATTTTACTATCAGAATAGTAATCGAGATATCACTATCAGAATAATCGCGATTTCACCATTCGAATAGTAATCGAGATTTCCCTATCAGAATAGTAATAGAGATATCACTATCACAATAGTAATAGCGATTTTACTATTAGAATAGTAATCGCGATTTCACTATTCAAATAGTAATTGCGATTTCCTAAGTAATTTCACTATTCGAATAGTAATCGCAATTTCACTATTCGAATAGCATTTCCGATTTCTATTCGATATTTCGAATGCCATATGCTATTCGTCATGTGTTATTCATGTCAATGCTTTACGTGCGTGCTAAGCGTTCGAATTGATTTTTCAAAATTGATAATCTCGAATGCATTTAATAATCGATTAATTTGAATAGCTTCATCCATTTATTTCCATCTTCTTCTTGAGCAGTTCGGGCCGGATTCATGCATGTATAATGTTTTTGCCTGAAAGATAATTAGTAAAATCAGCTTCAGAATGTTGATAGGAAGTGTTGTGTAGAAAGTAAAAATTTGAGCAGGAAAAATAATTACAACAGTTATAAATACAGGACGTTTCAGAACTGTTGTAAAATTCATGTAATAGATGGTAGAGGGAACGAAGACGATTCAAAATAACATAGCGGTGTGGGGGACAGGAAACGTCGTTTTTATTTACCAGTAAATAATGGCTTTAATAATCAATCATGTAATGGTAATCCATTGATATGTAACATTGGTGGAGCAACATGTAGCAATGAGGGGTCAAAATGTTTGCTATTGTAAAAAATACCATTTTCAAATAGGTTATATCCGATTTTTCTTGAATTTTAAAGGGGCAATTACTCCCTTCTTGCCCTTAGTAAGTTACCTCTATGTTGTAATCAATATATATTCCATACTTTAAAAATCATTCCTGTTGATAATCAATTTTAGTCAAATGCTTTCTGTGAAACATCCATTAGTTTTTGGTAAACCATGGTCGGAAAATACATTATTATTCCAAAATGATTATTAACAAGTACGTGAAGACGACGTTACCGACCTCACATTGCTAAGTAATTCTAAACCGTCCTGGTTTCTTCTATCATTCCTTACATGCTTTTTAGAAGAGTTCCGAATTACCCTGTGTAATACACGTACATTTCATGCAATACATAATAATTTCTTCAATATTCACTCAATGTATGTCTTATACAGTAACTATCCCTTAAAAAAATATATGTAGTATATAGTAAAATAAAAAGTCTTAAGTAAATCAGCATGTATTTAAAGGTGTTCCTTTTGAAAAGCGACAGGACTTTTGAACAGCTTTAAAAACAAACTAACGAAGTTAAACATTCGAAAAATTTACTAATGCTTCGTCACAAACTGCACTATTAGCTAACATTAAGAGTCAGCCTATATGTCTCACCTAATTACCTTCACAAATGGGCCGAAATGTTACCTGTTTAAATAAATATTGCAAAATTCCGCATGTTTAGCACTTTTACCTGTGTGTTATTTCGCAACTCCTATAAGTTCATTTATTGCAATAGTACATACTACAACTAGTAAAGAGACATTACGAGAATTTTTTCGATTTTTTTTAACACAGTCAAAAAGGAAAAGGCGTATGAATGTGGTCATGAAAAAATATTTTTCATTCATTGGTATTTTTTGACGTTGTTGTTGATAATGTGACCAAATTCTGCATTTTTGAGGCAGTCTATTAATTTTTAAAAGCTGAATAAAAACAGAACTATCTCAATTATCCTATTTTAAAGTTTTTCCTCGAGGAAATGATTTTTTTTTCATCGCAACCCCATTTAATAGTCAGTGTGCTTGATATTTAAACATTTGATTTTCAATGAGGCTTCCCAAGTGCCATATTAACGGCAGAGCGAACGGAGCATCTACCCAAGGCCATCTTGAATAATTCGAGATAGGCCTTGATCTACCCAGGAGCACATATTTTAGAGCCCCCCCAAATCTTATTTTTTCACATTTATAATTTTTCAATAAATAAACAAAAGAGAGAAAAATATATTAAAGCTTATATTATTTTTGAATTATAAAGTATGAACAATGAACAATTTTGTTCCCTATCAAGAGGTTTTACTGTAATACAAATTTACATTTGTATAAATTAATTTAAACGTCTTTTTCAGTTTGTCAAAATGCTCTACAGTTGATATAGCATAGCTGAAAACATAAGCAGAAAATAATTAACTACTTCTTGTAAACTGTATTTTTAAGGTTTGAAAATAGCAAAATTTTTGAATTAAATATGTAGGTTGGTTGTTATTTCAAAAAAGATATTGAAAGAAAAAAACTTTTTACAAAAAGTGGTTAAGTATATTCCGTACTTGTTGGTAACTGTGATATAGAATTCTGATGTAACATTTTACTGATGCTATCTGTTTCATTGACATCATATATATTCGTTTATTTCTGATTACTTAAAATAAAATTTCATGTTTGAATGGGGAGGAGGGAAAAAAATTTTAAACTTTTCACAATCAACTTATAGTAATTGGTTTTTAAGAATGGGGTAGGTTAAAGCGTGGGGCCCAGTTTTTTTTTATGCCCAGGGCCTACAGTTGCCTTGATCGGGCTCTGGGCTTCCCCAAAAATTGGGGACATCTGGTCACCATATGCTATAGCTTACTTAGCTGGATTCCTTTCCAGATGAAAATTTTATTTGTGTGCTTCTGTTTCCAAATCTTAATGAGATGTCTTTTTCAAAGACTAGCTATGTGAAAGTGTCATAAAACATGACTTTCAGAACTTTATCAGTGTCGTACGCAGGATTTTTTTCGGAAGGGGGGGGGCCCAAGGTGTAGGAGGATATTTGGCCAAAGCAGAGCTGGTCCTAGGGCGGAGCTAACGGAGCGACCGCACCGAGCGTCATCTCTCTATGGGGGGGGGTGCCAAAATGGGCGTTGCTATCCGGACCGACAGTGCCAATAGCCCACATGCTATTCGGACCATTGTTTAATTTTTCTATTTACAATGTTTTGCGAAAAAGAAAAAAAAAGTGAAAGCAGTATTCCTTGGAAAACTATAAAACATCTTTTTATCACAAACCAAGCAACGCTGAAACGCTTCTAAACAAGACAAAGGTAAAATTTTAAACTGACTTTAACAGTTAAAAAAAGGTTTTAATGCAAATTTAAAAAATTGATGTTTTAGACAAAATTTACTTTTTTAGATTTAAATATACATACAATATTAAATGCACCAGTAGCACATTATTAGTTTTAAAATTTAAATAAGATGCTATAAAATGGGCCAAATAGCTTGTTGGCTAATGGCACCATCGGTCCCACTAGCCACTCCGGTGCCAAAATACCTTACTTTATAATATGCATATGTGTATTTGAGTATCTATATAGTGTTGAAATTTTCGTTTAAACCCCTTTGAAAACTTTTATTGCTGCATATGAGTGTGGGGGAGGCGGCACATTTTTGTATTTTGTACCACTTAGAAAAATAGCTAGGACCGGCACTGGTGCAAAGCCAGCGTAAAATAAATATTTTACATATTAAAATACACACACAAAAAAAAAACCCCTTCTGTTAGACCTAAATAAAGTAAAACACTTAGTCAAAAACATACGCACATTACTCCACCATAAACCAAAATAATATTAAGTCGTTATCTTAGATTACAGACAGCATTATTCTTGGGACTCTTGGCAAAATATTAGAAAGTGAAATTGCATGCACAACTGACTTAATACCAGTGTCAGAATAACTATTGGGGGTGGAGCAAGGATCACAATCTGAGAATGTATCAGAATAATGTATCAGACTATTTGAAATAAAAGCTTCCTTACTGTATACATACTTATCACACTTCCCACAAACCAAGAAGATTTTAAGAAAGAAAAGATAAAAGTATTTTTTGCACGATATCTCAAAAGACCTCTAAAATTCCCATCATTGTGCTCAGGTTCTAGAGAGCCTCGGCCGAAATCTTCATGACCACATAGTGCTATTTGTTTTCTTCAACACAATATCAAGGTTTCTATAATACGGATTAATTATTTTTTTTGTTGTTGTTCAGAGCATCTTCTTTTCTTTTGTTATCAAGTTGAAGAATAACCGAATCCGCCTTCTGGTCAACAGAAATGTCAGAAATATTCTTGGCTCTTCAAACGGCGCATTTATGATAATGTATTAACTCATGGAATCTGAAAATTTCCAAAGCATCTTTTAAATTTTGACAAGGTTTTGTCACAAGCCCATCAAAAGATTGGTGGCTATTTTTACCGGTAACTTGATCAGTTGGAGGAAACAAAACGCAATATCTGCAATAAGCGCCGCTTTCAGGTTTTGAATAGGCTAGCCAAAAAATATTTTGGAGTCATGATATCTGAAATCGTCGCTTTTGACATCCAAGTTTTTGTTTAGGAAAAGCATAATTTGCAGAAGGAATCCAAGTATTTCGTAATGCTGTTACTCTCAGATTCAGACATAGATTTCGTTGTGGGAGTAGCAAAGAATGAAATATCATTGCCAAACGTTTCAGAAATTTTTGTTGTGTGGGTATCGGGTACTCCAAATGTCGCTGTTTCAACAAGAGACTTGCATTCACTTCACTTTCATTGTCTTTCCATATCGAACAGGAAGGTAGTGTCGCAAACACTGATGAATCTCTAATCGGACTTACCAATTCTTTAAATGTAGACGCAGTATTCTCGGTATTTGCACTGTTTTCATTTTGCTCTGTTTTAGATGAACTTACAACAAAAAAGTTTTTCAGAGTTTTAATTTTTTTCACTTTTCAAATAATTACGAATGGATTACAGTTATTACTGCTATATATTCAACCAAAAGTTGGCAGTACAAAAATAAACTTCGCCTACCTCTAACAGATCCAACAATGCAACTGTTCATCAATTCTTTTCGCTACTGGTACTGATCTTACCCAACGTCGGCTAAATTGAAAAAAGAACAACCTAAAATCCTACGTCTTTTTCAATGAGTCAGATTAGAATAGGGGTTCAGATATTTCTCCTAGCCGAAGGGATCGAGACAGCAGAGCAAACTTGCATCAAACTTGCAGCAAGCTTGATTTATCAAGTCAATAAACTTGAATTAAGCTTGAAATTTTCAAGCGTGTAAGCTTAATGCAAGCTTGAATCAAGTATTCTAGTTTACACTTGCCCAGCTTGCATTAAGCTTTACATAGTAAGCTTGAATCAAGCTTGACATAGAAAGCTTAATTTCAAGCTTAAAAAAATTTCCAAAAAAAAAAAAAAAATTCCTAAATACACGGGGCGCCCGTCGGCGAACTCGTCCCACATATTTTATTTTTCCACGCATTTTCCCGTCTACGCTGAAATTTCAAGTTATTTTAATCTGTTACCATCAAGCGTCCGCGATCGAACTCGATATCTAAGGTATGAGAAGTCCTAACCACTCGCCAGCCTGAGTTACGCTGATATGACTAAAACAGGTTTAAAACATCTTGAACTAATTCGCACCCGAAGGAGAATCCGGGAATCAATTGCATTCACTTCACCTTCATTGTCTTTCAATATCGAACAGGAAGGTGGTGTCGCAAACACTGATGAGTCTCTAATCGGACTTACTAATTTTTAAAAAAAATTCTCTGTATTCGCACTGTTTTCATTTTGCTCTGTTGTAGATGAACTTACAACAAAAAAGTTTTTCACAGTTTTAATTTTTTTCACTTTTCAAATAACGAATGGATTACAGTTATTACTGCTATACTATATTCAACCAAAAGTTGGCAGTATAAAAATAAACTTCACATAGCTTTAACAGATCCAACAACGCAACTGTTTATCAATTCTTATCGCTACTGATACTGATCTTATACCCAACGTCGGCTAAACTGGGAAAAGAACAACCTAAAATCCCACGTCTTTTTCAATAAGTCAGATTAGAATAGGGGTGCAGATATTTCTCCTAGCCGAAGGGAGACACGTATTTGAATGCGTGTTATTATTGCTATAATCAAAGCATCCATAGAATATCCAGAAATTTCAAGAAAACAGCTTTTTTTTAACATTGAATGACTTTTCCTTTTTCCGATGCTACTTCAGGAAAACAGGGATAAAACATCTTGAATTAATTCGCACCCCAAGGAGAATCCGGGAATTAATATACTTTGGACTGTCTAGAGAAATTTGAGGCTATCCTATTATTCAAAAGAAGGAGAATCATGAAAACAAAATCGTGCGAAATAGTGCATTTTTCAACGAATGGAGGTAGGAAAAGAAAAAAAAAATCTTGTTTCTGCTATGATCTTTGCCAGACTAAATTTTCAATCCCAGCTCGCCCAGATTATAAAGTTAAACAGAAGGAATTTGTCGTGTTTTAAGAACTGGTCTTAAAAAATCAGAAATGGGCCATTCGTTCAACAAATATGCATATAAAATTAACTTGAACACCTTTTAAAATGAAATATTTGATGATCCAGCAAATAGTCCACCTTGTAAAACCACCTGGCCCACTCTTTTCAGATTGAAATTTCGGAGAAGGGGGGGGGGTGTCGAGCCTACTGGACCTAACCCCCGCGTACGCCACTGAACTTTATCATCATAAATATACTGAACAAACAACTTTCCGTCATTCGAAACTTCGGTAACTTTAAGTCGTTACACGGAATCTGAGAGAGAAGACAGAACACTTCCACCTCCGCTGTTAACTCGACTCAGTCAGGATTCAGAAGATAGCAAATCGACAAACGATCCAAATGCATAAAAATTCAGATCGCGCAGCAATGTTTGTCGAGCGGAAGTCTTCCATGCCGGGCAAATGACTTAATTGCTTCCTGCCGAACCTCGCACCCAGCAATCCATACTCGCACATTCTGACAAATGTCTATCATCAGCAGCAAGTTGCCTCTTCCCCGCTTGTCCACAGAGACGTCTTATCGGGTTTGGAATCATCTTCCTTGATTTGCATTTACGGCCAATATCGCGGTTTCTGTTCCATGTTAAATAAAGGGTGCCCCATTCTCTCTGTCCAAACAAAGCGCCCGGATCGATCTGGTGCGCGCGTTTCTCCAAGCACGGTTCATGGCTCATGGCGATCACGTTCCGAAAATTTAGATTTCTTTTTTTTTTGCATTGTTGTGGCCCTTTGTCTGACGTCGTGTATATCTTTTCCAGGATCGGTTTGTCAGACATGGCAGTGGCGAGGTGCACTACTACGCATCGCCGAGCTCGGGGCAGCAAGGGCCTTGGGTTCAGGGTCTGGCGTCTGCGCTTCTTTGGCCGGAGTTGTCAAGTGTGACAGTAACGTTACTTCTATAAAAGGAAAGAGTGTCATATGCGTAGAGGGACTATCTAATCAAAGGATAGTGCCAGATGTACTAGATGGGTCATCATACCAAGTGACATCGTAATTGTTTCCTGATGGGTAAGAATGCAAGGAGGTGTGAAGTTTAAAGGATATAGTTATTCTATTTATTTATTTTTTTATTTTTTCGGAACAAAATATCTTTCTATCTTCAATTAACTACCTGTTATTTTAAGTTCATCATAAAAAATTAATTTAATTTAGTTAAAAATATTTTTTATTATGAGTGGAAAAGGTGCGCAAAACATATTTTATAAAACAAGAAAATAGTAACATATTTAAAATTAAATAATTCTAATCATTATACATTATTTCACTATGCATTTTTTTTAATAGTTATTAATTTTTACATTTTACTGAAATTATTTATCTATGTTCTACTTATTCTTCAGTAATTATTTTCTTTATTTATTATTATCTGTTTCTTTGACTATCTCGCTTAGTTTTCTATTCTAGCTTTTCAGACAAGATATAGCTATTACAAATTAAAGAGAGCGCTATATAGAGAGAGCGCTATATAAAGAGAGCGGTATATATTGAGCTATATAATCGAGAGCGCTATATGCTCGGCCACTGGTCGGACTTTTGTTAGGCGTACTAGACGTCTGGGATTAGCCAGGACAGTCTGGATTTTTAGTGCTGTCCGGGGTTATTGAAATTCAAGTATATGGTCGTCATCTTGTTTCTAAATGATCAAAATTTTTAATGAAGAGAAGTGGAGAGCTATTTTTAAGGTTTTTCAGAGGATTGTAACTTTATGTCGCTAAATTTCTAAACTGTACTCGGGACAAACCTAACCTGAAAGTGGAGGTAAATAGGGATGGACGCGAGACGCGAGAATTCTCGCATTGTCTCGCGTTCTCGCATTGTCTCGCGAGACGAGACAGGCATTTTTTTGCGAGACGAGACGCGAGACGAGAAAGAAAATATTTTACGGGACGAGACGCGAGACGAGACAGTGTCTTGTCTCGCGCGAGAATTCTCGCATTTTTTCCGTCTCGCATAAATACGATCTGAAAAGCGACAATTTGCCTGAAGCCTCTACCGTTTAATTTGCGTCTCCTTCGTTTTCGGTCCTGGTATACTATCAGCACTCTACAATACGCACAAACACGTAACATTTAAAATTAGAACAGACGAGAGATATACAAAACACACAAAGGAGAGGATAAAGAAAGAGGCGGAAAAAAAAGAAAACAGGGAAGAGTTGAAAGAAAAATAATAAGTAAATAGGAAAGGCGGTACGGTATGTTCAAATCTGACCACTTTTAGACGGGGCCCGGGGCATTAAGTTTGGGGCCCCCCTTACTATCCCCTTTTTTACGCATTAAGCCCCTTTACTGAGCCCCCCCCCCTTTTTAAGCATTTTAACCCAGTTTTGACCGCTGTTGTACTCGAAAATTGCATTTCAGTTAACAGTACTTTTTGTACTTTAATCAAATCGTATTTATCACCCAAAAAAATATCTCTAACTTGATCTAGTGATAGAGAATTAGGTAATACCTATATTATAGAGCAAATTCGGTTTTTTCCCCACAATTACTATTTCAGTACATATGAATTTATAATTTAGATAATCGGGATATATATGGGCCCCCTTTTTCTTCAGGGGCACCGGACTACCGCCCCCCCCTTGCCCCTGCGATAATCGGGTTTCGGGTATATCAGAGAGAGATTAGAAGTAGAGCAACTTGCATTCGCATTGATGCTTAGTCTGAGTAGGTTGAAATATGGTTGAATATCCTTGGTTGAAATATCCTTGTACCGATATTATCCTCAAACTTTCCCGCGCGTTGCGGCGTGCGTAGGGGGGAGGGCGCCCACCCTGGTAACAACTTTCTAGGGGCGGTTAAATCCCTATTGTTGGCCTATTTTAAAGAGATTAAAATGACATTTTTTATTCTTATATATTAATATCGGACGGAAAGAAATGCAAGCAATTTTTTAAAAAACTATTTCTCTTTTCGTTTATATTATCATGTTTTCCCTTCCTTCAGCTTGCAAAACTTTTATAAATTTTTTCCCACCCCATCATTTTATCTTGCAGTTGGGTTCCTATTCTAAAATTATCTTCGCCTGTTAGATGTCTTTTCATTTTTTAAAAAAATCCACACTGGATATACATTAGGGGGATTATGGTTTAATTTTTCTGTAAACAGGGCGACCATAATGACTGTAGTACTATCGCTAAAAATTATTGTGGAAAAGTACAAACGGATAGTCGTCAACAAATTAACTGTTCAGTAATTTAAAATATAAACAAAAAATAAGACGTCTATTAACCAACTGAGATACTATAATGAAATCTAAAAATGCACACACGGTAATGTTATTGGAAGTATTAGGCAAATAATTATAAGTATCGTTAAATAATCTTGCTTTCATTAATATAAAAATTACACATATTTGGGAGACCTTGAAATTGACGTTAAAGTAAATAGTATAGATTTAATAAAGACTAAAAGTGTTCTGTTTATAATTTTTCAAGGGTTATCTTACAACCAACTGAACGATAAGTAATTCTAATTTGCGTTAATATATCCCGCAGTAATTTCAACAGAGGAGATTACTTGAACTTAAAAAAAAAAAAAAAAAAAAAAAAGATCTGTTTTGTCTCATGCAGATATGATTTTAGTAAAATATTCGCTACTTCTCGCATGAAGAGCGGGTGCGAGCTATTTTAAAACAAACGGTTGTCCATTTCATGTAGTGTCTGAGGTATTTAATGCTACAACTTGAACAGTATGATGTAGAAATACAGTATGATGTAGAAATAACACATTTTGAAAGTCGGGAGTTCTCTGCAAACCGCTAAGCTTTTCACTTTTCTGATCGCGAATGCCACTGACGTAGTTTTTTGAGTCATTATATTGCAATGATGCCAGGTTAATACTCATGACGCAAACTTTACATCAAGAGTCAAATAATTTTGCTTTTATTTTAGATTCCACATCACTGGAATTAATTGAAATTACTCATGTTAGGAAAATTTTCGTTTACTACAGTGCGTAGAACGGGCACGCAGCTAGTAAATAAAAATAAATACTATATTTTCGGTGTGACATTATATATACGGATTAAATCTCAATTTCTTTTACTTCAAATGCCGATATATGCTGATATAGTTATTAATATATCTACTAATGTGGCTATATGTAAGTAATTGTTATTATTAATATTAATTTTCAATAAAATCCCAATAATAAGTTAGTATAAAATGGTAACGAAATCGCAGTCCTTAATTTTGCGAGACTCGCGAGACGTCTCGCGTCTCGCGCGAGACGAGACAGCAATTTCTTTGCGAGACGCGAGACGAGACATAGTGTTTGCGAGACGAGACGAGACAGAGGTTTACCACTGCGAGACGAGACGAGACAGCGCCGATTCTCGTCTCGCACGTCTCGCGTCCATCCCTAGAGGTAAAACTACAGACCGTGTGATTCCGTTGCTCACAAATAGTTCTTTCTGTTTGCCCAGCTTATTACACAACCAACACATTTTTCATCGATTAAGTGATTAAATAAGTGTTTGTTATAAAATAATTGCATATTTGTGTTACTTGAATGCAGTAATTAAAAGGATTAAGAAATTAAGTCGAAAATCAGATGTAACGCCTTCCCAGACGCTTGACCGATTATCATTACTATGAACCAAACTTTTATGAATATTTCAGATTAACGAAAAAAATATCTGTAGTAAAGAAAATCGAATTAGAACTAATTAACTCAATGAGAAATTTCGCTTTAACGAATTTTTCAGAATTACACATTTAATTCTCCCTTGAAAATTCTTAATGATGTGATTTTACTGAAGTCTTGGGTTGGACCCCTAAAAGATGGTTTTGTCTTAGGTTGGACTTTAAAAAATATGGTAAGCCTAGCTTTTGTGAGACGAGACAGTCTTATTTTCTGTATCGCGACCATCCCTACTCTTGACAGAGCTCTCAGTCAGGCATCAGACGATTATACAACCATCTGTAATCGATTACAAGAATCGATAAGGATTACGACTACGATTACTGCCAATTCCTAAGACGATTACTGTCAGTTACTGTTAAAATTGTAAAAAAGGCAATAATCTTAATGAAATAAAATATTCTAAAAATCCTGGAGTAATGCAATTTTATTGAAGCCTTTTTGTAGGCATTCGATTGCAATCGTTTCAAAGTCTGACCTCAATACGTTTTAGATTAGTCAGAAAGTCAAAAGTCTTCTTTGAAAAATGGCATTCACATTCAGAGCAAACTTATTTATGTTAGGATGTACAAGAAACACGCAGCCTGGGTGCAACCAAAAGAAGAATAATTCCGAGTCACCGAACCGAAAACTTCTTCCATTTTTCCTGGTAACTTTTCAATATAAATCTCTCCTTATCAGCTCGAGGAATATAACGTATTCCTCATCCAGAAGGCGCCAGGGTGCTTGCTTTCCCCGTATCGCACCACAGCATCTCCTGAATCTCGTTAAAACTCGCTGGGTCTCAAAGTCCAAATCTGAAGATCTCTTCAATGGGGGTGAGGGATGGATCCCATTGAAAATAGTACCCCCCCCCCCCCCACATTTTCTGCTCGGTCGAGTGTTTGTCGACATTTCACACTTTTTGCACGTGGGGTGGTGGGCAAACAGAACTTTTAACCCGGGGATCTGGCTCAGGTATATCCTATCTCTCTCTCTCTGCGGGGAAGTGGGAAGAGGGAACAGCAACAATGCTTTCCGTGCACAGCTGTCACGCCGGTGTGAGATGTGTTTTTGCACTGCACGGAACCCTCGATAAAAGCTTTTGCTTTTTATCCTGAATCCACGTCACATCAGCTTTGATGGAGAGAGGGGAGTTCTTCATAATTCCTGTTGTAATATCGTGGGAGGTCTGTTTGGTTGTCGATGCAAATGCTCCCCTACCCAACGAAATCCAAAACAAAACATCTGGGCTTGAGAAAGGATTTTTTAAAAATAATTTTATTTATATTGAATATACCTAGCGGAAGTTCGAAAAATGTGATAAGTGTGGGGGAAGGGGGAACGCTGCATATGCTTTTCCAAAACTGTACGAAAATATCATATTAAAGTTCGCTCATATGTTCATCCTATTGTATTACTTGCGATCTCAGCGTGCGAGGCCCCCTGATACTATATTGAAGTGATGCATTCAATACAAAGAGAACTTCTGCGCCATGAAAATTTCATGACAGACCATGAATTTCACGACAAACAGTTTTCTATTACAGGGTTTCTACACACCTGGAAAGTCAGGAGAGTTTTGGTCAGGGAAAGTCAGGGATTTGGTGGAAAAGTCAGGGAAATTAGCAGAAATTGAAGAAAGGTCAGGGAAATGCAAGAAAAATTGAATTTTGCGCAAAATCAAGAAAATATTTGCTGTTTGAACCTAATTATAGAAATTGTTTTATTTTCATTTTCTCATTCAACCTTATAAATAGCTTTAAAATGTGTTCTTTATGAGCATATCTTGTGCAGTTGAGATATGCTTAATTTTATCCTAAATTATTATCAAACATGGTTTTTGTTAGAATCCAGTGATGTCAAATAAGATTCTTGTATATATTAATTTTATTATTATTATTATTATTTGTGTAAAAAAGGGGCAAAATATATAAAAAGTTATTAATTAAAGGATGTAATATTAAAAATAGGAATGCAAAATGTGGGAAAGCACGCTAGATAAAAAGTCAGGGAAGAGCGTGATAGATGTCAGGGAAAAGTCAGGGAAGCAAAAGCTGTGAAATCTGTAGAAACCCTGTATTTACTGAAATTTCGTAACTTGTAAAAAAGACATAAAACTATTTTTTTTCTTGACTTTCTTGAAGAATTCAAACGTATTATTTTTTTTTTTATTATTATTATTATTTTTTTGCATAAAAAGTTAGCGAGAATTTGTTTTGTAATTGGAGATTTTCGGATTATAAGGGCTCGACCCAGAAATTTCTTCCAGGGTCCCATTTTTGTAAATTTTCATATCAATTTTTGTCAGTTACTTTTTTGATAAAAGAATTAAAAAGGCAAATTTACAAATGAAGTTGTCATTTTAACTGTCTTTAATTTCTGTGAAGGGGCAGACAAAAATTTCGCCTGCATCGATCCGTGTATATGGGTCATTCCATGATGACTTACGTAAAATGTGTAGCTGAAAATGAAAATGAAATTTATGACCGATTAGTTAAAAATAAAATGAACTTTTTAGACTATTATAGTTATGCATATGAGATCTTAAATAGAAGCATAATAGTTAAAGTTTGAATTTTAGTAAAATACTGGTCTTTTTGATGTGACCAACGTTGTGTTAGTCACAGCTCTTAAATAACCAAAATTACCAGTAGTTAATTAAGCATCAAACTATAAACTATTGTTTCTTTATTTATGATCTTATTGTGCATGTTCTAAAGCTGAAAAAAAACTCTTAACTTTATTTTTAAATAATCCGCAATAAAAACATTTTCATTTTTAGTCTTTTGACGTGGAATATCCGATATATCAAAGTACCAGATGATTATACATTTTCAAAAATATACAAATTGTTTTTATATTTTCAATACGTAAGTTCGTGGGTTTTTTTTCACCAGATCTTTCTTAAAGTATTGCAATAACAATAACAATAAAAACAAAAGCATAACTTTAATCTGTTCAAAGTGAATTACTCCCCTTGAATGTCAAAGTATTTTAACTCGTATTTCGTTTTACAGCGCGATAGCACAGATAAGCAGACAGAAAAAAAAAATTAATTAATAAATAAGTAAAAGAGGCAATAACACTTTTCAACAGTGTCGAATTGCTGTCACTTATATGCTCGGTAAGTATCTACTCGTTTCGTCTCATTTAAACTTGGCAACAGAACACGCGTGGAACAGGTGAGCTCAGGAGGAAATTGCATTTATTTTTACTCTTCTTCAGAGACAGAGCCTGGAATGATCTTCATAACAAACTTCGTGGTGGGGGAGAAAATATTTGCCAAAGAAAGAAAAAAAAAAGTGATGAAACAGATGGGGGCTTGTCAAAATATATTATACGCTTAAAGATGTTCGTGATTATACAGGGACTCCAAGCGTTTGGAATTTTCGGTAGTCTAGATGTTAACCTCATTTCAATTTTCTTTTAAAATTAAATAAAAATAAAATGGTTATTAACAACTTTGAGAGTGTGTGTGTGAGAGAGAGGGCGGGAGGGGATTTTCCACTTTTGTGGATTAATATGTTAATATTGTATCCGAGCATTTATAGATTTTTTACAATTCAAAAAATAAACTATTTTTGGTATTGTGATGACTAGATAAACTTTTATGCTCTTTCTTTTGTGCCTGGAAAATATACACTTTATCGCAATAGTTCCAAGATAAACTTTTTGGTGTTTTTTTTCAATTTACTTTTTGGTTCAAACTTTTTGTTGCTTGTTCAATTTACTAAGTATTATCTATGCACACATACAGGGTGATTCGCTGCCAGACTGACAAACTTTCAGAGGTTGTTAGGGGTGCAGAGTAGAGATGAGTACGGGCTCATTTTTTGAAGCCCGAGCCCGAAGACTTTTAATCCGAGCCCGAGCAATATTATTAAAGTTGGAGCCCGAGCCCGCCCGAGCCCGAAATGTCAGCTAAAGACAAATAAAATGAACTACTTCATTAATAGGATACAATAAATTTTGGAGCTTCACACACCTTCTAGTCCCCCGTGCCGCTATTTTTTGAAATAAGTACATCTATTTATCCCACAAATCACTTTTTAAAATTTGTTTCAAGGAGTATGTTCAACAAAGGAGAAATTTTTCGCGAGCCCGAGCCCGAACGCAATCGTGAATTACAGAGCCCGAGCCCGAGTCGGGTCCGGGCTCGGGCTGAGCCCGTCTCATCTCTAGTGCAGAGACGGTTCAGAATCACACAGCAATGCGGGGTCGGAAACGTCGTCTTCATGTCCCTGTTATTAATCATTTTAGAAGAAGCGTTCAAGTGATAGTAAACTTTCCGACCATGGTTTTTCAAAAACGAATCCCTCTTTCACCGATTGCACTTGATAAAAATTGTTATTTCAGAATTGTTTCTTTCATCACATTTATGAAATAGTCTTAGGAAAGTCCATTGTTTATGAAACTTGGTTAAGAAATTAGACGCACATTTCAACACTTCTTCGAAAGTGATTATTAACAGGTACACGAAGACGACGTTTCCGACCCCGCATTGCTGTGTGATTCTGAACCGTTACTGTATCCCCCTACAGCCCCTGGAAGTTTGCCAGTCTGGTCACGAATCACCCTGTACATATTATGTAGGGTTGGTCCTAAACTATATGTCAAAAATGCATAGCGTGTTAGTGGGAGCCAAGGGGGTTCAGAATTGCATAGTAATGCAGGGTAAAAACGTCGTCTTCATATACCTGTTAATAATCACTTCAGAAAAAGTGTTGAAGCCTTAGTTAACTTTCCTTTCTAAGTTTCTTAACAAATAATTTTTATCATTCCAAAATTGCATCATTCAAAGCAAATAATGATCGATTTTAATCAAGTATTTTTTTTGAAAACAAAAATAACTTTTACCAAATTTTGTTTGGATATTTAACCAATGTTTTATCTCCTTTTTTAAAATGGTTATTAACAGGTGTATAAAGACGACGTTTTTGACCCTGCATTGCTGCGTGTAATTCTGAATCCTCTTGGTTCCCACTATCACCCTAAACATTTTTGACATATAGTGTAGGACCACCCTGTATGAATATTTACGTATATACTGGAGTAAAGAAATACATTTTTGTGAATATCACATATATTTCCAACAAAACAAAATTAATCAATGTGTTCGAAGTTTATGACAAGTAAGACCTTTTTAGAAAATATTATATACTCTTATAACATTTAAAATCTATACGAAGATTGACAAAATTCCTATATTAGGCTGTGCGGACCTATCAACTTACATTTTCCACCATTTTAGTTCATTTTTAATTAAAATCGTAATCTCACTATTTTTTAAATATTTAAATTTATATTATATCGAATTATATGCTTAAAATGAATCATTTTTAAAATAAAAAAAATTCTCGCATTTTATATATTTCTATACTGCTATTCAAGAATAGCAATGTTTGGCATTATTTCAAAATACAGTGTAATAATATACACACATATACAGACAACTGTTATAAATACACGAAAAGAACCCTATAACGATATTCCTGTGTATAAAGCTCAAGGGAACTGCTCAATGATTAAGGAATTTACACAAAAAATTCTCCTGTATTGTACGTTTATTTCGCCGCTTTTAAAATTTCAGTCAATTTAATGAATTAATTGTAAAAAATATAAATAATTTACTAGCGATTGTATTTTTTTACTGTTATCAACCATAGAAGAATAGTTAAGTTTTGCTGTCATAGCCATCAAAAAACCACCTATAAGAAGGCTAGCAGTTTAAATATCATAAATTTCACAGCAATTAAAATATCATAAATTTTCAAAGAAATTATTACCTGTTGAAATGGTTGAAATTTGTGGTATGGTTCATCAAAGTGAATAGTTTTTGCAAGTTAAATAAAATTCTTTCTTATTGTCATAGGTTTGAGACTTTTGGGTGACATTTTTATTCGAAGAATATCCATCGAAGAACTTTTTTCAAGAAACGCAGTATTTCACTTAAACTTATTGGGGGAATTTTGCATAATGGAAGTTTCTCCTCAAAGTTTTCTGATTTTGCAATAGCAGACTTAATATGCTAGTTTCTACTTTCGGGAAGTCTACTCAGTGAAATTAAACTCATCGTTTAAACCAGTAGAGTAGTTTTCAAATATTTTTTAGTCTTATGAATTTTTTTTTTAAATAAAAAGCTTAGCAGAAGTAGTAAATGTGATTTAGGACTCTTTAATCTCCTTAGTCCTAAGTACGTTTCATCTTAATAACTTGGATTTTATTTACTAAACGATTCAGCTCATAAAAAATAATGATTCTTTGTCAATAAAATTGCCTTTTTTATGATTTTGGCATAAAATTTTCTTACACGCCACATATTTACTGTGTTATAGACCTTCTTAACAGTGATGGGCATGAATGAACGGAGCTATTTGAATTAATCGATTATTAAATGCATACGAGATAATCGATTTTGAAAAATACGTTCATACGGTCAGCACATAGCATTCGAATAGCATATGGCTTTTGAAATCTCGAATACTATTCGAGTAGTGATACTTAAAGCCTTAAACTTAATCGGTAGGCTACACTCAAAGGTAATATTATATAGCGACACCGCGAATATTCACTATTCGATTAATCGATTATTCATTCAATTCGAGTAGTAGCAATCGATTATAGAAATCATTCGAATGACACATCACTACTTCTTAATAGGTACCATCATTTAGTAGTTTTGTTTCCCTTTTCAATAGGGTCTGAATCAAAAAGGTTCATTCAGAAATGTCACAAAATCTTATTCTCATACATGAGATGTCCTTTTTCCAGCGTTCATTTGTCGAGTGTATTGAAAATGGAAGATGATGCTGTTAACTTTTTATTCTTCGATAAAAAACAAAATATTAATTAGTGAATCAATAAAGAAAAAAAGTGTTTCAATGAAAGTTCTTTATCTTTGAAGCACCTTATGTAAAAAAATATTAATTGTCAAACCACTGATTAAAGAAACTTAAATAATAACAATAAATAACTAAAGTTCACACAAAAAATATTTTAATCAAGGAAAGATGCACATAAAGGAGATAAATTTAGTTTTTGGTTTAAATGAATTGCTGGGTACGAGAGTTTTTTAAGTTTAAACCTTTAAATTAAAAAAAAAAGTAATTAAAAGATGAAAAAAAATGACAGAAATAATTCTAGTCTGCATTAAATTATCACACATTGAAAGTCGAAGTATTTGATTATCAGCCCAGAGGACTATCCTAATAGGTCTGTCTTAATTGTCTAGTTTCTGAAATGTGCGAAGTTTTTTCTCTTCTTTAGAAGTGATATAAAACGAATGCATGCTAAGATATCAGCAACGCAAATACAGAACAAAAATAAACGAAAGATTTAAAGAAATCATACTTTTACTGTTAATAATAAAAAGAAAAAAATCTTTATAGCTGTGCAGTGGCGTAGCCAAGGGTGGGGATAGGGGGTCACACCCGCCGCATGAGGAATTTTTTGCCATATAAAATGTATATTCTTCACTCCCTTATCACACACGCGTATACATATATGTGAGCTGCAGTAATCGTAACCCCTCCCCCATAAAAAATTTCTGGCTACGCCATTGAGCTGTTGAAATGAATATAGATGTTTTTAAAAACTGTTATTTTGTTCCATACTAAGCCATCCACATATTAATAATTATTAAAATCAGTTTTCTGAAAGTTGTTTAAATTAATTTAATCTTGTTTAAAGTCTCTGTATGACTTATCTGAAATAAAAACGTTCACCGAACCAACTTCAGAAAGTCCTTCAAAATCCTTTAAAATAAAGCCATACTATTGATGGCCATGAACAAACAAAATATAAATTTGAATAATAGTCTTCTATGTCTTCAACAAATCCATTTTTCTCCTTGTACCACAACCAAACCAGCGTATGATTAATCTCATCTTTATTTCTCCCAAACTTATCCCGAGCTACGGGTGTACTCCAGATGTGCTGTTTATGACATTAAGTGTCATCTGTAATGTTCCAGTCATTACACACAGAGGAAAAATAAAAAAGAAAAAAAAGCATCTGAAGGTCCTGGAGAATTTTTCTCCTGCCTACCACTCCAGAGGCACTAGTACCCTTCCGCACACACGGATCTGGAATTGGATTTTTCTAGAGTGTTTGCCTTTTAGCTGGACCATGGTGCCCAGCAAATGCTATCTTTTGACAGCTGTCATGCTGCATGACTGGCCGACAATGGGTGGCGTTCGACCATCCGTAAGATGAAACAGTTCGAATAAAAGATGTCCTTAAACTTGGAATGTTTTCTTTTCTGAGTACTTCCTTTTTTTAGCAGTTTTCTGCTTTCGTTTCTTAAATTTCTGAAAGAGTGCTGGGAATTTTTTTTTTATTCCATCTGACACATTTCTTTTCTGGGAAAAAGATTACTTGCTCAAAATAAACCCAAACGCTCAGATTGTTCAACAAAAGCTTGCAACAACAAACGGAACGGGAGAAATTGGAAAAAAAGATGCAGAAAAAGATATTGCATTCCACTTCTATGTGTATTTTTCCTTTTTATATCAGAATCCAATCTCACCTCAAACCTTTCTGATAGGCTAAATTCTGTTCACTGACTTCCAGTTTTAACTGCAATACATCTTCATATTTTGGTATCTAAAACTAGCTGATACTATCACGATTTATGTTTCAGTTTTAAACTCAAAAGTACTATGAAGAACTAATTTTATTTAATCTATTCTAAAGCCAGTGCCCTAAAGTTTGCGTCACTAGGGACAAACCTTAATTTTGGCGCCCCTTTCTTTGGAATCATAAAGGATTTTGAGCCCCCCAATCAATACGGCACCCGGGACATGTGACCAGCTTGCCCTCCTTCTACATTGTTGATAGAAATAGTTCAACTTTTCACCATAAAATGGTACTAAATTAGCTGAAACCTTCCTATGGAGAAAGGTTTCACCATGACTTGGATTTATTGATGAGTACAAGTACCAATTTTTGGTGCAAAGTTTCTCCATAGAACGATTGCAACTAATTAAGCACCACTTTATGGTGAAATGTTGAACTAATTCTATTTTCAGTGTAGTTATGGCCTTGTCTACATCTGTCCGATTGCAGTAGCGGGTAATATTTGTAATCTTGATACAGTGAGAGTTGAAACCATTTAATTCTAGGTTCAAAGTGTGGACTGAACTTCTTTATCTTTTCTGTCTTGCGCATGCGGTTGTCTGAAATTACTAGAATGTAGGGGAAAAGAAACTAATTTTTTTCTCCAAGAAATTTAGAAAATCAGCATGCTATAAAAACAGTATTTTAACCTTTTCAAAAGACTTCGACCTCTGGTGGAGCGATATAAGCATGAACTGAAAAAAATGTCCAAAAGAAATTAAAAAAAAAAAAAAGAAAAAAACACGCTAATAATACGTATAAAAATTTGACTAATATAATGTAATTTAAATATTCCATAAGAACTAAAACTAAACTAAACATTGGCGCAACAGTTCACATGGGACCAAGCCCAAGTCCTCCATCCACGCCTGAGCGACAACGGGCTCTGGAAGCATATGCTCGGCCAGGTGGTCAGCCGGACAGTTTCCAAGCAAGCTTGGCCCTCATTTCACGACTCACCTCAAAGGATGGAAGACTGAGTCAATATTGCCCAGCCCGGGAATCGAACCTCATATCTGTGATACGGCGGTACAATGCGCTAACCATGACACCAGCGGACTTCATAACGATGATGAAACAAAGATGGGATTAAAATTCAAATTAGCCACTAATTAATAATACTATTATTCAGTGTTTAAGTATATATAAATTTAAGAAAGCCTCCTGCAATGAGAGCCTGATTATCACACGGGCATGCGGGGCAATAGCCCGGTGTCCCGGAAAAATAAGGGCCCCCAAATCTCCCGATTTATTGTTATCATGATTTATTACATATTCATATATACTGCAATAATAAATTTTTTGCAACTAAATTTCCTTTGTAATATCTATAGCATAATTTTAAACAATAGATGGACTTAGAGATTTATTTTCTGTTCTTCTAATTCAATGGTCTTTAAGACTCATGGATTAGTTAGGAGTTTTTGAAAACGCATGGTATGGCCATATATTTGCTTATGACAAAATATCCATTAGTTAACATTTTTTATTTCATGATGAAGGAAAGAAAATTTCGAATTTTTTGGTGTATCAAGAAAATTTTTTGGAGTGAGAAATTTTGCTCCCGTGCCTCGTAATTGCTATTCCTTGAATTATCAGCACCCATGCGTCAACAATACAAAAAAATATTAAAATAATTTTTAAATACATAGTCTTGTTCTAAATAAGTATAAATAAATAGGTAATTTTTAATTAAATTTTAGTATTCTTTAAAAATGTTTTATATTTATGTCGAGAAAATGCAACAGCAAACAAAAATAAGTTAAAATGCTTGTGATAGTATAGGGTCCCCCAAATAATCTTTTGCCCCGGGGCCCCGTCCACCTATGATCAGGCTCTGCCTGCAATCAGTAGCATATTCTACGAGTATTCCCATAAAAAAATCTTATGGAACATTTAAATGATCATTTTTGAAAAAAGACATATAAATAGAACAATGGAGAATTAAATTTCGTTTTGAGAATACACGAAATATTTCATTGCCGATGCTTTGAAAGAACCGCATCTGATAAAACTAGAGTAAATGCTCAGTAATGTAAATCTGATACGGTTTATTTTGCACCAAGATCTGATAGTAAAAACAAAATAGTATTTAAATTATATGCATTAAAGAATTCGAAGAGAACTATTTCCTTTCATTCAAACGGCATCACGGAAAGCAGAGGAGTGGTAACAATTTCTCGTATTGTTGTTCTCATGGAATATGCCATTATCTCGAAAACAATGCTCCACAACAAAGGAAACCGAAAACTCGCATTGATCATTTTGTTGGAAACGTAAGACATTAACAAATTTTGTATGGTTAGTTCACTGAATGGCGAACCGGTTCTCTGGAAGCGAAAATGGTTTGAAAATTCAATTACGCCAGAGTAAGCGTGCCGAATTTCATTTCTGTCAATACAATAGGGTGTTATTTATAGAGGTGTTAAGGGGGAGATCAAGGCTGTAATCATAGTTTATTACTGTTTGATAGTTTATTGATAGAATTATTCATAAGTTCTAAGAAATGTAGAGGATTTAATAATAAATACATCATGTGTCCTGAAGCAGTGTAAAATCAAACTCTTCGTTTATGTATCACGGTATAACTAAGGCATTCGGAGGCCTCTGTCCCAATTCTTTTTTGAGGTCACTGCGGTAATCTCTTGTTAACACATACAGTCACTGGCAGGGGCGTAGCCAAGGGGGGGGTTAGGGGGTCATCCCCCCCATGTGGAATTATTTGCCATACAAAATGTAGATTCTTCACTACATTATCACACACACGTATACATATATATGAGTTTTAGTAGTCGTAACCCCCCCCCATGAAAAATTTCTGGCTACGCCCCTGGTCACTGGGTACAAATATTTGCTTGAAATAGTGTACATAAGGAGGGGGGCGATCATAATTTTTTAATGCGCTGAAGTTTTACATTACACATGACGTCACGTCGACGAATGCGCCATGGTGGAGTGCTTTGGTGACATGTTAACATGAGTTTGTTTTTCCACTGTATAGAGAGTAAACAGACACTTTTGCAAGGCGCATGGCTTGTAAAAGTGCACCTCTTCATTTATTGTTATTAATGTTTAATAGTTTTTAAAAAATAGATCATAAACTATTTTAATCATTTTGGGTCCCCTAGGTCGGGGCCTAGTTGTCCTGTATAAAGGTGTTATTTATAGAGGTTTTTCGACGAGAATGTGTGATAATCAGGCCCTGTTCAGAATGTAGAACGTGGTGCAACACAGAAAGAACAAAATGTACCTACGTAGGTCTATGTAGTTTGGAAGTATTATTTTAATTAAAATTAATTAAAAACTTTGTGAAATAACACAGAAAGACGTCGCAGTGCTATCGTTTCGGGGGGCACATAAGGTCCATCCTTCCTCTGTTGCCGCTGCCTGCGTGGAAATAGAGGAGCTTTTTTTGCAACTGAGGAAGGGTTGACCTTTTGCACTACCCAGAACGATCGCGTTACGGTTGCGTGTTATTTTACAAAGTATTTAATTAACTTTATCTTTAACTCTTTGAGATCTGGAGTTTTTGGTATTAATATATTGGGTGGTGCTGTAAAAAAAATACTTGGAAGGCATGTAATTTAATAATTGTTTTTATTTATATTAACTTCAAACTGTTTTTATTCACAATAAAAGGACTATTTAATATGTACTAAGAATAAATAATTATGAGAAATTAGTGGAAAAAAGCTCGTTTTAAAGTGAAAACTGTTCTACCCGAAGAAAATGTCATTTTAAACATACAGTTTACAGACTTGCCAAATAAAAACTTTTCCAAGTTTTCTGCAGTTACCCGAAAGTAGGTCTTATTTTATAAATAAATATTTTGTAGTAAAATTTTTTGAAATACAACAAATATGATTGCTGAATGCTCAAAACGAGACTCTTATTTTAGATAGTTTGATGCATATTCTGTTTAGTGCTGCCATTTATCTATATAAACCGTTGCAGAACTCTAATATATCGATCACAGTATACAAAGAACATTTATTTGGTTTGCTTGCGAACGTTTTTGTTGGTTTATAAAAAATATTCATAAATACTGATGTTAAAAAAATAATTTTAAATAAATTTTTATATAAAACACAAAAAAAGAGTGAATGAAAATTGTACCCGTATTTAAAGAGGTATATAAGTTTTCCCTTTAGCGGAAACTTACATGAAGGCAGGAAAGCAACAAATGAAATTGTATAAGGTTGTATATAATAATAACGGTAGTTTAGCATATAATAATATAAGTGCAAAGTATATATCATCTTACAAGTTTTAAGTTGGTGATTACTGTTTAAGTCCCCGTGACGCTAACTGAATCATAACATTCACGGGGTTATGATTCCGAGTTTTTCACATTTATTTTGAATTTCAAATATATTTGTAATAGTATTTTCTTTACATAAAGCAAAGTGCTGCATACTACAAGGAAAACATACTTTCAATTAGAAAAGAAATCTGAAAAACGTATGTGAATGTTATAATTCTAATTTCCATTTGTGGGGCCGAAAGGGTTAACAGTGCATGATTTACGTAGAGTCAAAATTATGTTTGTATTATTAACCGACTTCAAAAAGGAAGAGGTAATCAATTCTTCGGAGTCTTTCTTTTTTGAATGTATGTTCAGCGATAATTTTTTACCATGTGGTACGATTTCGATAATTCCTTTTTTATTCGGAAGAAGGTACTGTATGTGTAGTTCCATATCAGTTTTGTCAAGTTCTGTTGTTATTTTCATTCAAAAAATTGGAAAAATACATGCTTTTAAACCGTTGCCTACTAGGTTGTCAGTAAAAAGGTGGCAGTTGTAAGAAAACTTCGCCGTGTCGGCCACTTTTGGGGGATTTATCGTCAAGTAAGGCGTCAAATTATTAGTTCCCAGAACTGAATCGAACTTGACAGTATCTCTTATATTTGGTGAGTAATTGCCAAACCTCACTATTTTACCATAGGTATGATATTATCATCAGAAAATCGGGAAAAAAATTAAACCATAGCGTAAAGGATTGCCAGTAGCGGCATTCGAAGTAATAAGTCGGAAGTCGCCAAAGTTGATCATTTTCGGCGATTTATCGCCAAGTTTGACACCAAAAAGTAAGTTTCCAAAACTGAAGCCAACTTGGGAATAACTTCTATACTTGGCGAGAAATTGCCAAACCCTACTATTTTACAATGGGAATGATTTTTCTTTATGGTGAAGTAATTTGAAGTCGGTTTTCTTTTTTTTATAAATAAATCATACTTGTTTTATAATTACTGGAAACATTTCTACAGTTTGACGTTTTTTGAAAACTCCCTATAATAAATAAGTCAGCTTATTATTTCTAAATTTACATGAAAAAAGAAAATTCTCATTATAAAAGCTTTATCCCTCATTGACCTAAATGGAATCCACACACATCCGCCTAAGCTAATAACCTCCATGACAGACAGTGCCGCGTCGACGCGAGCTTTGAAACATGACAAATAATGGCTGCCAACTGTCCATCAACTTGGCACCTCATTCGCCCAGAAAAAAACCAAGAAGAACATATGAAGGGAGAAATAAGTAAACTTTCACTGTAACGACAAAGCATGGTATGTCCCCGAAATTTTACAGTTCACTGAAAGAATGGGAGTTAAAGGAGAAATCCTTCACTTCCCCGTTTAGGGTGCCTGTCTCTTTAACTGGAAATAAATCACAGGAAACTAAAAGGGTGCTACTCTGTAAGAAGTCTCTCGATTCGAAAACTGGATTTAAAAAAGGCTAGTGTGACGGAGAAAACTACTTATTATTAATTATTTGAGGCCTATCACAAAGGCCGCCGAAAGCCAGGGCCATAATGTGTCGATAAGACGGTTACCAAGCAAAATGAATTGTCTCCTTTTAAGTAATAATAGTTGCAATTTTAATATTGATAGTAATACTATATATTTAATAATATAATTAAGTAGTAGTTTTAATTCAATCGATGACGTCATTTCGTATCACGTGGAAAGCGTGGCGGGAAAAAAATCGTCAAATTGCCTGCCGTAACGTGTTTTGCAATAGACCCTAATTATTGCACAAAGTACGGTAACAAATATAGGTTGTGCAATGCTGAAGAAAGAGCATTACATATGTGTAGATTGCATTGAGTCAAAGCTACGCAAGCGCTATCTGCCTAAGGGGATGTGCCTTGGTCGGGGGATTTTTATAAGGAGTACTAACGCGCATGCACGTTTCATCTGGAGAAAATCGACCAAAACTACAGACCATTAGATCGACTGCCGCCCAATAGGCCAAAACGCTGGACCTCCACACTTTAGCCGTTTTCCATGTTCAGTGTTCTATCCACTCAGCCATGATGGGGCCCCAAAAAACATCTAAAGTTTAACGAATGTTTATTTAAATGGCACAATTTCCATTACAAACCGTTCTGGTGGTGGGCAGCATGAAAATTGCATATACTTTGGATAGTGGAAAGTCGTGACAAAGCAAAAGCCCAAATGAACTCGTTGGCGATGATAGCTAAAACAGACGCCAAGCTCAGTGTCATTACGTTTTACTTATTTCATAAATTTAAGCGTGATAACGGGGATTGGATAAATAAAATATCGGAAAAAACAAAACCTGATGGAAAAGCTAGCTAAAAACGTCTGTCCGTCGTACCCTCCTGCACCCAACGATCACATATCCGCATCACAGTTGTTTGGTTTCGTCCAATACGACGACCGATTTCCCTGAAAGATAACCCACAATCTCGGTATGCCACTATCCTTCCTCTGTCAAACTCGGATACTTGATCAAAAGATGATCGTTGTTTCCTACGAGGCATAATTTATCGTTTTTTTGAAAAAAAAGCAAGAAAAACACAATTGCTGTACTTGAAACCGTCGAAATCTCCAAGCCTTAAATAGCGCTTTGAGGTGGCGCCACAGGCGCGCTTGATGTGCGTCTGCGCTGAAATTCTAATCATTTGCATATCTCACCTCAGCTAATGCATGTTGTAAATTTCATATTATTTGCATGCTTCCTTCAGGGTGTTGCATTTACGATGGCCAGCAGTGTATAAGCCAATCATTGGAGTGAAAAGGAAAAAGCAAAAGTATGTTATGTTTTATAATTGACGATTCGAATTCTTTTGGGTTTGCAAAAAAGTAATTTTAGTTTTTTAAATTACACGCAAAAAAATCGAAGTACTGGTAGTTTTCAGACTTTTAAAATAGCCTATGTTTTTTCTTTGTTTATTGCCATATCAGAACAGAATTTAAATCGATTAATTGAGTATAGTTTATGAATAAATATTAAGCACATATTTGTGCGAATTGAAATTACTTTCTTGCCAAAAAAATAGATAATATTTTCAGAATAGAGTCACAAATACAAGACAGGCGATACAAAATGGTTTTTCATGCTCCCACCTTTCTCTTGTAAAGGTACATGATGCAGCAGTTTCGAAATACCAAACGTCTAATTTTCCAAAGAATGCAAATAGAACAACTCATGTCATTGGATGTGCCATGAAATTCGATGTTTAAATTTACGAAAGTTAACCCTTATACAGGCCCGTCGATAAGGGGGGGGGACAAGGGGGGACGACAAACCGGGGCCCGAGCCTGGAGGACACCCTGATGATGATCATCATAAGTGCGAGAATGTAAATGTAATGTCATACTTACGAAATCGGTCTGCGGCATTAACTTGGTGTTTGCTAATGTTTTTCCTCCTGCTTCATTCATTTGGCTACAAATTTTATAACACTGCTTTATTTTTCAAATAGCGTGTTTTGAACATTTAAAAAAGTCTTAGATTTAATTGTATCAAGTGATTCTCTGTGCACATTAAGGAAGGATTTCAGAATTATATGTACTACATTGTTTTAAGATAATTCTGATAAAATACTTGCAATTTTTGATAGAAGTTTTATCATATAGTACAAGGTTTTGTATGTACGGTCTATTGGCTATGGTAAATTTAAAGTGCGCTAATTCTAATAATCTAAGTATTTAAAAACAAAAATTCTGGATAAAAAAAATGGATTTTTTAGGGGGTGGGGGCGTCGTGAATGCCTGCCCTGGGGCCCGACAATCCTGTCGGCGTCCCTGCCTTATCAAGGCAGTTATTATTTATTCATATCATTCTAAAAAGCCGTAACTTTCAAATTAAAAAGTTGGTGTTGGTAGTCAAGGTTTTGAAGAATATGAAGATAACTTGCCACGGCACATGCAATATCACACCCAAAGATTCTTTCCATCCTAAATTGGCAAATCATAAGGAATTTTTGAAACACATTGAAAAATATTACCACTTTAGCCCGAATATAATGGGATATTTCTTGACGGATCATTTCCCATTAAAAACCTGACTCACGCTAAATTCGAGGTCTAACTATAGGATTTTTCTAATTATCTTGATGAAAAATTGCGGGGTCGCGTTTTTTTCGGGGTAATACGCGGTATTCCGTAGACAGCATATTTCGAATCAGAATGTTTGTTTTTCAGTTCCTGTCAGTCTTATGTTGATACGTATAATAAATATTAGTTCTCCTTACACTTAAATTTATGATAGAATTGCTCTTTGAATTCAATTTTCTTAATATAAAGAATGCGCCAGTTTAAACACTTTTTTTTGTTTTTGTTTACGACACCACGCTAAAAAAGCGGTTAAAAATTATTCAACATTTTTTAAAAGCCGTGTGAGAAATTAAATGTTCATTGCAGTTGTTTGATTAGTCTACATTTAATCTTAAAGTTAGATAACTTTCTTATTGCAAAAGTAAGAAATTTTTTTTATTCCTACTGAACCTTTTTTGTAGAGATGCAGTAATTTTTAGAAAGTGTGATAATATCACTTTGAAAAGTTCAAGAGCCAGGAAGTTTATAAAAAAAATTCTACATTCAAAAGAATTTTTTTAATGCAATTCCCATAAAAGACAATGAGTGATTTTCCAATCGAATCTCTTCAATCACATATAAGGTGTTTATCTGATTGTAACCGCAGACGATGAACATCATAGATAACAACGTGGTGTAAGATGCATTCTTTTTATCAAATGAACCGTAAAATATCTGGCAACGAGAAACACTAAATATGTAACACTACTCACACCCAGTACTAGATATGTATGTCACTTTGGATATGAATTGCAACTGGGCTGCAGATGGAACTGTGCAGAAGTCACCAGAAAGATCGTTTGTTCCTATTGGCACAGCGGTAAAGATGCGTTATCGTACCAGCTGCCATTCGTGACTTGCCGTGTGTGGAAATCAACGCGACTCAAGCGACCTGCCTAATATTGTTTACCTTAGAAATAAAAGTTGTGAACGGTTGTTACCGAGTCACGATCTTTTCTGATATCTTCATTTAGGACATCGCTGTTTCCCAAAAGCTTGGAAACAAATTTTTCTGTTAGGTTGGGAAAGTGTGTCACAGTTGTCTCTACTCTGAGAGGTATTATTGCTTTTAATTTTCAAATTAGTTAAAAACTATTTTTTTTCCTCTCTAATGGCGGGCACTTGCCGTATAGGCATTGGCCACTATCAAGGCCGGAATTACTGGTCCCTTTATTATGGAGGCACCTAATAGGTGGACCAGCACTGCCTCCTATGAAGAGACGGACGAAACTACACCCAAGCCCGTTCCGGGAATCGAGCCCGGACCCTTGGTGTGGTAGAATGGCTCTCTAAGCACTACACAACCCGGGCGTCAGTTAAAAACTATATGAAAGTCAGAAAAATTTCCTTTCTTTGAAAAAATGGCTGATCTAATATGATTCAGTTGTATGGAGATAAATTTTAATCCATAAACTAATGTGGGTTGCAGCAAGTTACTAACAAAAAAAGGGTCTAAAATGTTTTATATAAAAAAAATTAAATTGTTCGGATTTTAGAAATGTAAACGCAGTGAAACCGCTGAAAATTGGACATTTGCTGACAAAGTGTCGACTTTATGGAGGAGATGTCCAACTTCTGGAAATCTACATAACTACAATAGATTCCTGCTGTTACCGTGTACGCTAATGGGAGCTGGCGCACGTAAAATCCATCGTGGCTCCAAAATGTCCTCCATGTTCGATTTCAGGTGGCTGGTCCCTAATCTGGAATTGGTTGAAAATTAGGGACCGACAGGCAGAAGTCCAACGTTCTCGGGAACAATGACACCTATTTCCATGGATTAGTGCAATCGTCTATTCATGGGCACGAGAACAGCGACAATAACAATATTTCTGCTGTTTCCCGATAGCTATCTAATTGAAGGTGGTTTCAAATTTTTCGTAATGTCCAACATAAAAGACTTTACTGTAGTTACCAAAAAGATTTCTCTTATTCTCAGACCTTCAAACTTCCATCACATATTTGAATATAAAAGCAACATTTATTTAGTCTGCGTATAATTTAAGACATTCTGTAATTGATCTTATACTATTTAAGACACTTGTGTAAAACACTGATGACAGGTAAAAATATATTATAGCTGTATAATGACTGCATAAGATTTATATGGGTTTAATTTTTATAATTTTGTGTATATTAGTATAAATTTAATGTTTAAGTATTAAAAAGCATTATTACATTTAAAGTCTAATGTAATAATGCTTTAATGTAAATGCAATAAAGCATATTAAATCTGACTCTATCAGTCAGAACTGAAAAGAAAGAGTTCTGATAAACTCTCTTACGCAATCATTGTTAAAAACGTACGAGTATGTGGGGGATTCCACATATACGGAAATGTTTATGATCCGTGTTATTTATTTATTTTTTTTTTATATATATTTTTGAATTTATATAGCACTATAATTCTGGCTCTGAACTATACCAAAAATTAATTTTTATCAAGTATAAATTAATTATTGCAGTGAAATGTCATGTCCTAAGCTTACAATTTACACATTCTGATGGGACTAGATGAAAAATAATAAATGATTTCCTCTCCAGTTTCTTTTTTTTTTTTTTTGGCATTGAGTATATATCCGAGAAAAATATTAATCACACACACTAAATAAATTAAATTAACGGCAAAAAAATGAATTTAAACCCTGTCAGAAGGATTATCTGTCATTCCACGTGGCTAAAAAGTATAGAATTTTTTTCTGTGGAAGATCTCATTTTCAAAAATGGCAACACTTTAAAAAAATAACTGTTACAAATTCTTTTTCCACAGTTATTGATATGTCAAAAATTGCATTTTTCAGTCTTTTGAATATTACGTAACTTGGAAGAAGTTGAAATGTATTTTCCTTGTATGTGTTTTTAATTGCCGTCATTTACATGTCTTTAAAAATCCAGTAAAATATCAATTAAAAAAATGACTTCCATAGCGTGCATCTTGCAATTTTGAGTCCTTGTTTGAAGTGGCATCTGAAAAGCTGCAAATGTGACGTGTTGGTATAAAGTTTAATTGTATTTTGTCATCCAAATGCCCCTTTCACGGTATCATCATTGACGTGAATGAATAACCCGCATACCATGTAAATTTGGAAAGCATAATTAAGTGTAGTATACTCTAAGGTTTTATATGTATTTATTATTGTTTAATAAATAAATTATGCTTTAATATTCATCTGTTTAATAACATCATTAAACTGTCCATTGTGTCACTAACATGTTCATATTGTTAGTGATATGCCTTTAAAGTTTTACATATGTAAATACACGACGAAATACAAACAATTACACTCTGCTGATGTTTTATTTTAATTACGAAATCAATGAAGTATTTTTCTGATTTTTAAAATAAGTTCAATTTTTTAAAATTCCCACACCCCAAATATTTCCGTATTTGTAAAATAATCCATATAATCAGTATTTTGAGTGATTTTTCATAAATGATTCGTGGAAATACAAAACAAATTTACTGTGAATAAGTAATATTTATTTATTATTATTGAAAAAGTTTCACAGATGCTTGCTTTGAACGTTCGTTCTAGTTTTTTGACAACTATATATATATATATATATATATATATATTTCGTTTTAACAATATTTTCACAACTTTTAAGTGAGGCATTTTTATGAGCATCCACAAGCTATGAAAACATGCAGCATCACGAATTATTTAATAACAGTGCCGTATAATTTCAGACTTCGTACTTGCCAATTTCAAGTATTTTATAATAATTTTGTCTTTTAGTAGAAATGTTCGTATAAATGAAATAATGGATGTTAAAAATGTACTGAAAAGTGGGCACTAAGTTTAGAGAGGGCACTCTTAAATTTTAAAATACCGCCAAATATTGAAATTTGGGAAAAAGTAGCATTTAATTAAGATTATCAGCTACGATATTTTGTTATTTCAGTAAACTCTTGAACATTTACGTCCTTCGTAACCCCCCCCCCTTCAATAAGCAGTCTCTGCGTTGTTTGTGTGCTTTGTGTTGAAGCTAGCCCACACGGAGGACTTTTTAGGGGGCTCTAACGCATATTCACGTTGCACGTGGAGAAAACCGACCAAAACTACAGACCGTTAGTCAGATAGCCGCGCAATAGGTTCAATTAATCCGTACGACTGAATTAGGAAGTATTAATAATAATTTAAAACTGTATTACGTAAATTGAATTCTTCACTTCACGCGCATTAAGTTATACGGAATTATTTCTCAAATCTGCCAAAATTATTAATTGCGAAATTATTCTGGACCACAAAGAATGTCTCCTACGCTTTGCGAACGGACAACTTGTTTGCCGTCATTACTGACAGAAAGTAATTGCACACTTTGGCGACACTGACATGGCATTATCTGTCAGTACTACTAATTAAATAACCTGTGGTAATGAATGGTCTCAGCAGAGATGTAGATCTTAATGAAAACGTAAAGAATGCTTAACATACGGCTTAAACACACATTCGTGTGGGGTATTCAATGGTGACAGACTCTTATAAGCTGACGCTACATTTAGCACACCGTGACAAGAAACAAAAGACTGACGGAAAAACAAGGAAAATACCCTTCGATCTGTATTTTATTACGCTGCATGTCGGCGTATCTCTCTGAATCACGCACATGCCTGGAAGAGATTAGTTGTGTGATATTTGCATGACGGATGTCTGTTGCCGATTATGGGATGTTAGATCGTCTGTCTTGTGCATTTGAGAGATAATTAAATTGACGGATACGAGTGGATTGAATGAAGTTAATATTGGGTGTAATTTTTCTGCACTCAGAATAAAAACGTAAAGATCTAAAATATTTTTATACTCAATATGTAAATATGTGAACAAATACAGCTTAAAATACAATTTTATGCTATCAACGTTTTTGAAACGTTAGCAAAATTTCAGGTTTTGCAGCTCATTCAGAAAAAAAAAATATTGTGCGATCAAAATTGTTTATTGAAGATTCACCGACAGAAAATTTTCAAGTATCGAGAAGGTACTTTTTTGATATTATGATAAACTGTTTATAAAAGACGAAAGCAAGCCAGCTAAGCTTGTGTAAAAGAAATACGCCGATCAAGGTCAATTGCGCTGCGTTTTTCATTTACGCATTGCCAAATGGATTATAGCGACAGTACTTCTACCTTCTTTGCCACAGTATCTCCGGCACTTATGTCAAGTATCTTCATAGCAACGACCGGATGAAGAAACAGCACAACTGGTCTTAAACAGCCGATTTCTTTACATAAAACGTAATGATTTTTAAAAGAATCTTCAGATGGAAACATAAAATACTTTTTAGGTATATTTTATTCCAGCATGTATTGTCCAAGTAAAAACGTTTTTGATTAGAAATACATTACATGTAATAAACTGCCCCGCAATGGCCCAGTTTGTTGAAGCTTGGCTCCCATCCGAACATCAAAAGCCAAGCAGCACCGACATTGACCAGTATTTGGAAGAATGAAAATCGGTACTTACGTATTATTCCGGCGGTCCTTCCCATCAAACTATTTTTTCGCCAAATTTTGCTGCCAATCTGTTGCCAATCGTATCCCAAAGCATAAATAATTTCCCGTGTCCGGCATTTATCTTGGTGAAAAATCGCTCGTCTTGGCGGACCGCCGGGATAATACGTAAGTACCTGAAAATCCCTCGTCAGGACTCCTGTAGGACAGTGTTAAGCTACAAGAAACTGATGCACGTAAAATCTGCCGTGACTTCAATGGCCTCTTGGCGAAGTAATTAGGCTATTTTAAATTCTTAATTAATTAGTGTTGTGAATATAACTCAGGTTGAAGAATAATGACAGGCTCATAGATTAAAAACTTCAGTTGCCATAAATGACGAAGAAGTAATATACTTTAAAAGTATGTATTTTTTAAAAATATTTAGTATAAAAGTAATTATTATTATTTTATAGTATAACAAGACTATTTAAAATAAACGTATTAAAAATTACGGTCTGTGATGGCCATCGATAAAAAAATAGTGCTACATGAGCAAACGACTAAGAGATGAATTGATTTAAAGAAGATGCTTATACAGAACTTGTCTTTGGTGAACGAATACACTTCGCTTGGCAATACTAACAAGCGCCAATTGCAGAGTTAGACTACATTTAGACGAATGAAGTTAATATAATCAAGCAGCGATTGGATAATTTTGAAAGCAGGAGCATGTCATAAAAATATTGAAAAACGTATGCAAAAATAAGAGTCAACAGTGGGAGATGAGAAACACATTAAAAATTACAAACATACGTAAGAAAATTTATTTTTAGATCAAGTGTCGCCACAGACAGCCATTGAACAGGCTATTGTATTTGGCAGAGAGAAATACGAAATTTGAAAGACAAATAAGGAATAAAAATGAGAAAAAAATCAAAAGTGTTAAAAGGCTTGTTTTTACATAGAATAAATTTACAGAGAATATTAAATATGTAATCTACATCACAGACCTCCGTGTTGAAACTATACCTCTAGAGGTCTCGATCCAGATACAGCTTCCTCACTTGAAATTACTTAACCCTTTAACGCGCAGTGTTCCCGCTCTGGGAACACCAAACTCTGACATTTCGACTGTTGCCAGTTACGAAGAATATATTTGATTTCTATAAAAATAGTTGCGGGTGACATAGCTCCACGAGAATACTTTACTTTTTAGCGCATCATTTCCCGTAAAAAAAAGGTCACGATTATTTTTAACAGAACTGACATCTGCTGAAAAATGGAAGTGCGAGAACAGCTGGATAGATTGCCCAATGCTGAAAAAAGGGTAGCCGTTGTCATCGCTCCACTTAACTACCAGCAAGATTGCGGACGATCGGAACGTTCATCGTGTGCTACAGATCTAGAGACCCTTTTTGACCGGCTGCCCTTTTTTCAGCATTGGGAGAGGGTTGCGACTCAAAGGGTTAAAAGGTGAGGATTGGGTTTGTTAGTACTTACTTAGTTTGTTAAGTAAATTCAAACAACTGGCTGTGCGCACAGGCAGCTGCCGTCAAAAAAAAGGGTCTCTAGATCTGTGGCGCGCGATGAACGTTTCGATCGTCCGCCATCTTGCTGGTAGTTAAGTGGAGCGATGGCAACGGCTGCCCTTTTTTCAGCATTGGGAAAGGGTTGCGCCTCAAAGGGTTAATAGTGATAACTTACTGTAGTAAGATACGTAAAATAGATAACTTATTTATTTTCATATTAAAAGACAAAAAGAGCATTACAAATAATTTTCAAAATAACACCTCCAGTGTTGATAATACTTTAATTAATGGCTAACTGTATAGACTTTTACGGCTTCGACATTCCAGCATAGATTTACATTCGCAGAAAATCATGCAGAATACTTGTATTTTGTATGAAACCTCCAGTCAGTGTCTGTATAAGGTTTTTATTTTATTTTATTTATTTATTTTGAACATGCAAGGTTTCAAAAATTTTACTCTTATTTTTATACTGCTCAACAGGCAATAAATAAAATATTTTCTTAACCATTTACTTTGATAAATATAAAATTTTAGAGAATCTTGCGGACTTTTTAATGAAGAGGGGGATGAAGAAAGACAAATCAGTTAGAAAAAAATTAAAAATAAAAGGGCGTAATATATATTTCTTGGCCCAAAATGTCCATTAAAGAATGCAATACATGAATTTATGTTATAAATATTGCACAGTTTTTATTAAGAACCGCCCGTATCACTAAATTCTTTGGATTGATTTTATCTACGTTTCTGAGGTTTACAGAATAATACAATCATGTCCATAAATTAAGGATAATTCAGAATCACACAGAAATTGATCTCTAAAATAAAAATTTCACCTGTGGAATGATCACACACATCTTGAAGAAGAATATGCAAATTACAGGAAACCACCAGATGGCGTGGATGGTACGTCACAGTGACGAGAGTGTAAGAGAGGGGTATGTAAGGAATGGTGGCAAAGAAGTAAAATTGTTCACAAGCGCTGTGAAAGCCTTTCAGTGCAAAAACCGCATAGTTATGGCACATAGGAGGCATTTGGATGATGTTTTACGTGGCAGAATTATCGGACGACTGGAATGTGGACGTACCCAGCTGGAAGTATCCGAGGAACTTGGAATCGCCCAGAGTGTCATCTCCAGGCTTTGGCAACGATTCCAAGATGATGGTAATGTGAGTAGACGTTACAGCACAGGTCGCCCCCGAGTTAAAACGCCGAATGAGGACCGCTATTTGGCAGTTACTGCCAAAAGAAACAGACGGAGTACAGCATCAGACCTGTCTCGTCAGCTCTCTTCAGCTACCGGTACGACAGTTTCAAGGCAGACCGTGTACAGACGCTTAGGGCACATTGGTCTATATGCTCGTAGGCCTGTCAGATGTGTTCCACTTACCGCAACTCACTGTCGCCTGCGATTAACCTGGAGTAGAGAGTGGACACCGCAACAGTGGTCTTGTGTGATGTTTTCCAGGTTTAGTTTGGAGTCTGATTCTCGCCGGACATTCATCTGGAGAGCGCCAGGTACCCGTTACCACCAAGAGAACACCATTGAAAGACACCGTTACGGTGGTGCAGGATGGCTCGTTTGGGGAGGAATTATTCTTGGTTCCAGAACTGACCTGCATGTTCAGAGTGTAACGATGACAGGCCACATCTATCGGGATGTCATTCTGGAAACACATGTACGTGTGTTTCGGGGCGCCATGGGTGCTGAATTTGTGTTTATGGATGACAACGCCCGTCCTCACCGTGCAAACATTGTAGACGAATGCCTTCAATCGGAGGATATCACCCGTATGCATTGGCCAGCATACTCACCGGACTTGAAGCCAATAAAGCATGTGTGGGATATGCTTGGCCGACGAATTGCAGCCCGTCAACCCCCTCCCACCTGTCTACCGGAACTTCGGAGTGCATTGCTTGATGAGTGGTGTAATATTCCCCAAGATCAGATTGATCATTTGATACTCAGCATGCCTAGGCGTTGTCAGGCCTGTATTGCATCGTCCGGGAGACATACTCCGTATTAACCATCCTACTAACCATATTATACTGTTTTATGTAAATAGGTTATTTTTTGAAATTTGGTCAAGGGAGTAAAACTTGCAATTTTTATTAATTATGTCAAACATATAGCATCTTTTTTGCTCTTTACTTTTTGTTTAATAAATAGACTTTACAAATAAGTCAAATTTGTTTTGCTTCTTTCTCTTTCTTTGCCTGAACTTCATTATCCTTAATTTATGGACATGAGTGTATATATCAGTAGAACGTTCACGAAAAATTGACACTATGCAACCGTTGTTATTCTTTTGATTTTGCAAGAAAGTAAAAATTGATAAAATTAAGTTTAAAGAATCAATTTCTGTTATATAATGTTAGTGTTGACATTCAAGTTTTTAATGTCAGCATAGTTGCCATAGTATAACAATTTTAATCCTCTGTTAAAGAAAATAATCCAGAAGGATATTTAAAGTTCAACATGTGTTTCGATGCAATGCTTTTATCTAAGATTAACTGAATTTCTAATAACAATATTGTGTGTTATTATTTCATACTTAAAGAAAATCCAATTCTACAAGTACAAAACCCACAATAGTTTAAAATGTTAAGTAGTTTTTTGAAAAAAAAGAATAATATTTATGAAACAGATAAATTTTGCAATTACTAAGAGGGAAATTCGATTGTTCAATATATGTTTGAAAAACGCAGTCAAATAAAATAAAAACTGCTTCAGCTGTTTTGGGTCAAATTAAGACGCTGGTTTAGGAAATATAATTATTAAGAGTATTGAAGGGTAAAAACTGAATAAATGAATTTGCTAATTAATAACAACAGTTTTTACTTAATTATTAATTTGAAAACATGTAGTTCCGTCATCAGCGGAAAAAAATATAATTTCTTATCAAGTCTCACTAACTAAGAAGCTTTTTTATTTAATAAATAAATTAATCAAGTGTAAGTACACTTAGGCTACCTATTCGTAAAAAACAAAAACAGAACACAAATAAAATCCTTTAAATATTTTTTTATTCAAACTATTGTTTTTTATTGAAACTATCACAAGAGAGTTTCAGTCGTGCTGTTTTTTTAATTTTTAAAAAATAAATATTCACTTAATTAAAAAGTTTTCTTTCAAAGGCTTTGTTTCGTAAAATTTTAAATGTAAGAATCATTTTGACCGCTAATCTGTGTATAATACTTGTATATATATATTTATATATTACTTTTATTCTCTCTCTCTCTCTCTCTCTCTCACACACACACACACACACATAGGTTTAGTTTCTCTTTTAGCTAAGCAACTACCGAAACCTTGCTACTTTTTGTTTCTTTTTTTATTTGCATATATCTAGTGGTGGCACCTGAAAAGAGAAATAACTGTTGCTCTGTCACATGTGTTTTTTCGATATGTTAAGACTTGTGATTCTACTTTTTTATTTGTAAAGTTTCCGATTTTTCTTGCTATTTTTGGATAAAATTATTTTACTGAAGATATAATTGGTTATTCAACTGGATATACTGAGATTGAAACAGACACAACTATACAAATGCAAAAAATGAACATCCTTACAGTTCAAGAAAGTCAAACAAACAAAAATCATAAAATTTCTTTAAATATTCCCAGTCAGTTTTGAAATAGCAACTTCGAAATCTTGTTTCGAAAAGCTAAATTTAGTCGAAGAAAATGATTTTAAATCCCCAACAAATATTTATCTAATGCGTTTCGCTTTAAATTTGTGTAACAGATAAGACTGTTATAAACAAGGAGCTACTTTAAGCAAAAATGTATCTTCTTTTTATCAACATGCTTTTAAGAGTTTCCTTTAGTTTAAGTACTTTTTTCTTTTTCAGAAAAAAATACTTTATTTGATTGAAGCCTTTCAAGAATGTTGAAGCCAACGGAAGTCGAGAAAGAACATCACTTTGGACAGTTTTATGAGGTGGCAACGAAGCGCTCCAGAAGTGTTAGTACTTTTTTCGTCTGGAGAAGATTTGTAAGAAGCACAATTAATGGAGAACTTAACAAACAATTTCTCTCGAGAAATAGCATTGTCAAATTTCTTGTTAAAGGAATAAAATAACAGTTTGATGTGTTCGCGGGAAACTTGTGTGAGTTATATCATGCCATGAAATAAAATTAAATATATAAAAAACATTAAAGAAGAGTATAGAAAATGAATAATTATATTCACCTAATCTCAAATCCCTGGAAAACATTCATCCAATTGTTCATATAATTCAACATTCTTTATATTTTAAAAATTAGTAAATAAAAATGCTAAGCTAAATACTCAGAACCATTTTTTTGTTGTTACTCTCTAATACATTAATGAGATGAATTTTAATTTTTAAAGCTTAATAGTTAAAAAAACAACCAGTATAAAATCGATCAATTTCTTAGCATACCATGATTTAGACAGGCAATTTTTTTCACTCTAAACTATATCGATTGTTTAAACATATTGTTAAATGGAATAACTAAAACAATCGTCAAATTAAAAAATATACCTCCGAGAAAAAAAGTATAAAAAAAGCAAACAAACATTTTATAATAATTTTACAAGTTTTAAACACAGGCAGTTCTCCTAGATGATAAATGCAGACCAAATTCATTTCACTCACGAAAAAAAAGTAATATTTTATAAACTAATATATAAAGATTTTTCTAAAAATCTAATGAAAAAAAAATTGTATTTCCAATTTAAAACTACTGTCTATTGTACTTAAAACTGTAAAATACTATATTGATTTTTTACAAATTCACCATTACTTAATTAAATATACCTACAGCTAAAAGGAATTAAAAAAAATTCAACATTGAATGAAATCATGCATTTACTTTTAATTCATTTAGTTCTAGCCTTAGATATATAATTGTCCTTGCAGTGCACGATATTTCTTTGCTGCTTGCTGTTTGAAAATAAAAATAGAATTGTTTTTTGCTGTTTTAGAAGTTAATATATATTTTCAAAGGAAGATGGTGTTTGAAAATATCAACAAGGAAAAAAGCTGAAAAAAATAAAACTCAAATGGATTCGATGTAGCACTTTTGAAGCCAGAATGCTAACTGTAGACTTTGGCAGAAAAATAACTTTAACAATGAGAATCCGCAATTCTCTTCATTGTTGACTCTTATTCTCAGCATTAACAATGGAAAAAAGTGCTGACGCTTCAATCATACAAAGCATCAACAATGAATTTGTCATGTTTCAATTCGAAAATTCAAGTATATTTGTTGGTATTTTTTATTTTCGTAGTCTGTCAAAAGTTTACTTTTAAGCATAAAAAATTCATTTTGAAATTCTGAAAAGTAAGTGGGAATATTTTATATGTTTAGATTTTATTACCGAATGAAGTTTAACACAAACTTTATGAGCTCAGTAGTGCAGAAAATAGCAGTTGAAATGGATTCATTGCAACCTCAAACTTCCATTTAAGTAAAGCACCTGAGTTTCAGCTACTTTTGAAGGATACATGAGTGCTTAAAAGTCCGTGAGTTTATACTGATATTTCTTAGAAATTTGTGTCTATTTTTCTTTCTAAAACGGGGGCATTCCGTGAAAAATCAATTCAGAAAAATTAGTAAAAACTCAAAGATAGCGGAATTTTATGAAATACAGAGTATTGATACTGTAAAAGGTAAAACTTTCAAATTGTTTTTCAGTTTTTTAAATCAAATTTTTAAAAAATGAATGCATAGTTTGAAGATATTTTAAGAACATAGTTTATTTGGTCTTAAAATTAAAAAATGAAAAAAAAATCGCCCCACCAGTGGCTGAGAGGTTCTGCTCTCGAGACTGGAAGGCGGAAGGTGCCAGGCTCAAACCCCAGTCCTGCTTGTTGACCTAGCCGTTCGGAGTTTTCCGTGGTTTTCTCCGAAACCTCGCTTAAATACGGACTAGGATCCAGTAGAAAGTTTCCCACGGAGGATAATCCCTCTATAGGCCTAGGATCCTAGTGCAGTCAATCGTCTTTAATCCACAAAGAAACAATAAAGTAAAATTTTGACGATTTCGTTTGCTTTTGCGCAAACACCAGTTTAACTGAACACCATTGCAATGGTACCCATTTTAAGTTCATCAAAACTAAAAACCGCGTAAAAGCGTCTTACAAACCAAAAATGTTTAGATTTTTAAAAAATTATATTTTCGAAGATTTGTTTTGAAAATGGCGCACACATAAAACCTACATCCTCCCCCCCCCAAAAAAAAAAAATAAAAGAAAGAAAAACATGCATTATATGAATCTTGCAACTATCTGAAGAACTACTGATGGTTAAATTTTTCTGATTGGTTATTTTTATACGGAACGGAGCCGAAAAATCCCCTTATTTAAAAAGAATTTTATTTGCTTAAGTTACACTAGTTTTGTTCATAATTACTGGGCATTTTCTACTAACGCATTCAACTAGTTCTGGAAAAGAAGAAATTTATCGTCAAATCAGCTTACTTTGCAATGACAGCTGTTAGCGCTTTTTTAAGTTCGTTCCAGATATATGGAAGTCAAGAATAAGAAAAGTTTATTTTCAACGGAAAATTAAAAAGAAATATATGTGTACATACATCTATATTAAAAACCAGCGGAAACCGTACATCAGCATATGTAATCTCTCTGCTGTTTTGGACAGTTTTATGAGGTGGCAACGAAATGGAACAGTATGCCGCCGACAGTGGCATGATGTGCCAGTTTATGGCCAACATTAGCTCGGAGATGAGTGAAAGGGAAAATATTCTCGTTCTCTCGGGAAACGAAAAAAAAAAAAAAAGTATATCATGCATGGGAAAAAAAAAAGCAAACACTGGTATCAGAAATATTATAGCAGCGAAATGCGGGCAAACAACATTTCCAAGTATGAAACAAGCAACTACTTTGATTTAATAGCGTGTTTACAAGGAAAATTGCACACAGTAATATTAATTGCTTGGTAGGAACATGACGATGAGAGGTCCACAGAAAACTGTAGGAATACATTTAATTTCTTTTGATTGAAGATTTGATAAAATGTCATTCAGAATGAATCCAACGCCCGCTTGAAACTTGTACACTGTAGCTCGTCATCATGGCACAGTTTTCTCCAATAAATGCTGTTATTTAGCGTAAAGTATTTGCGTATTTAAAATGCTACTTTTAAAGTATTATTTTTCTATAAAGTTTTAATTAATTGTTATTATTATTCTTTTTTGACAAATTGAACTGAAATATAAAACGAAATAACGAGGTTGGTAATGAACACTTAAAACATGTAGTCAATTTTGATATGTAAACGACCCATTCCTTAAGACAGAATTTACCGCACACATTAATAGGAAATATTTGCCAGAATCTAGCCTTGCTCTACGTTTGTTATGTGCTTCATTTATAACAAAATGTGTAGCTTTCATTTGAATTTTTTTATATTTATAGTGTACATAAATGTGCGACCAGCGCAGAGGAAAAATTTAATATCTAACCAAGTATAAACCAAATTAAGGACTCTTGCTTAATTTTTTGCAATAATCAAATTCTGAAACTGTTTATACTACCCATAAAAACAAATAAAATAATAAAATAATTTATTTTCGGGTTGATGTCTTCCCACTTTTTTCTATTTGCTTTTATACAAAATAAATCTGTAAAAATCAACCTAACTTACATTCCTCAACATCCTCCTGACTTATCCAGATTAATTGACTGAAGAAACAAATACACACACAAAAAAACCAACGAAAAAAAACATGCTCTAGTATGTCTTTCTAAACCTTACACATCTAATTTAAAATGAACAATAACTGTACTACTTTGCTTTAAATATCTCTCGAGATTGCAATGCAATAATAGTGAGATAATTATCTACTCTCTCAAATAGCGGATATTTATCTCATGGAACAGGAGCCAAGTTATTATCTACCCGTTTGGTTAGTTTTTCTTCTATTTAAATTTGCGGCTAATTTCAGAAATAGTCACTATCCTTCTTTCGTATTTTCATAAATGTGGGCTTAATCAAAGTTTCCTTCTGGAGTTTTAAGGAAAATATATTACACAATAAAAGTTAAGCAATAGTCACTTAATGTACTAGATCAGTTCACAATTTATAACTGATTTCTTAATGTGTTTATTGATTTAAATGTAACTATTTTTTATAAAAGAAAAACATTGCTAAGGAACATTTCGCCCTGAGGTTACAGAAATTTATGTATTTTAAATTTTCTAAAATTAAATGAAGTAAGAACATGCCGGTAGGTAGTGAAAATTTTCTGAGGGGAAAAGAGATATTTCAGATTTATGCTTATGTATGGTAGTTCTTGAATATATAATATAGGTGTCTGAGAATGTCGCTGAAGTAGGGGACATTTCTCGCTACGGTTTTAAATAAGATGGGGTGCAACAATAAAACAATTTAATATTCTTTTAAAGAAAATTTTAATAATTGCTTCATAAATTTTCTTTTTTTCTCTCTTCTTTCTACCCGCAGACTAGCATATTTGAGAATTCATGCTGCTTTAATGTGTATTTTCTGTGGTACAAGAATAGAATTTCTCTGGATTTTGCTGTATAAATACTATATAGGATCTCCAGAATCTTTCTGACACAGGAATGTCATTTCATAATTATACGTTGTAGATTGATTTTTTAAATTGAGTTTGTATTTTATTTATTTTTTAATTAAATGTAAAAGTGTCATGAAGGATAAAGCAAATAAAAATAATCCAAACTAAATAGCGTGAGAGGACACCTTCGAAGGTGGGATTTTATCTTTTCCCTTTAAAAATTCTGAGATCAAAACCCCATTTACCTTCATCATTCGAAATACGCATTGTCGAAGATTCCCCTTCTTTGCTTAGTGTTTCTTTATTGGGTCTTAATATACGATAGCTAAATTATCTTTATTCAACTTTCCTCAGAAATTTCTTCTTTGCTATATTTTTATTTATTGCTGTGCATCCCGGGCAGTACATTCGAAGAAAAGAGTTGGAAAATCGCAAAAACAGGCTTCAGTTTATGGTTATCAAATATTTAAAACCTCTATTTTATCACGTATTTTTAAAATTTCCTGATTTTTCAAAAAATTATAATATTTCTCCTCAACTTCTACAATACAACATAAAACAATTTTATGAGCTTCGAATTTTTGTAACGAATCCTAAAAAGATGCGATCTTTCGCCTTTTCATTGATATGCTACTCACTCAGTTCTTTCTTCGTGGAAAGAAAAAAGTGATTCATCTTCCATTCAGCTACAGTAAATTTTTGATATCATACTTTTAGATATCACTTACAAACCGTCGGTTTCTGTAGCTACATTCAGGCAAATCAATAAGTTTTAAAACGCTACAATGTTTCTTTTCTACAACATAAAATATCATGTTATAGTTAATTGTCATTAAAAGCAGCATTTTTTTGGGGGGTAGGTGGGATATTTTTAGACCTGCTACTAAATAGATAATTTAAGCCGCTAATTATGTTTTTCCCAGAGCTACTAAAAACTTACGTACGCCCGTGTGTGCATCAGTCATAAGATTTTGGCAATTTCCTAACAAATTAACCCTTTAACGCGCTGTGATCCCGCTCTGGGAACAAACACCAAACTCTGACGTTTTGACTGTTGCCAGTCACGAAGAATAGATTTGATTTCTATAAAAATACTCGAGGGTGACATAGCACCACGCGAATCCTTTACTTTTTAGCACGTCATTTCCCGTCAAAAAATTGTCACGATTATTTTTAACAGCACTGACATCTGCTGAAAAATGGGAGAATGCGAGAAAAGCCGGATAGATTGCCCAATGCTGAAAAAAGATCAGCCGTTGCCATCGCCCGACTTAACTACCAGCAAGATGGCGGACGATCGAAACGTTCATCGCGTGCACAGATCTAGAGACCCTGTGCCCAACCCTTTTTTGACGCAGCTGGCTGTGCCCGGTACAGCCAGCTGCGTCAAAAAAGTGTCTCTAGATCTGTGCACGCGATGAACGTTTCGATCGTCCGCCATCTTGCTGGTAGTTAAGTTGAGCGATGGTAACGGCTGCCCCTTTTTCAGCACCGGGAAAGGGTTGCGTCTCAAAGGGTTAACATTATTTTCCGGAGGGAGCCGATGTTATATTATTTCTATTTAATACTAAAAAATTAAACAAATTTACATAATTTTAGCAGTAAATTCCATAATTATAATAAAAAAACATTCACTCAGGAATAAAAATGCCGATGAAACTTGCTTAGGAATTAGACAGAAAAATCTAAAAGCCCTTCGTGGATCCCAAAATATCTTGAAATTCAAGAAACTTGAGACATCCCTAGAGAGTTACAATCGCTCATGAAGATTCTAAAACCCTCGAGGATATTTGATGTTAAAGAAGGAATTAATACTGCATAGAAGCTATTTTAAACAGGGCATTTTATCCTAAGTTCGGAAATTTATTGCTCCAGAAATCATCGCTACTCCATTCCTACAGGAGATGCTGCTACTCGAGAGGATTTCTAGAAACTGTGCAGTTCTTGTCCTGAAATCGTGTTTGTGTTAATTCCTTAAATTTAAAGATAATTAATGAGTGTACTGATATAGAATTTTGAATAGATCAATGCAGTATGTATTCATTGTACGTTTCTAGAATACATGCTGCAAGTGAATGCGAAAGTTAAGAAATTCATTTTGATACAATAATAACGTACAGTAAGTCGGGTACCTTAAATCGCTTTTATGAATCGAATATAAAAACCTTAAAAAATTGATACTGAGAAAAAATAAATAACTTTTTTTAAGCACAAACATAAACAAGACTGCATGTACGTTTCCACTGATACAAAGGGTCCACTCTTCTTCACCAGTAAAATCACCAGCCCATGCATAGATTTTTAATTTTATCTTCACATTTCGATTGTTTTCATTTACATCATGTTTTGGGTTTGAATAGCTATTTATTACTTATAAAATACCTTAAAACTAATACCCATGAAGAGTTTAGGCAATAAATTTTTCAAAGATAAAGAATTCCATTCATAAGATTTTGGGAAATTAACACGAGGAATATTTCCAATCTCTTTTATGAATTTTAGAACTTTTCCAGACGCCAATTTCATATATATTAAAAAATTTAAAAGTTTGAGGCCATAATTAACCTAAGCTGTAAATTGTCGTTTTTATTGCAAATAATGTTTTAATTATATATAATGTTTGTCTTTTAATGAAATCCCGTATCACAATAAAGTTAGTAAAATGCATCATGTTGAATTTGTTCCAGTTAAATCAATTTATCTCCTATCGCAAAGAAACTAAGAATTAAAAAAAAGTTAGCATTATCTTTTTCACACAGGGAAAGGAAGTGAGGTAAATAGTTTGATCAAATTTAGTGCATTTCATTTAGCTATATATATATGGTATGTGTTAATAATATTCATCTAAGAAATTGGTTTAAGTCAAACACTTTTGTGTTGAATTTGAGAGACAGTGGGTGAACTAATTGATTTAATTTAATACTGCCAAGCATTTTATCAATAAATAATTAAAAAAAAACATGTACTGCTTGATTTAGCCGTTTGATTTCGTCATATATCACTGTACTTTCTGATAGATTTATTAGCTAACTTACTCTTTACTAGCTAAATTTATCATGCAAATTATTTTATAATGCATTAAAAAGCAATAGTTTGTGTAACATTTGTGGAAGTTTTTTTTTAAATTATTCGCGAACCAGGCACAGCTATACCCTCCTCATTAGAAGTCAGGTGAGACGGTTTTGAAGTGTCGGGTACAAGCTTAAGCCCACGTACTGCTGATATGACTGTCAAAGTCTAGACGACTTTTTCTTTTCCTCCTGCAGAGGTTACACGGGTAAAAAAGTACGTCTTTAAGAGGCATAGTATATTCAGGTCATCATACTGTTTCAATAGACAGGTTAATTTCTTACACAAATTCTACGATAAAATAAGATATATTAAGTTTGTTCTCTTGGTCTTCTGTAAACCCTCCTCAAGCTGTTTCTTAATTCAGACTTTCATCCAAAGTAGTTAATACTCTTGAATATTAGTGTCCCTAAAAGACTGTATTTGGCCTTATCGTAAAAGTTTGGGACCCATGATCAGTCTAGGGATGATATTAAATTAAAATCGGAGTCCGATAATTTGCGAAATTCTGTCGATATTGCGAATGCGTGAAAAATACAAACTCACTTGTAAAGATCGCAAAATGTAACGTAAAAGGAATTCCTCCTATCATATGGCATTTGCGGAATTTATCGGATTTCGGATTCCGACTTGTTTGAAATATCTCTCCTGCACTGTAAATAGAAGTAGTTCAACATTTCACCAAAAAATGGTGTTAAATTAGCTGCAACTTTTCTATGGAGAAACTTTGCACCAAAAATTAGTTCTTATACTCATCAATGAATCCAAATCATGGTGAAACATTTCTCCATAGGAAGGTTGCAGCTAATTTAGAACAATTTTACGGTGAAATGTTGAACTACTTTTATCAGCAGTGTCGTCTCAAACTCGCGTCTGTCACAGTAGTCCGATTTACTGCCTACCAGGCAACCACACGGCCTTATTGTTGCAGAAACCTCTGCTTATTCCCTGGGTTCGTCGTTTTAAAGTGAAGTTCGAGTAGAAAGTTCTAGAAAAAAAGTTCAGTTGTCAGGATGGAACACAAACTTTATTGCTTCTGGAACTTCGTCGAATAATCAGCTGTACAATATTCACAGGCACTAACAGCCAGTAGCTCATAATTTTTAATAACAGTCCACTCAGACCAGAAGCTTTCACAAACTGTATTTTTCACACAAAATGAAGCACATCCACAGGATGGTGGAAATATACGAGGGATAACACTAACACACCCTCAAGACTCAATAATGACGAATTTATACATAGCACTTAAAAATCAGTTTCGAAAAGCAAGCAAAAATAATGCTTCTATAGCGTCAATACAAAACAAAGCACGGTACACATCGGAGGCTCGATCCACACTGAACTGGGACCTCTGACATGCTTGTATTTATAGGCGACGCAGAAGCTACAAGAAGCTTCCAGAAGAATGTATTTCTCGAAGACTCCACATAAAGCGGGAATTTTGATTATGTCATAGAAGAGAAATATTAGGCTATTATGCATGGTAATGCAGAAAAACTATCTTTAAAGGCCCCATTGGGAAAATCGCGCCAAATGACCAAAATGTCGCCAAGCTTGGCGACTTTTGGAAAAATATCGACAAATTTGGCGGCAAAAATAAGTCCCCAAAAGTGTAGTTACCGAAGGCCTACGACCAATATTTCTCCAGATTTCTAGAACCACCATAGAAAAATCAATGAAGCCAAAACCTCCCGATACCCGGTTCTAGTTGACCAATTCTGATGCAACAAAAAGCAAAAGTTAACTATTTGAAGCGGAGAATGCGAATTTTGAACAATTTTAAGCTAAGACCCAGAACAGCGGGTTGCCCCGAAATTCGTAACATTATAGACTGTTTTAAAAAACAATATATTTGCCAATGGAATCTGCATTTTGTTTTGTTGAAATACGTTTGTCTCCATGTGCTGTGTTCAAACAATTAAAAGCCAATGATTCTTTGAAAGGAGTTAAAATTTTTGCATGTGGGCTTCTCTATAACCCATTTAATTCATTCTCACGTTTACGTTCTTTTCAAAGTGTTCTTTCTTTGAACGTTTATGAATTGTACCGTCATGGCCAATCACTAGAACAAAAGCCTGCTCACAGAATCAGCAGCTGTGCATGCAGGCAGATTCCTCTCTACGCCGAATTACGTCTGAATCAACAAAGTTTTTACGAGTCCAGGAAAAAAACTTCTGAATGTGGTGAGGGGACAATTGAAATGTGATTGCAAACACATAAGAGAGTGTTTTTGGTTAATGGTTAATGCTGAAAGAGAGTAATTGGATGTGATTTCATAAAAATGATATGGTGTGCATAAATCGTTAAATGAAATTATTACCTCTACTACTTATTTTAACATTTGGTATGCACATCAACTAGTCTTAGATGAACTCAATAAAAATGCGGGTAAAGATTATTTAAAGCTGTTGGTTAAATACAGATGAAATGAAAAGAAGTAAGTAAGTAAATACATAAATGACCGTTCTTTTTGTTGCAAAGGGGCAACGATGGGGATTCCCCTTTAGTATCCAGCATTCCATATAAGGACTTTTCAAGAATTATACTTCCGTGAGGGTCCAAAATAGCACGAGAAGAAACTTTTAAGGAAGTATTCAGTATTGCATATTAGTTCATGCAGACATATTTTTTCTTCAGACATATGACAGAACTATTACTTTAGATTGAAATATATGAGTATATATTTATAGGTTGTTACAAATAATTTCTGAATGACCAATGTATGTAAATGAACAAAGAAAATTACAGTACCAAATTAAGACAGCTTTGCTTGAACGTCATTTTGTTCAGTGCATCTACAGAATTTGAATCAACATTTCGAGCTCTTGTTATTTTACTTTTGGAACCCCCTGCGTACTTCCAAACTGTAAAAGCTAGAGAATAGATCTACCTGTACGCTGACCCCTATAACATGGAAAATTTATTTTTTGTAAATAAAAAAAATCGAACACTTGTTTTCTTTGAAAGGAAATTTTAGCTACGTTGATGAAAACCGTTACTTTATGATTATTATTATTTTTGGGGGTAGGGGAGGGGACGCCACGCCTTCTTCTCACTGGATATATTTTTAGTAACATAACTTTCACGGGATATGTTTTTGAATGACATTGTGAATTACCACTATAAGTTGTTGACTTGCAACAATAGGTTTAAAGCAAGAAAGTTCGAAACCAGAAAGAAACTGAAGATATTTTCCGGCGCTCCAGTGCAACCAGGGCAGCAAACATAACCAGTGACTGTGATTTACTATGAAGTTAGGTATAAAGGAAAATCGAACTGATTTTTATCAATTAAATATTCGATTTATTACCGGCAATAAGTATAGCTCGTGTGAGGACACACACATACAAAAAAATCTTCACGGAAAATTTCAATAGAGTTTATTCAACTGTTGAATAGAATTATCATTGAACTGACAATAAAGCAACAAATAGTACTGTAACATTTTTTTTAATAATAAACTTTATTTGCCTTTGTTTACTGGTCGTTAGCAGCTATAGGACTAACTAATAGAAAAAAATCCCCTCATCAAGTACTTACTAAATAATTGTACAAGTAGTAATCTACTAGCATTATATAAGTAGTAACTTGCTTAATTCTTTAGTACACAAATTTAAAAAATAATCACTTTAGGAGCTTGAAACCATTCTCTAATGTTATATCTTCGTAATAGCCCGTGAAGCATCGAAAACCAAAAGCTATAAAAACAAACCAATGTTACCAAAAGTAGAACATCAATCATCATTTCAAAAGATAAAAAGTTGGATGATAAAAACAACTTTCATGAACACTTTTGACGCCAGTAAAGGAACATTGCCTTAAGTTTCAATCCATGCAGATCGATTTTTGATTGTACTCCACTGTAAAATATCGATTATCGGCGGACGGATTAACCACTTTGCGGATTATCTGCGAATTATTGCAGACATTCATTGTCTGGTGGAACAAGACGATTTATCACTTTGTGACAAAATGATATGTTAAAAAAAAGTTCAATTGCTGGCAGCACAAGATATATTTTATCACGAAAAACTAAAACGATTAACGGATGATTTTTCGTAAAAAAAAAAGTGTTTTAAGTTCAGATAACTTACCATTCAGGTCACACTTGTTTGTGCATTTATAATACATTTTTAGTGCATTATGGCACTATCGGTTCGGAAATCTGCTAGTAATTACTAAAATAGATTAGCTCACTTTTGTGAGGTTAACATTTTGCGCTTTTAATTATTGAAGATTTCAAATGGAAAGGAGAGTGATGTTTAACTGTCGGTAAGCATATTATGTAAATTAGTTATTATGATTTATGTAAATCAAAGCAGAAAAATATCTAAAGGGACTAGCTATGGCTTCTGATATGGCTTCAAAAAATATCCGGTTCCATAACTTCGTGAAAAATTGAATTTGCTTAGCAGCAGCCTAAAAAGCGTAAAGATTCAAAGGTTTTTTAAAAAATAGAAGACAATTTTCCATGTTTCCATCTGCTCGAATTTTCAAGCGAAAGTTTTATGCAAATATAAGATCTAGATTCGCCGAACTTTTCGATATTCTTTCAGGTAACACTCCATTTATGTGTACAGGACGTAATGCAACTAAAGGAATATTTACTATTGAACAAATACACTCGGATTTACACTCGGATTACTCGGATTACCTAATGATTACCACACGGGCACTTCAGGCACGTGCCCTGGACACACGTGCTAAAACAGGCCAATAAGCTCAGTTTAAAGCTATGCAGAGGGGCACAAAAATTGAGTCAGGTATATACAGAGACGTAAAATTTGAAAAGGGCCCTGGGTAAAAAAATGATGTAGACATGCCCTGCTTCTGAGATAATGTTACAAAAAAATAACTCTGCTGTTCGAGCTTCGTCAGGGGTAGACCCCCCCCCCCCCTGAACTCCCCATATTTTTTAGTTTCATTATTGCCATATTAAAACGATATTAATTGAATATGTCATTTTATCTCTCACCTTTCGTGTATTTCGCCTGGTAACCCTATGTTGAAATTTTTAGGATTGTAACCTATTTATAGAAAAATACATGGGATGCCTATTCTACAGCTTACGAAATATTTTAACAATAGATTAAAGCTGTCGTGAACTAAGAGTATTTCAAGATACCTAAAATTATGTCGCATTTTTATGTCGCTTTTTTGGGACAATTCTCAATAAAGGGGATGAGAGATAAAATGACATACTCATTATTAAAAAAAAAAAAAAAAATCCACAGAAATTGCCACTGATCATCTGTTGCATTTTTCGAAGCGCACGCTAGCCAGTAACTGCTCGAGCATTTCCAGCCTATCGTGATAGAATCATCTCTTAACACTCTTCAGCATAAGTGACGGAAGATGGAGATTATATATCATGTGCCATCGCACTCGAATGCGCACACGCGCTCCTAAACAATACCCGAGTGTGTCGACACTCTCTCACCTCCTCTCATTTTCTCTATTCTCCCTTTTTTTTTCCACTCATATTTTAATTTTTTTTTCTTTATTTTTGTTTTGCCTCGGAGTCTCTAGCTGTACGTTGCACATGCGTGCTGTCGTCGTTAATGATCTCCAGCAGCGCGACAAACGAACCAAACAACCGCCCCCGCTAACGAGCGCGAAAATGAAGGGGGTCGTTCCGAGGTGGCGTCACGTGCGTACCGTGGGGCTGCCGAATTTCGTGTTTCTTTCTTTCTTTTTTAGCTTCATGCAGCTCGCAAACGCGTTCCCATGAGAAGCATGAGTTATGCAGACCCATATAAATGTCCACAGGGAAGCTCGACGATTTCCACCTTGTCCCGGTTAGAGATAAATTCGGGCTCATTTTTTAAAGTCCGAGCCCGAGCCCGAAATTTCAGCTAATAGATAGACGAGAGTCAGTCGCACTGCTTGACAATTGCTAAGGAGCAGTTACGTTTTTTGGAATAATTAAGAATAGACAATGACTGAAGAAATGAAACTAAGTATATATTTAGTAGGGACGATGCGCATTTATTATAGTGCAAAATGGTACAGATATCCCCATATCGAATCCTTAACCCTCCAAGCAGCTGAGACGTAATATCCCGTCAACTGCATTCCAGTTTTCACTGCAAAGCATCTATAGTTTAAATTGTTTATAACTCTCACGTATTATAAAAAAAATTAATCTTAATGTTGTACATATTTTGAAGTTGATTTTTTAATAATTACAAATCTTCCTAACAAAAAAAAATTTCTTTTCAATAATTTTAAAGGCTCTTGAAAATTTTACCGTGAAAACAACTTTACATTATTTGCCCATTTCTAAGACGCTCAGAGGGTTAAAAACTTAAAATAAAAAAGATGCTCCTTGGATAATTTCCATACAGCCCCCAAAAATTGATCTTCAGGTCAGAATGATGAAGACATGAGTGCCTTAGTAAGATGTATGTTGACCACTGATATAAATGAATCGGTGAGTGGAGAAACCACTTCAGTCACAAAAATGCAAAAAATCGTTTTCGATGAAAATAAGCTTAGAAAGGCAAGATGCGTGTTGAGGGCAAGAAAGACGTTAGTCTGTTGAGTAATTTCGTAGATACGGGGCTTCTTTTTCGAACGATGGGCGACAATGATCAATGGTGGACACACGACAATGAATCAATGGTCGAGAATGATCTATTTTAACACTATTATTGGCCACCTGCCCTGCCCTAGGGGTGGTTTTCTAAAAAATAGTTATTCCAGCTTCAATGTTAGATTTTCATCTCCATAATTTTCTGCCAGCAGAACACTTTTTTTCTCCTAAATTCATGTTCTTGACTTTTGTATACCATATATGGTCAAACAATAAATGGTGATTTCATTTTCTTTGATTTAATTTGAATGATTGCCTTTTTCCAAGTTTTCAGCTGACTAAAAACCAGTTGAGTGCAGAAACAGCATAAGTCCGAATCCAATTTTAAATTTTCCTGAGCCTAATGGATGTCGAAATTAGGTAATATTTGCATGACAGAAACATGAATGCATGTTATGACAGAGGAAAAAAAAGTATTTGGAAATTTGGATGAGTTATGAAGCTTTTTCTCTCTCCTGAAAAATTTCCTTTTTGAGACTGAGGTGGTATCTGCACTCACCGATTCAAATGCACACTCTACATCTGTTCCCCATTCTCTTCACTAAACTATCGAGGAGTCATTGGGGGATATTGTCCCACTCCTCTCTCAAGGTGGTTTTGAGCTCTTGCACTGTTCAGGGAGGGATGGCTTTTTGTGCAAGACGTCTGCCAAGAGCATCCACGGCATGTTCGATAGGATTTAGGTCGGGAGAGTAAGCAGGGCAATGCATACGAAGAATATTTTCACTTTGCAGTGTGTCCGATACCCATTTTCGATCGCCATCGGGTGCACGTTACAATTATTGTCTGTAAGAAACGAACAGGCGATTTGGCGACTGTGACAGTTCGTTTCACATCGCATACGGCTTAGCTGGTAGAAGTTCTACGGGTTTTTTCTGTCACCTCGATAAGCAAATAAGAGTAGTACTTTATGGGAAAACTGCTATATTATCATCTCCTTTTGAGAAAGTTTTTTTTTTTTTTGTAGTTATACATTTCCTCTTTAGACGTTTTTTTTTTTTTTTTTTTTTTTTTTTTTTTTTACAAGATAATAAAATAAAAATAAGAAAGGATAAAGAAAATTTCATATTTCAGTTATTTTTTAAATTTATTTTTAATGGATCTTTAATGGTTTATTTCGAAGCTTTCCTTTTGCGAGAAATACAGCTAAGAATAATTCTTCCCTATTAGAACAAAAATATTAATGTTTTATTTTCTCTTATTTTTCCCTGTAAAACTGTCTTAAAATTAAAATTTTAATGCTTTCATTCTTATACTTGCTATTTCTTCAAAACCATTTTCACGGCCTGTTTTTCAACAGTTTACTAAAATAGCACATTTTCCGTTTTATATAACTAAGTACTATAGACATTGATTAGGGTCTGTACATAAAATATTGAAATGGTTCTTGTAGGTCGCTCTGTTCTCTAAAATTCCAATCACTTCTCATTGATATTTTATTTCATTCTCTATTGATCATTAGTGGTAAAAGATTGGTAAAGATAGCGTTGCTTCTACGTTTAAATCTCTGAATGATCGGCTGAAATTTGCAAGACATTCAATGGCCACCACGGGGTAACAAAGCTGACCAGAGAAGGATTAACTCCACTGCAGTGTATTTTCAACAGAGGTCGCAATACCAGAAGTAATTCGGGTTCAAGATGAAAATAGAAAGCGAAAACTACGACCTCTACCCTTTCATTGAAAAAATTTTTCTTATGCTACGAAGTTCTTTTAAATATTTTAAAATTAATGAATTGTAATAAAAGTATATGTAAATAGCGAATATAAGTTCTACAAAACATCATTACAGTTATAAAGATAAAAAATATTTTATGATAGTGATTTAATTCACAAAAGTGTACAAAATAATACAGTACAAAATAATGACTAGTAATAACAGTACAAAATAATGAAAAAAGTGGTCTAAAGTAACTTGTATCATAAAATACTCAATGTTTGCTTAAGAGAAACGAATTTTATATTGTTGGTTTTCCTTACAAAAGCATGCTTCCTTACTTTTCTATTCTTGTGCTTACAAAATAACTATTAGAAAAACCGAGTATGGAAAAATTGCATATAGAAAACTCAAAGTATTTGAAATTGAAATGAAAATTATTAGGTTGTAACGAAAGTTTCCCGCCACCTCAAACATCGTCAGCACACAGTTCGCGTTGGCGCATTTGCTCAAACGATTTTTGGCATTTGGAAGAAAGAGACTTACTTTATAACACTATGGTGTGAAATCTGTAAAAAATATAGTTATCATTAAGTACAAGGTGTCTCAAATGACACTATCACTCTAGAGGATTAGAACCATCATTTACTTCCAGTTGTGTTGCAAAAAGTCAGCTACAAAATATCAACGAATTATGAGTACAGCTTTAAGTACTATTGTTGTATCATGTGACACTGTGCAGGTTTGATACCGAAAGTTCATAAACAGTTATCTAAGGAGTTAGAAATGAGTTTTTCAGGCAGATTTAGCGGAAAACTTTCGTTACAACCTGATATTAAAGCTATTTCTCCAGCAAGAAGATTTATAAAACTCAAATTCCTTTTACCATACAACTTTTCACACTGGTCAATAACCCTCTCCCATAAATACTCCGATAGGTGGCCCTTTTCTTATGGCATTTTTATGAAAATTGGATAAAAAGAATCATCCATCTTGCATCGAACCTTCAGTTGCAGCCGCTGTAGCATTTGCAATTGCAAATGAACTATAGTATGCAAACACAAGCCCATACTTACGATTGTTTCCAAGAGTTAATGATTTCCACGCGAAAGGAAAAATAACGATGGAAGTCACATGGAGATTTAGTTAAAAATCAAAGCTATTAATCCGCGTCATTTTTCAGAAGCTGGAAACACAATGCTTTCTCCTACCAGAGACCTCAGGCGGCGTAACTAGGAAGTGAAAAATGGTATCCAGTGTAACAAATTGAATTTCCGAAGTGATATATGGTGGTAGTTCTATGATTGTTCTAGGTTGCATAAGCAATGCAGAAGGATATGCTAAGGGATTGTTATTTTTAAGAGAGAATCTCCACGAAGATTCGAGAAACATTCTTTTTTTTTGGGGGGGGGGGAGACTTTAGCAATGGACTATGCCAGAATCGTTAAATGCTACATGTGACAATAAATATTTTGACAACAAGCTGTATGGAAGAATGGAGCGAGTTTTCCCATACAAGAGGGTAATTCATGTTAACGCTTTAATGCGCAGTGTTCCCTCTCTAGGAACACCAAACCTGACGTTTTGACTGTTGCCAGTGACGAAGAATAGATTTGATTTCTATAAAAATAGTTGCGGGTGACATAGCTCCATGAGAATCCTTGACTTTTTAGAACGTCATTTCACGTAAAAAAATGGTCACGATTATTTTTAATATCACTGACATCTGCTGAAAAATGAAAGAATGCGAGAACAGCTGGATAGATTGCCAATGCTGAAAAAAGGGCAGCCGTTGCCATCACCCGACTTAACTACCAGCAAGATGGCGGACGATCGAAACATTCATCGCGTGCCACAGATCTAGAGACCCTTTTTTGACGCTGCTATCTTTGCCGACACAGGTAGCAGCGACAAAAAAGGGTCTCTAGATGTGTGACATGCAATGAACGTTTCGATCGTCCGCCATCTGGCTGGTAGTTAAGTCGAGCGATGGCAACGGCTGCCCTTTTTTCAGCATTGGGAAAGGGTTGCGCCTCAAAGGGTTAAAAAGAGTGATGCGCTAAAAAGAATGATGTCGAAATTTATGAAAATTAAAAGAAATTTCAAATCTTCTGTCTACAAAACTTTATGTTAGAATCCTTTACATCTCTCCGTAGCGTTGGTTTTATTCCATTTTTTACGATAGAACAGGTGAAAAGGCTTAATTGTGTTAGTTTTGTGAAGTATGATATAGCATTTAAGAAAGTTAATAATCTCTATAATTCAGCCAATAAACTCGAAATATCTAAAAAGAGGATTGTTGCTACAGTCATTCATTTGAGAAGCTACATGGCCAGCTTTTTCATTTATAAAGCCATTTAATTTGGAGCCTAACATTTTTTATAACGGAGCTGAAAATGCAATATTCTATACTGCTTACTAGCAGGTCCTCTGCTATTATTCAAATTAATAGCTTCGTATCTGCTGCAAAATCGTAATTTTCGGTTGGCAGGAAGATAAAAGCGTAAGTGAAACACCACGTTTGCTATCCTCAGCTGTTATTCACATTTGAGACGGTTTTGAATTCCCATGAGAATTCGAAACCGTCGTATTTACCAGCAAAGTAGTTCAATTTGCCCCCAAGAGCTTTGCTTCCTGTTCTGCATTGCCCTACGAAAATAATACTGATGGAATAATAAAATAGATTTTGTGAACTGTTCATGTTTATGCATTTAAATTTCATATTTTCAAGTAATGTTCTTGATAAAAGCAATCAAGACAAGTATTTCTGTTATTTTTCTAAAACAGATAGTTGAGCTTAGACAACGAAATTGTTTGCTTAAAATATTTTTATTTGATTTTTGATGGTGGCAAGTGATGATATTTCACACTTCAAACTTCTCAAAACGAAAACTATGGTGTTCTCTGGAATATTTTTCTTAATTCCCACCTAATTATGCAAAGCGTAATTTAACGGCTTCGATTAAACAAGCGACTGTTTTAAATTAAAAAACTAATCTTAAAGTGTGCAGTTTAAAATAACTTCGTTTTCTAAAAATTAGGCATACTGGGAAAGAAGTTCTTAATTAAAATATGCAAAAGCACAGTTAAACAGTCTTGGGAAAATCGTTTACATAAACAGCAAGCTAATTTTATTTTTAACCCTTTAAATGGCTGCATTAAAATTCCGTTCACTGATCTCTATCTTTCATCACAACATACATACATTTTTACCATGTACCACACTTGAGTATTTATTAAATTCTTTTTTTTTTGTTTTAAGGTTTAAATTTAGCATTTAAAGCAGATCTCTTCCGGTTAAAGTTGATTTTATTAAGCTTTACTTTTTAAAAATATTTTTTTAAAACAGCTTGAACTCAGATCTTAGTTAGAAATTTTACAAGGGAAGAATTTAACTCAATTTATCTGAATTCAGTTCTTTGTATTTTAATGGCAGTGTTCCATTTTCAAGGTATTTCCCCATTGGCTTTTCGATAACAGATGTGTGCTATGCATTATTATGTTACAATATTTTAAGTTTTTTTTATTAGTTTCACCTTAAAAAACCTGAAAAGCTCGATAACACTCAAGTGACAAAATTTCAGGGAGCCTCTGATGTTACAAGAACGGGGTTGCACAAGTTAAAACTTGAACGGTTCATATCAGTATAATTTATATTTATAAAACAAAATGCTAGTGCACGTCGTGTTTGATTATTTCACTGATTGGAGAATTCAAAGAACTTCAGTTATATGCTGATATTTTCTACTTTTATATTATATGGATACAAATTTATTTTTGAAACAGTCAATTATTTCCTCCTTTTTTCCAAATTGGCATCTAAAACCGTAGAAATTCTAGAATATCTGAATTCGACTTCAGGTGAATATGCTTTGAAAACTATTTTAAGTGCAACTTGATCGAAACAATTTACTGTCCTAGAATTAGTTATTATCATTGACTGTACGTACTTACTTCAGTTACAATTATAAAGCTTATTTTGCTTGGTTGTATATTCATTATTATTATTTAAAATACTGTGTCCTTGAAAAAAAGGTGCTTAAAGGAAAAGAATGCTAATAAGTGTCACAATTCTAAGCTCACTTACTGGTAGAATGGTTATTTTGTCAAATTAATAAATTATACATAAAAAAAATTATTTTTAAAATAAAAGTTTTAACTTAAAATTTCATAAAAAGACAAATTAACTTTAAATTAAAGCATTACAGTAACATCCTCAGATGAGTGGGGTTTTAAATGACGTCCTTTACCGTTGTGTTAAGACATTGAGTTTCCTAGGTGAATCGAATTCTGAAAATGTTATACTTCTAGGTTTTTAAGAGGAGAAAAAGCCTGGAAATGTATGCTTCTTAGAACAAATACCTCCTGGAAAACCCAAAACACACTTTGAACATCTGAACACATTTTGTTGGAACCAGAACTTGAATTGCGCGCTTACACCCGATTCGGCCGTTTTGACTATGCCCATGATGAGTTTGTTATTCTTATTCCCATAGAACAAGCACTGACAATGACGCGACGTTACATTCCGTCACTTACGTCACATCACAAATCTGGTGTAAATGCATACTTTCTGTGACTTCAAACATGTGACGCTGCAGAATGACTTCGCCGTGTAATTGATAATTAATCAGAATGTGTGACAAATATGTGACGTTTAGGAGTGACGTCGCAGTGTCATTTTTCACTAAGTGACATTCATGCTGGTCACCATGTGACGCATAAAAGTTGTCCCTTTTGACCATTTTTCCGTTGTTGCCACCTCTCTGCGACGGACACTTCACTTGCACGCACTGTCACATGAAGTCTCAAAAGTCACCAAGATGCGTTATATAAAGTCTAACTATTTTATCAAGCTTAAAACGGGCTCAGAATCCAACTCTGCGCAATATTCTACTGCCATAATTACCCACCGCCATCCATACTAAAAAGTCTGAGAGCTATAGGTCGATCGGAAGTGGATAAAAAAAACAATCACGTGATCTGAAATAACTGCGACATAAACTCACAGAGACAGTAACAGAATTTGAATAAGAGCTCTTAAAAACATTGAATAAGAACCTAGGTTGTTCACAACTCTAACGCCACTCACAGAAACGAATTCGCTTTATTTTTCGGGTTTAAATTCCCAACTGAAAGTTAGATTTAAAGTATCCAGTGCTCGTAAAACGCTCTTTTAATGAGCTGCTACGCTTACAGCAGGAAATGTTACTTATTAGTCAGTTTCAGATCCCAGGCAAAGTTGCTGGGTGAGGATTTAAATTGCGTCCAGAAATAATCCGATTTAGTTGGATTTAATTCTCTAACATAAATGGAGTGTTGCACGTCTAATAAAATGAAAGGTAAACTTAACGTTAGTGAATCTCTTTTAGCAACAGTTTATTAAATTGGTTTCTATTGCTTTCATTAGGTAACACTAGATTTGAAAGAGGGTTTAATTAGTGTTGACTTTGCTGTGAAAAAGTGCTGTTTGGAAAAAACAAATTGCATGGTTTTGACAGAAATTTTCCTGTTTGAGGATTATTGTAAAGTATTCATAAATTTTCAATTGAATAAAATGTGCTTTCTACTACCATATTTTATTTTATCAATATAATATCCATCAATTAAAAGAAGAAAAATAACGAAAAATTTCTGTCGGTACCTAGGAGGGATGTTTTCTTGAAAAAAAAAAATGCCTTTATTAAGGCATGTTTTGAAATGAACAATCAAAGTTTCGATTCTCACGAATATTTTTAGCCAAGGTTAGTTATTTAGAAGCTAGAGATTAATATATTAATAAGACCAATCAAAACACTACTTTAATTTAAGCTTGTCATTCATTAGTCACTGAAATTACCAAACCCTTTCAGACCTGCTTTAAAAATTTCTCTTTTAATTGAATCATTTTTTTATGATAATCGAATTCATAATTGTTTAAAAATGAAATAAACAATCCGGTACTTACGCCGAGAAGAGCGATTTTTTGCTAAAATAAATGCCGGACAAATTAAATTATTGATGGTTCCGAATACGATCGGCAACTGTTTGCCTGCACATTTCATGAAAAAATAATTTGGCGGGAATGGCCGCAGAGATAATGCGTAAGTATCAATAATTCTTATTATTAAATGTTTCAGAAAAACTGGTTTTTCTTTATGTACACAAATTAGGACATCCATCCTGTAAAACAGTATTGGTAATATAAATAAAAAACTTTGTAAAAAACACACATAAGATGTTATAGGTAAGAAGATATCCTTACCTATAACATCTTATGTGTGTTTTTTACAAAGTTTTTTATTTACTTTATCTTTTAACACCAGTATTTTGAGTGTTTTTTTCCCCAGTATTGGTAATTTTTGTGTCCTCAATTGGGGACGCAAGGTGTGCTAGGACGCAAGGGTTAAATAGCTAGAACTTATCCTAAACTAATGTGGAGTTTTGGTGTATAAAGGTGTGATAACATGGAAGAAACATGAACTAGTTTTAAATTTGTAACTCTTTCGAAACTTAAGACAACGCACAACATACGGAATCTGTTAGAACTATTCTAACCCGATCTAGCGTTACATTACCATCAAGCATTAATAAACACACAAACAACATCCTCTCGCACTTACAATTTATAGCTCTGCTTATTTTTATGCACGAGAGGAGAGAAAAAAAATGAAGAAAAATACGACTTTTATCTTCTTTAATAACCTCTTCCCACAGCGTTTATTACTTTAACAGTGCGAGCGAAGTTCCGTATTCAAGTTGACGCAACGCAACTTCGAGTTTTTTCTGCGCGAAGCATAACAGAGCAGTAAAAACGGTTTTACAGGAAAGGAAATGGCTTGCTTGGAAACAAAACGCTGGTTATAATGAAGCCCCGTAAATCTGACTTGCACCAAAATGAAAGGAACGTGACAGATTGAAGTATTTAACCGTCCCGTTAGGTTGAGGTTTATTTCGGAAAAATTTGGACGGTATTTGTAAACGAAGATTTAATGTATAGTACATTTCTGAAGTGGCGGGGAATGGGTACCATGGAATATATTTTTCGCATTTTTTTTTTTTAAAGTCATTCTGTCAAATGTTAAATTTTTAAAAGGAGTAAAAGTTTTGAAAAATAATTTATTAAGATCTAATTCAGAAAAAACATTTATTAAGATCTAATTCAGAAAAAAACATTTGTTAAGATCTAAGGTCTTCAAAAACTTCAGTGAAAGGAGCATAAAATTTCTTATGAAGTTTCAAAGGTTAAGCCATCATACTAACTTACTGATGTATGTAACTTATTAAAACTAATAAAAAGATTGTAAATGATATTGGTATACATCAAATTTTTCGTTTCCTACATTTGTGTGCAATTTACAAAGTTCTTTCTCAGTTTTAACTGTGTAATACAAGTTTATTTAGTGTTGTCATTTATCTAAGAAATTAAATTTATTAAGTTTTGAAATAAATTTTATATGATTAATTTCAGTTTAATAATTAAGTTTCTTGTATGTTAGTTGTTATGTTTCTTAATTACTTTGTATTATTCACTTACACTGTAAATTTTTACAATAGAATCAAAATAAATTCTACAAGCCGGATCGATGATTCCAGCAGGCAGGTGGTGGCTTGCAATTCTTAGTTAGGAGACACCCCCCCCCCCCAACATCTAAAATAATAATGTAAACATTCTTATCAGTTAGAAGATACATGTTAATTAACAAGAAAGATATACCATGACAACAGATAAGGGCATCGATTATAAAACCGTTTCCAACACAACAGTCTTTTGCACCAAAATTTGGGAATAACCTCAAAAACGCTGTATATCATTCGATGTATTTTGCGAGACCCTGTTAAAAAAGCCTCAAATGTTATTTCCATTTTCTTATTGAAGAGTAAGCTTTTTTAGGCGTATCTTGTGTTTTACTTGAAATTTATGAATGTCTCAAAGCTGTAATGTTTTGGAATTCCATTGAGAGCTCTTGCAGAAGAACTTTGAATGTTACAGATACTGCTTTCAGTAGAGAGCATTATTTTGTAGTCCTTAAAAACACATATATAAATTCTGTTTTGTTTGAAATAGCCAAATATTTATAAAATGTGCTTTGCAGAATGACTGTCCATAGAGCGTAATTTATTGGAATTCCTAGTTGGGTGTGCTCCTGTAAAAGAATTATAGAAACCTTACCCTAGTGCGAATATACGCGATACAGTATATAGGAGTAACATATGTAAATTTCTGAGTAAACCGCAATCATAAACCTTTTCAACCCTAGTAAAGAGTTAGATAGTAAAAAAGCAAAATAATGTTATTTCATCACTTAATGTATGTAAAGCGGAAATTTAATGGAGAAATTTGATGCTTAAATTAGTTTCTTCTCATTTACCGATCTGCCTTTAATGCGTATCTTTATTTTAATCGTACTACTAAATATAGTTCCGTTTTATCCTCATATCAATTCCCCTTTCATTTATACTTCTTAGAATTCTGAGCCTGTTTTAATTTCTACTTCCCTGGCATAAAGCGTTCGAATGAATTTAAAATGCGGATTGTTATAAAATACACTAATTAAAACTAACTCTGAAAACGACCGTTTCGGGATTTATTTATATTCTATTCGTTTAGCCTACTTTCAAATATTTCCATCCTGTATATTTTTCTTCAGACCCGCTCCTCTGTGCAATTCCCGCCGGCTACATTTCGTCCGCACAGAGCTCAAAGACATTCTAAATCCTTATAACTAAGAACATTTTTCTCCTCAAATTTTTATTAACGACACGCTAGCGATCTTTTCTCCCTCTTGGATTCTACGTTCGAAAACGTTAGTCCACCGCGTCGCTTTCTCTTCCCATCTTTAAAAAAAAAAATTCTTTTCGTATTCTTTATTTATTCAGAAAAGACCGAGGCGTTGCCGACTTCTTGAATGAATGTATATATTTTTTTTTCGCTGCAGAAGTAATCCACGGATTACGAAAAGGTGCAGGCGACGGCAAGAAACTGCGAAGTCAGACCATGCGGAAATTTTAAAGCCCTCCGTATTCGTCTGCGATTCCTGGTTTCGAAGTAGAACATGGATGAAAGAAAGAAAAAAAGGGGGAAAAAAAGAGAATATTCTAGGACCGCATTCTTCGTGTGAGGCCAGACATTGATGCATGTCGGAGCATATTTCACGTTGACGTCGGAAAAGGGCACAGGCTTTCGGTTCTGTCCTCTCTCAAAGCTTTCTTTTATAAGTTGCGGAAGAAAGCTTACTATTATTTTTTTTAAAGTCACAAGTTTATAAGCAAGCAATGGCATCAAGAAAATGAAGAGGGGAAAAAAAATGCCGCAACGCTTTTATCTTTTTTTGGTAACACATCTCGCTTTATATGGAGAAGGAAAACATTTTAAAGTTAACCAAACATTGATGAGAAATTATTTATTTCATTTACGAATTCTGAGTTTCAAAAATTTATCCAGTTCCGCTTGTTTTATCGTCAAGTATTGCAGTCCATGTTACAAGTAAGTTTTCATATTATTATCTAGACCAGTGATTCCCAAAGTGGTCCAGGTGGACCCCCCCAAGGGTACACGGGAGACAAAACAGGGGGTCTACGTTGGCGTTTAAAAATAGGATTCTTTCACATTTTTTGACGAGATTTGGGAATATGGTAGAAATGTAGCAGCAGGGGGCATGGGCGCCGGCAGCATAAGGCAAAGGGGGCAATGCCCTCCCTGGATTTTAGTATGCAGTGTTTTCCCTTGCTTTTTTTCCTCTTTCCAACATGGTAACCATATGTTGAAGTAGTCTTGCAAGATGTTGAAGTAGTCCCCCTTGAGTAGTCTTTTCCCCCTCCCCCCTGGGAAATATTCTGCCGGCGCCCATGGCAGGAGGTCCATCGAAACCAGTAAAATTTCGAAAGTGGTCTACGAGGAAAAAAAGTTTGGGAACCTCTGATCTAGACGAATGAAGAAATTATTCAGTAATAAATAATTTCTATTTCATAACAACTTATTATTCTTAAACTCAATGTTTCAACGAAAAAAAGTTTGGGAACCTCTGATCTAGACGAATGAAGAAATTATTCAGTAATAAATAATTTCTATTTCATAACAGTTTATTATCCTTGAACTCAACGTTTTTACAAAAAATTAAGCATAATAAAGAACAATCTATTCTAGTATAGTCTTTCTTCTAGATGCAAATTTGCAAACGAAAAAAAAAAAATTTTTTTTTTTCCAAATGCATTTTTTATAACTGTGACACGAATAGATTAACAGTTAAATCTTTCTAATATATCGCATAAAATATATGATATAGATACAGTTTAGCTAATGAAGAACAGAATCAACGTATACATAAGGAATGTTGAATAAGTTCTTAAATTAATGTTCACAGAGTAAATTTCAGAAAAAAAGGGCGAGAATTTTTGCACAAGTTTCTGAAAATGTTCTTTTGGGACTAACAGTTTGTTTATCAATGATCAATTTTGACAAGTCTATTAATTCAGATCATATTTTTAAAAAATTCCCAGACATCTCTGTATGAAGGATAAGCAAGTCTTCAACAAATGCAAATATTACCAGTCCATAAGTCAATCTTTCCTTAATATCACAAGATTATCAAGATTATTTTTGATGCAGTACATTACATTGCATAGTAAAGATGAAATTAATCAACGAATAAATCTAATTAAAACAACAGTCAATTTAGTAAATCGTTGATTGAAAAGGATTTACTAAACTCTGCTTATCTTAAGTTTGTTTTCTATGTGAGGAGCCGCCTAACGCTTGTACGTTGCAGATTTTGTAATCCTTACAAATCCGATTACTTTCAACTGCAGGGTAAATTCTGTCAGGAATGTAAACTTTCATGTACCTACTAAATAATGAAATGAATCATTAAATTATGCTCTATACTTACACCATAAATTAAATATGCAGATTAGGGCCCAATTACAAGCATAAATAAATTATAAGATGTAACTAAAAATAAAATATCTTTGTTAAACATGCAATGAAAAAGAACTTTACGAAATGCATGTATAAATAAAACAGCAAAATTAAAACATGATCACCTGAAAGTTATGACATAAGCAACATACGCATGTGTTTTTCCTATTTATGCAAAATATTTATTTTAAGGATTTATATCGCAAGGATTTTTTTTCTTTATATCATTAATCAAAAGGAACACAAAGTTGTTTTGGGGAACATCAAAATTAAATCGTAATTTATCTATATTGATACACGCAAAAGTGCTATTTTGTTTCTAATCCTTAGAAAAATATAGTATGAAAAAGAGAATAAAGTAAAAATAAAAGATAGTATTCCAGAAATGGAAAGTTTTGTTTTATGATGTACATATTTCATAATGATTCTAGCATTTATTTTGATTTTAGCAGTAAGCATCAAACATGAATATTAATAAAACTGCAGAAAATACGTAGGAAATGAAGATATGGATAAAAAATCTGAAAAAAACGTGTCTCTTCAAGTCCATTACACAGTAATTAGAAATTTTAAAACTTTGACTTTTTTTTTCTTTTCAATAGTCAGGTCAGCTGCCTTTTTTAGGCTTAATCGCTACTAAGGCCAGATATGTTGGTTATTCCACTATGGGGGCGCCAAGTAGGCAGGCCAGAATTCCCCATTATAAGTCATCTCCTTACTGAACCAACTCCATATGAGAGACCTAGAATCTGTATTGGCAGGGGTTATCGTTTGAAAGTGGGGACATTTGAGATACGATAAATTTCACATGCTCCAACTCGCTGTATCGTAAATAGTCCACAGCAGACATGGTTGAGAGAGAAGTTCAAGCATAGATAAAGCCTGTGCTAAAAGGTGCGCTGATGATCACCTGTGAAATTTTGGAACACTTTTACGCAATATATTATTAAACAGTGCATTCACATATAACTTTATAAACATTTTATGTGGAAATTTGGTGCATATACATATAAACTTATTTTTTCTATTTAATAGATACAAAATATTATACAAAATATTTATTTTAAGTATTTATATCGGAAGGGATTTTTATTTATTGATATCATTAATCAAAAAGAATAGGAAGTTGTTTGCGGGAACATCAAAATTAAATCGTAATTTATCGGTATTGATACACGCAAAAGTGTTATTTTGTTTCTAATTCTTAGAAAAATAGTCTTTCAAAATTATTTTATGAAGTAAAATTATACATAATTAGTTATATAATGTACATAATATATACATAATATGATTATGTATATATAATGTATACATAATATATACATAATATATACATAATAATAAGTTATACATAATTAGTAACATAATTAGTTGATATTCCAATTTTGTTAAAATAATTATTTTTATCTATTTCTTTTCATTTATCGAGTTACTATTATGATATTTTTTTCAGTATAGTTACCCAGTTTTTTCATTGATATTATTTATGTGGCATAGTAATAAGATAAAAACGTGGTATATATCCCATAAGCATGAATATTTCAGCATTGCGTAGGTATTATCTCCTTTTCTTAATCACTCTAACAAAATCTCGCTATTCGTAATTTTTTAAAAATTATTATTGTTCATCTCGGATGTGGAAATGAAGTGAGTTCTAAAGCAAAGTGCGACCATTATATATTCATAGAACTTGACAGAGAAATATACGACAAAACTTGGGAATTCCTTATCATTATCGGCTACCCAATTTTAAAACACAGTCAGGGACAAATTTAAAATTTTCCAGAAAATCAATAAAATTCTTTTAGCCGCACGAAATGGTAATTTTGCATAACAAATTAACCGTTGATTATTGTCACAGATTAGGATGACAACATGTAGAAAAAAAAATATATATCATTTTTACTTGTGTTGTGATATTTATTGCACTTACTAGGTTAAAAAGTTGTTGGATCGTGAAAACATTTTATATTTGACCAATTCAAAAACACAGTAAGTGCACTTACTTGGTTATTAATTAGAGATTTGTGCAATAAATCAGTAGAATAAACTTTGTACATAAAGAAACAATATTAGGGACAGTTTTTAATTTTAGTTACTGAAAACATCTGGTTATTAATAATTAATAACAATTAAACAATGAACAGAAAAAAAACAAATTAATTAAGCTAGTGTGTTTTTCTAATTTAATGTTTTCCAATGATATGCATCTCACACTGTATTATGTCTTAATATATTACAATAAATATTTACTTAATAACGGCTATTAACATTAAATAATAAATACAATTAATATATACTTTGGTTTTTTTTTTTCACAATGAAATCTATAAGCGCAAAATAAATAAAATCACGACATTTTGATAACATGACCAGATAAAATTATATTGTCATTTTACGCATTTTAAAATATATTTTAACTTAACAAATGATATGAAAAATTATAAACAATTATGAAAACTTACAATATTCTTACCAATGAATCTATTCTTCAAAACTTTCTATTGATTCGTTATTATCAATTAAGTCTTTGACTTATCATTCACTTTCAGGGAAAATAGTTGAAAGTGTTACTTTGTTTTAAATTTGTCAAATTGAAAAAAAAAGCATTTACCAGGTTTATCCCTTTTGATATCTATGCGAAAAAATTAAATTATTGAAAAGTACCAAGAAAATCATGTTCCCACGACTCATGTTTCCACGACTTAGAACGAAAAATGCTAAAACATCCATTTTGAAAAATTTGTCCCTTACTGTGTTTTAAAAATGGGCAGCCGTTATATTACATGCAATTAATTAGTCATTAAAAGAATGCTTAACTGTAAATTCAAGAACAATTTTGAATAAAAAATGTTTGGGAGACTCCCTTAAACCAGAAACCAAGATCTGAAAGTTCATTAATTCTTCTATTTATTTATCTATTTGTCTACTCGAAATGATCACAAATTGCTTTATTTTACAAGTTTTTCCTAGTTCAATCCCATTTTAATTCACCGAACGAAAAGAGCAAATTTTGAATTTATTTTTTATTTCTGAAACGGTCGCAGTATTACTTTATGATGCTTAAAAATAGAGCACGAATTTTACGCTTTCTTTCTTAGAAATATTTCCCCTTCCTCTGCAAAAAATTATAGGTATTCACATAGTGTATTTACAAATTTAGAAAATCAGCTTCTCAGACCCAAGATTCAATTTTATTTGTTTTCTTTTAAAATTTACTCGAGAAGAATTCGCCAGTAGCTTAGAAATCAAATTACTGGATGATAAATTACCCTTAGGTTGTTTCCCTTAAGTAAGATGAATTAAGGGTCCCATCAAAACAATTATGGGTTGTATGCAAATAGCGGATTTTGGCTCAAGTCCAAACTGATATTGTTTCATGGTATTGTTGGAGAATCAAGAAATGTTGTAAAGACTTTGAATGTAAAGTTGTAAAGAAGAGTGGAAATATGTTCTTCATCATTTATAATTCAAAAACAACAGATAGAATATTGAGGCCTTTTTAGTTGTTTGTTCCAAAATGTTTCAAGTTATTGATTTGCTGGGTTTAATTATTCTTCTCCAATGAAAATTGAGAAAGATATTTTTCGAATACTTTATTAATAGTTATTAGTTACAGTTTGAAAACTGGATGTAAGAACATATAAAACAATACAATATAATACAGGCTAATTTCTACTTATGGCTTTCCAAAGTAATTTTTTTAATTTATGTATTGCCGATTTTTTTAAATTAAAAAATGTGCCTTTACTTCTGAAATACCTTTAAAACAATGCAAGCTAGTTGACAGAATAATTTAATAGCACGAAAATGTACTTCAAATGATTGGAGTATAACATACACGTTGATGTTTACAGACTTTTGTGTTAAGTAGTTAAAAAAAGAATTAACTACAATACCATTTTTTACAGTATATATTAAAGGATATAAACCATAATGACACTGGCTCGGTCAGTTTAAGCTGGGCTAACATTGGAGCACCGAAAGTGAAGCAACTCCGACTTTGGTAAGCATTTGGGAGGGTGATAACTCTCTCTTCTTTGGGTTATGTTTCCTAAAGGGAGCTAGTGCGCTTAAAATTTGTAGTAGCTCCAGAGTCTTTCATATTGAAATGATATCTCTGGGGGTGCCAATCCAGGTGCTGGTCTCTTAACCGTAATTGGTTCAATATTAGAAGACCACAGGCTAAGGTATTTCACAAGCTGGTCTTCTTCCTATAAAATAGAGACCGTACAATTTTGCCCATCACCGTTCTATATCGAGCATCTGGCACCAGTTAGCGATTAGATAGATGCCATTAGAAGCAACAGCAAACATTTGTCTAAAATAAGATAAAATTTATAGGGGCAAAGTCTTTATAAAAGAACTATAAACACTATCTTTGTGTTGTAGTGAACTTAAATAAACTACTTTAATTTTACGACCATCTAAAGGTGGTTATGGAATTTAGAGGTTAGAGAAATAAACAGATAAATCAGAGCCATAAACCTCTTCTAACATGTTGAAAAATGTTTCAAAACATATTCTAAGTTTGTTGAAATCTTCGCAGAACATTGCTCTTGAAAATGAATCTGAAAACAGCTTCAACCTACACCACTTCACCAACAATGGCAGAAGACGAGTTTTACAGCATGTAATTATTGGCGCCACGAATCAAGTGTATGATGTCCAATCATCGACACTGGTGGTCCCGGAATGATCGAGGACGAATCCAAGAGAACAAACCACAACAGATTCTAAATGACTCTTGCCGCAAATTTTAGATTTCACAGTTATTTTACGGTCGCGCACTAATTGCATAATCTGGGTGGTGAAATAGCCCAAGGGGTAAATACGAGGAAAGAAAAGGGTTCGATCTGAACCAGTTTAAGCGGTACATTCTGAACATCTGTCATTTACCAGAAGATTTAATTTCGGGTTTTTATTACCCAGAAGCGATTTTCTCGAGGAACATGACCTCTAAAAAAAAAGAAATTGAAATTACTCACTATTGCTCAGCACTTCTCGGTATCTTTAGAGGTAATGAGGTTTACGCATAGAATTGATACTGATGATCACTCTATTGTAATCGTTGTCTTTAAAACAATGAAATAAACAAATATCCAGCTATAATCACGAAAACAAGATATTTTCATTACATTTTAACATTGGTGTTTCACAACTATTCACTTTGGCACAATGCTATTAACCGTTTAACGCGCAGTGTTCCCGCTCTGGGAACACCAAACTCTGACGTTTTGACTGTTGCCAGTCACGAAGAATAGATTTGATTTCTATAAAAATAGTTGCGGGTGACATAGCTCCACGAGAATCCTTTACTTTTTAGCACGTCATTTCCCGTCAAAAAATTGTCACGATTACTTTTAACAGCACTGACATCTGCTGAAAAATGGAAGAATGCGAGAACAGCTGGATAGATTGCCCAATGATGAAAAAAGGACAGCCGTTGCCATCGCTCGACTTAACTACCAGCAAGACCAGCCAGCTGCGTCAAAAAAAGGTCTCTAGATCTGTGACACGCGATGAACGTTTCGATCGTCCGCCATCTTGCTGGTAGTTAAGTCGAGCGATGACAACGGCTGCCCATTTTTCAGCATTGGGAAAGGGTTGCGCCTCAAAGGGTTAACAATGAAGTTCCAATTTGCTGTGCAGACATACATATCCCTAGCTCAAAAATACAGTAAAAATTAAGTAAAATGTACCTATGTCATTTCTTCATCTTGGGGTAGATGTTAATCTAAAATAAACAAATCGTAAGGTAAAGCAATATATATATAATTATATATATATATATATATATATATATATATATACATATTCAAAAAGCGAAAAAAGAAAGTGGCAAATAACATTTTCGTACATTAGAAAGAAGTTCAAGCAAAACTATTGTGTTAAAAAATTGTTATTAAATGCCGAGTAGGCCACTACGGAGGCTGAGAGTTTTAGCCTCTTTATAACCACGCAATAGTGAGTGAAAATTCGCCCCCCTAAGGCGTCTCCTAATTTTGCACCGATTTCAGAGGAGAGACCGGCACTTGGATTGGCACCCTCAGAGGTATCGTTTCAATATGGAGGACATTGGAGTCACCACAGATTTTATTTGCACAGCTCTCTTTAACGTGCACGATCCCACAAGCCGATAGATGCTGTTATCCTCCCAAGTGTTGAACAAAATCGGCATTGCTCGACTCTCGTTTTTCTGATGGGAACCGAGTTTCAACCGACTGGCCACTAAAGACCGCATTGAACCATAATAACAGAAGTTTTATCATATCAATACCGCAGTAATTTGGTGTAAATAAATTGAACAACAAAATTTGAATTGCTGAAATGAAACTTTCAATCTTCCAATTTCTGACTGCTCTTTACGTTTTGTTTCCATTAAAACTCCATTTTTTCTTTCTAGAAACTGGTAGAAATCGCGGAAACAAAAATATTCATCCAATCGCCCTATGCAATATTCCTTACTCTTATTTCATCTCGCACAAAAGAAATATCTTTACTGAAAGTTTTTCACATTATTGTTCTCTAATAAGGCACGCCTTTTCACGCATTCAATCCTAAAGAAACATTACCTTTTCACAAAACAACAAATATTTTGTTTAAAAAAGTAACACAATAAAACCGGAAGCCTCTATACCTGAAAATCTTTTAGAACAAAAGGAAGAAAAAGGAAAAGAAAGAGCAGCAACACTAAAATAATTTTATGTTATTTTTATTTTTATTTTTCAAATCTTCACATCCCTCTTCTGACGCCGAAGAAATTCAATTCCCGGGAATTTCTCGTCCATAACCGAACGTTTTATTCCGCATTCCTACGCCCCAGGAATAAAACAGCTGAAGAGAACGAGCGAAAGAAGGAATAGAGGAAAGAGAGACAGAGAGAGAAGTCCGGAAAAATAAACCTGTAAACGAGATTAAGGTGGAGTTACTCCCTCTATGAGGTCGTATTTCCTGAACACTCCGGTAAGGAGATTACTGCAACGCACTATTTAGGTGTGTTCGACTAGGTCTCTATACTTACTCAATTTTTTCTTTTATTTTCTTTTAATACTATGCAGGCAGATGTTTTGCCTTTATTTATTTTTTTTTTCATTTATTCATTGGACTTTTATGTAAGGAAAATTTGTCTTTGAAGACTGTTTTTATTGCATTTAAATCTCCAGGGAATTATTCAATTTTAAGGAATTTGTGCAAATGTTTCTCAATGCGTCATCTGAGATTTGGTGAGATAGCGGTGGGACCCAAATTACCGAACATAAATTCGTAAGTTCACGCTATACGTTTTGTGAAATGTTCAAACTCTGAAAAAAAAGAAAGAAAACGAAAACAGTCTTTGTGATCAGCATGCAATTTATAAGCAATTCTTAACATGTCGCCCATGCTTATTCTATCATTCTACTTTCACACAAGTTGTTAAGGCGTTATTTCCTATTCCAAACTATGTTATAAAAATTTTTTACGAGGTAAATAGATTGAGAAAAAAAGCATGAATTAAAGTATTAAAAAAACTACTAAAATTTTGGTCGTATTTTAATCCCACGAATCAGGTCCTAATGTATTTTAATCACATAAATAAGGTCCCACACTTTGCGACAAGATAACCTGACAGTATGGTGGCAATTAGAGCAATAAATCTTCAACAAATAGATATAATGCTCTATAGAATTTGATAAAGTCCATTTTGAAATTTAGAAATTCTTGATGATTTCTACTACAAAGGAATAATAAGAGTAGATGAAATAGATTTAAAGTAAAATTCTCATATTTCCTATCATAGGTGCAGAAGAGCATCATAATAGTGATATGTCATTCACTGAAGAATTACTTATTTTCTTCGTCATTTTTTCTTAATAATGCACTGACTTTTGAAGTTGTGACGCTTTTTTAGTCAAACTTTTTATTTTAAAAAGTAATAAAGATCAAATAATGATTGAGAGAAACTATTTTGAAACTTTTAGTTAATTTGATCCCAACCTGCAAACCTTATTTATTAAAAAATATTTGGAATATAAAAATTAAGATACTTAAAATTACTTTTACTTTGATAACTGGTGTATTAGGCACGTATGAACAGAAAATTCCACTTTCAGTATAATCTCCGATGCCGAATTCTTGTCTTGGCAATCCAAACGTCGTCAACTGAGGTATGTTAAAAAAAAAAAAAAAAAAAAATCTTGCAAGCTTTTAAAACATTGGCAGATTAGTTTATGAACATGGATATTTTACATGTATATCACATTCCAAATATTTTTTTCAAAATACTCAAACATTGCAATACATATCAACTGCAGGAAATAATAGCCGGTGGTCTATCATTCAAGATCACCGTGAACATAAGATGTACAAGCAGGTCCGGATTGTCTATTAGGCTAACTAAACTTTAGTCTGTGGAGCCCCCGACCATATTTAGGGGCCCCACTTCAGAAAAAAATTTCAAACAAGCATTTAAATGCATTTTAGTGTTTAGAAGCGAGTAAGATTCAGAAAATTATACTGATAATTATTGGCCTTACTCCTGAGAAACCTCTTAACATTTAAAGCTATTAAGCACAGTTGAAATTGTAATTGTGATATCTATACAAATAAAACTTGTATATGACTTGGAATTCAAACATTTTGCCACTTCTATCAGTTTTAAGTACCTGAGAACCCAGTAAGACCGTCAAAAAAAAGTTTGTCTGTCGTTCTGTCATTGTGTCCTCGTGAAGTTTTTTTTTTGGGGGGGGGGGCGGGGTTTGGAACATCACATAAAAATACTAGATGCTAAAGGAGCCAATGATGCGAAAGGAATACAATTTTTGATATAATAGATGTAATATTCAACTTAAACTATAATAATATTCAACTTAAACTATAGGCTTCATATTTAAAAAGGAAGAATTGATTATATTTTGATATTTTGCAGAAATCGTTTCAAACTGCGTAAAACTTTGTTCACGCATGACATAATAACTACTAAAGCCAATGAAATGAAATTTGGTAACATAATAGGTGATCACTCAACTTAAACTGTAAGCGTCAAAATTAAAAACAAAATTGATTAGAGTTTGAAGTTCTGCGAAAATATTTGCTCATCAGGTATAAACTACTGAAGCGAATGAAATAAAATTCAGCATCGTAGTAGGTGGTCTCCTGAACTGTAGGGGTCAAAATACTTCAAAATTTTTTATAGATTTTGTGAAAACTGCGAAAATGCTTTTTTCTATTCCTGAAAGAATGCAATGGAATAGAATGAAACTTGTGATTGTATTAGACTGCAAGTTAATTTAAACTATAGCTGCCAAAATTGCTTTAACTATTTCATAGATTTTGAGATTTTATAAAAATCATGTAAATGCTTGTATTCACATTCCTCGAAAATGGCTTAAGACAATAGAATGAAATTTAATAACATGATCAGCAACGACTAAACAATAATTACGGAATTTTTTTTGAAAAGTTTGAACAAATTTTTAAAGCTTTCTTTTTAATGTGTTTCTCTGCTTTTTTAGATTTTGTGAAAATTGTGCGAAATTTTCGTGAGGCATAGTGTTACAATATCTACAGTGATCAAATAGAGTTTAGTTGCAGATTAGAAACGACCTCTTGACTTGAAAAACTCATACAACCAGAATAAAACTTTAATTTTGAAAAAAAAAACTCTATTGTCAGTTTCCCTGAGCACTATGTTATTCTCTAACCTATAATCATTTAAAAATAGACAGAAGTTATAATTTTGCTTTGTATATTTTTGAAAATATACTAATTCCATTCTTTGTACTCTTACAATGCTGATGAAAATTCAGGCTTTATACAAATTTGCATTACATACTAACCCGTCAACGACGAGTACATGAGATAGTGTGCTATAAAACGTGAGACAATTATGCAACTGAAGTTCCACATGTACTTTTATTATGTCCATTTATATGTACTTGGCGCATTAATATTCATTTGTAGCACTTATTAATCATGGTTTTAGCACTAAACTAGAATATTTTAGACTAAAATCCACTTAAACCCTACTATCATCTTTCAGCTTAAAAAAAAAAAAGAAATAGATAGCATTTGTATTCCGAAGGCCTCATAAAGTTCATTCCCTAAAGGACCTGGTATTGGGTTAGAGTCCCATAGAAAGTTCCCCAAGGTGGGCATTCCCCCTATAGGCCTAGGACCCTCGTGGAGTCAATCGGCCTTAACCCAGAAACAAACAAAGGCCTTGATAGGGCTTACTCCAGCTCTGTGGAGATTAACAATAAATCTTTAGTTCCGAAGAATTGCTAATATTCATGAGCCCTTCACCATCTAAGTAATAAAATTGTGGAGGAATTCCTTGAAGTAGCTCTAAATGAAATTTTGACACGCAATTTTCCCTCTATTGTCAAACCAACAAACACAAACAGAAGGCGTTTTTTACCTTTCCCGAGGTATACAAGCACTGCAATATGTATATTACGTTCTAAATATGGACCAAACATTCTGTAAAACTTCTGTAAAACGGCCTGCAAACTAAACTAATGATTTCAAATTCTTTTTCAGATTACCCAAATTACTTTATGAACCGGCCACTTAATTCAAAATTCATATGTAACTTACTTAAAGAAAATCCTCAACTGAGACAAAGAAGTCATTTTAGTCAGACAAATTGCCCGGCATCTTGTAAATATGTCTCAAATTGCTCGATTTAATATGAATTCGGATAATTCAGAAGTTACGGAATGGACTCTATATAAGTGAAGTATAATTGATCCTAGTATAGCGTTACTTGCTTTACTAAGATCAATTAAGCAATAAGGATCTAATTTATGATCCATTCACTGGCTTTTAAGCTAAAAGCTAATATTACTGAGGGATTACGGCTTGTATACAGATCCCCTTAATTCATAATTCATTCTGAATAACGCCTCTTGAGTGGTAGCTGAAGACAAAACATGGCAATACCGGAGATTCTATCACAATGTATCCGATTGTAATTGTATCATACATAAGTTCGTAATCAAATGTTTCAGCAGAAGAATACAATAAAATGTAATTTTTAAGCAACTGAGTTTTAAATTCGTAAGAAATTCTGATTTCCTCCCATTTTTTTAAAAGCATTTTCTTTTATTTGACTATGTATTTTCATGGCAAAACGCTATTAACCATAAGAAGTTTGGGGTATATTTTCAAATATTTACCTATTATTTCTGTAACAAAAATGTTACTAACGTTCAGTTGTAAAAATAGAAAAATTTAAAAATTTTATTCTAAAGAGTTTGGATTACACTTTTACACATTTAACTGTTTTCTTTAGAATGAAAAAGTTAAATAATAAACAAGCCAAATAATTAAAAATAGAGGAATTACAATTTTTATTTTAAAAAAATTCGAAAACATTCGAAAATTAACTTAAAAGTTATGCATTCTATTTACGTACATTGTTCAAGTTAATTCTCACATAAATATGTTTATTTAATTTTTAAGCATTTATGTTTGTTATATGTGTGTAGAAAAATCTGCTCTCATGCTTGAAAAGATTTAATTACATATGCTCATAGTCTTTTATTATAGTCTAGATAAAATTTTTATGAATAACTTAAATATGCATTTATATGTAAATTTGTAGAACTGTTTACTTACGCATTTGCAGCTCTTTAAGGATTTAAACGAAACAACTTTGAACGAATTATACATTTCTTTCAGTACCATGAGTCTTTTGTATTATAAGTTGAGTAATCTAATTTCACTTTATTTAATCTTCATGTCTTTTAAAACACATAAATGTGAAGATTAACAATGCATTATGCTCAGATATTTTAAGGCCATTTTAAAATTCAAACCTTGGGTAGTTGCATAAACATGAGCAAAATCGTTACTATTCATGTTGTTTTAAACCAATGAAAAATGTACAAAAAACTTTTAAACGTAAGTTGAGTTTTTTAAACGTAAAATGAATATATTAAATTATTTACTTATTTGAAATTTTTGAAAAATAATTGAGTCTCCTCTTTCAAGTGTTCAAAATTTTAGCATAATTTTATTCTCATACGCTTGAATAACTTTTCCTAAGATCCCTGCAATAACATCCTTAATGTTTGACACACGACAAAAATTTATTATGCGTGTTCTTCAACATTCATGAATTTATAGAATATCTTCCATAAAGTATACTAAATATTATTTTACAGTTTTTTTTTTAAATA
>JAWZYV010011608.1:835000-1035739 GCA_038373885.1 Cheiracanthium punctorium
GATTTTTTTTCGTAAAATAATTTTAAAACTGTCGCATCTTGAATTCTATCTGTCATAACTTTTAGATATTTTGACAAATCGTGAAACATTCTTTTCTCCCTCTTTTAAAATAAAAACGAAAAAATTATGTAAATTAGATGATTTTTTACGAATTTTAATGCAGCCTAATGTTTAGAATTTAATAGCATCAACGCGATCTTACGCCATTCATTACATTGCGATCACGGCACGAGAATTTATGTTCGGTTGTTGCCACAGAAAGGATTAAAAAAGAAGGTTTTTTTCAACCAATCGAGTTTTTAAATGGGATATCAGAATTTCAATTCGCAAGTGAGGATCTATGACGTCAAATGCTTTAAATACGTAAAAATTACGCCATAATTTGAACTCATTTATTCCAGCTCTGTTTTCAACACAGGGAGACGATATTTTGATTAAAATTTACTGTAGAAATAAACTAAGAAATTCGCGATTATTATTATTAGAAGTGGTATTTTAATCCGGTGCTTATTTAAAAATTGAAATGTTTTCACGGCGCTGAAAATGTTCATTTTAAAAGTTACAAAGTTCGTTTCAAAGCGCGATATATTAAAATTTTTCTATTTACTATTTTTATTTTTGGCATTTAATTTAGCGTAGGCGTTGCCTAACATACGCATGCAGGTTGCGAGTATAGTTTTATTTTAACGTTGAATTACGTTCCTCCATAAAGGTCCAACGCAAAGTTTTAATGATACCGTTTGAAAACAATTATGCGAAATATCGAAATTAACTCCCTCAATCTACCGGGGTATCCTTTATGGCAGTCAAACAGTGACGTCATAAATTAAAAAAAAATGCGTGAAATTTGTAAACTCTGCAACTCTAACGCCCTGTCACAATTAAAATGGGAATAAGTAGCTCCTCGAGATTACACAGTTTGATATTTTTCAGGAGACCGGACTATGGAGGATATAAAAGATATCGCTATATTAGATACATGGATATTTAAAATGGCACCCCTTGGATATTTTCTCCCCACAGTAAGATGAAATGGTTTGCGGCGCTAAATACGCCAATCTTATAAAACTATGTATAAATTAAATATATATGGAGAGTTTCCTTAATGGCAACCATTATGTGAAATGATTATTATTTATGCTAATGCGTAAATTGCAAAGAATCGCCACAGAATCACAAGATCCCATTGAGGCCAAATAATCTAAGCTGTTTCTTTTAAGGGAGCCTTGAAGAGGGAGAAGCGAGTATAGATAGTATCAATGTACGTAATAGGTAGTATTATTAGATTTGTAAAGATAATATGAATAAATCGCAATGTACCACGTTAATAAATATTTCATGAAATTAAAAGTGTTTATCCTTTTTCAACGGTTGTCTTACAACCAACTGAAGCCCTGGTTTCCTGCAGGTGGCCGGCGTCCAGCGACCAGAGTGATTAATGACCTTAGCGGTGCCTCTCGCGTCCAAAGAACGCGTTTGTTAAAAGTGGTTTGCTACTCGCGAAAGCGGCGGGAGGGGACGTCCAAATCTGATGGACGCTCGGCGATCGCCGCTGGTCGTCCAAATGTGGCGGACGCTCGGCGATCACCGCTTGCCCTGGAGAATTCCTGAACGCACAAAAGAAATTCACACCATCCAACGTACCTTGGATTTTAACGAATTCACATTAAATGAGTACTAATAAGTAGTTATTTATTGTGAATGGAGAATATAAGTACTAATTAATGCTTGATTAAACAGAACTTAGCAGTCGCATATTTTCATAAATCACATTTTTTTTTTTTCATAATTATATACTCAACGATACAAAAGAATAAAAAAATATATTTACATGTTACAAATGTATATACTGTTTGCTATTACACATATGCATTGAATGAGATATGAAAAATATCAAAGTACATTTTGTGCGTTCTTTTTTCCAAACAAATAAGGTTTAATTCATCATTAAGTATTAATTTTGTATTTAAAGGGACTTTGTACCTGAAATATACTAAAAAACGAATTTTCAATTGTGTCTAGAAATGCCCTGTGATTATTTATTGTGTTTAGGTAAGCAAATTTTTTAAAAACATCCTATTTTACTTTTTGTTTCTTGATTCAATCCAGTGCCGCAACCTGGGTTTACGAGTTCCAGGGGCGAGAGTGAATCTAGGGGCATTTTTCATGTTATATTTGGTAAAAACGAAAATAAATTAGCACGTTTCATACATTTGTATGTACTCAAAGTCAGAATTAAACGCTTTTAGATAATAACAGATATAACATGTAAGTATGTAGTCAATACAAAAAAATAAATAAATAAATAAATAAAAATAAAATTCAAAAGAAAAGAAATAGAGGAAGAAAAAAAGAGGTATGAAAAATAGTTAGATGGATTTTGAGGCCCCTACGTGTAGGGGTCTGGGCATTCGCCCCGCTATGCCGCTTTGCACTGATTCAATCATTATGTACCTCTCGGCCTAGATCCTTCGTGCAGATAATTTTCCGTAATTACCCAATAACAATATCAATCATTTTGTAAAAAATATAATACTTAGAATCAGGGGCGTAGCCAAGGGGGCGGGGGGGGTCTGTTTTTACTCTTGGTACACAAATTGAAATAAACTAACAGCACCATGGTCTCCAAAAAATTCACGATGGTTCTTCATAAGCTGCTTTACACACTACAATAAGCGAAAATGCAGTGGAGTTTGTGAAATTTTCAGAAAAAATTCTTATTAAGAATTTTTCATGAAACATTCATTGAAATTATGAATGTTTCATGAAATGTTTCGAAATTTTTTTTGAGTGTATGTAGTACAGCTTGTTAAGTGACAGTTTCAAAATTTTGAAAATTTCAGTGTGCGAAGCGTTTTCAGCTTAAAACGAAGAATGCCTGCAAAACAACCGTTTTTCAGAAAGTGGACGCAGAAAAATGCCGCGCGCCTGCAGGAAACCACCCTTTCGCGACAGCGGTGGACAGTTTTTCACAGATGTCACCTCGGGCACTTTTTCGCGGTTGTCAAAGGCGAGCGCTGGACGCTGCCGCTCGCAGGAAACCCGGGCTTAAACGAAAAGTAATTCTAATTTGCGTTAATATATCCCGCAGTCATTTCAACAGAGGAGATTACTTGAACTTTTTTAAAAATGAAATTCTGTTTTGTCACATGCAGATATGATTTTAGTAGTAAAATATTCCCTTCTTCCCGTATGAAGAGCGGGTGCGCAGCTATTTTAAAAACATCTCTTGAAAATAGCATAAATGAATTCAGAAGACCTCAAAACGTGTCAATACACCAAAATCTCGAAGTCGAATTTTTTCATGATTACAATACTTTCCTTATATGGTACATGTTCGGAAAGAAATAAATGGTGCTCCATTTCATGTAGTGTCTTAGGTATTTAATGCTACAACTTGAGCCTAAAAAACAGTATTATGTATAGAAATAAGACATTTTGTAAGCCAGGAGTTCTCTGCAAACCATTAAGCTTTCCACTTTTTTGATAGTGAATGACACTGACGTAGTTTTTTGAGTCATTATACTGCAATGATCAGGTAAGTACTCATAACACAAACTTTACATTAAGAGTCAAATAATTTTGCTCTTTTTTTTTTTTTTTTTTTTTTTTTTTTTTTTTTTTTTTTTAAATTCCACATCACGAATAATTTCGAATTACACATGTAAGGAAAATTTTCGTTTCCTACCGTGCGAAGAACGGGCACGCAGCTAGTATCTAATAAAAAAATGTGTTGACTAATATAATACAAGAGACTCGTTATGATGGTTTTTTTTCTCCTTCTATTGTATTTATTAAGCGCTGATCTAGCATTTATAAATATTGAAACGATTCTTTTAGATAAAAGCATTTTATTACCATAACTACGAGCTTTTGGAAACTAGAAAATAATCTAAAAATTATAAGTGAAAGGAGTAAATGGGAGAGAAGTACAATTTTATTATCTACGTCGGGAGTTGAATTCCCATGTGACAAATAAACAATATCCCCAATTTGCCATAATCTAATACCCCTTATGCCCTTAATATTCTAAAGCAGATAAACCGTATCGTATGTTCTGTTAAACCTCCATAAAAATGACAGTTTGTGGCAATCAAATTTCACCCCATTCAAATGAGGTGTTTGCAATTTCGTTTCAGTCTAGTGCATAAGTGGCCAACGTTACAGAAAAAAAAAAGTTTGAATGATAGTAATTCCATTAAAAATTAAGGTAATAAATTAGTAAATTACCTGATTACAAGTTAATCTAATTAGGAGGTTTTTTCAGAGGACTTTCAGATTGTGCAAAATCATCAAAAATAAGAGGAATTTGACACGCTATAAAAAAGAAGAAATAATAAAATTCGGCTGTTCGAGCCTCGTCAGGGGAGATCCCCTGAACCCCTCTAATTTTTCAGTTCCATTATTGGCATATTAAAACGATATTAATTGACTAAGACATTTATCGCTCATCTTTCGTGTATTTTGCCTGGTAACCCTATGTTGAAATTTTTATGATTGTAACCTTTTTATAGAAAAATACATGTGATGCTACAGCTTACGAAATATTGTAACAATAGATTAAAGCTGTGTTGAACTGATAGTATTTAAATACATGTAGAAAATACATGTGATGCATATTATACAGCTTAGGAAATATTGTAAAAATAGATTAAAGCTGTTGTGAACTATTAGTATTTAAATATATGTAAAAAATACATGCGATGCATATTCTACAGCTTACGAAATATTGTAACAATAAATTAAAGCTGTTGTGAACTAATAGTATTTAAATATATGTAAAATTATGTCGCATTTTTACGTGTCGCTTTTTTGGGACACATTTTTGAGACAATTTTCAATAAAGGAGGTAAGACATAGAATAACATAGTTATTAAAAAGAAAAAAACTCTAACTAAAAATGACATTTTTTGTACATTTTACATGAACTTATCTCATTCATAACTAAAACAGAAAGGGTAGACAAAGATTATAAAACAATGTAACTAAAACATAATGATTTGATTACCTTTAATTTTTAAGTTTGTAGGAGAATAATCTCAAGCAAAAGTATTTTTAAAAAGTCGCACACACACATACGTATTATAGTACATATTGTGTAATAAGAATCTAACCGGTCAGAAATGCATAGATTTAGTATGAAATCATTACAGAGGTTCTCCATCTAGGCATACTTATTAATGATTTGTTGCCTGTTTAGTATTGCTAGCAACAGTATATAATCTACAATCTTTATCATTTCATCACCATTTGCATACAACAAGCATTCGATCCATTACGACTAATATTTGATTTTACTTATGACATATAAGTTTTCATGGAAAAATATACGCTTAAACAAGAAGAAATATTTAATGTAAAAATCAATCATTAACTGTGGCTTATTAAAGTTCAATTCAGGTTAAATGTGACGTAAAAGTTCATTGACTCATGAAATCGATGTAATAATTTTATTTAGATTCGTGATCAGGAAAACAAGCTGTGTAATACAGATAGAAGCGTTATCTGTTCGAAATCAAAAACATGCTAAGGGAGTATTTAATAAACGTGATATCACTACAGTGTAGAGCACTATCGGGTAGCCAGCATCAACGATATTCATAGTTCATGCATTTATGCATGAATTATTGGTACATTAGCCCAAACAGACAGAATTCAGATGAAACTTAAAGAGAAACCTATCTAAGCATTTTGTCCATGCGATCAATTCGTAAGAAAGTTTGGATAAGAAGATGTTTTGTGATCTTTGCTTACCAGAGGATGACTTATATAGTTTTTATATTTTATAGAAGTTTGAAAGTAAAAAGTATGAAAGGTTATAAAATCTACGATTTCTGTATTTTTTCATAAGGCTTTTTATCATTGTTCCAAACAGTGCTTGCTCTAGCCTTAAAAATCTGCGAGTGAGGCTGATTCACTATAAATAAAAGTAAGAGTCAATTTTTGAAGAATGCAAGTCAATTTAAAAAGTTTTTAAAACTATTATTATTTTTAAATATAACATTAAATAATATGTTATTCTATTTATTTTTTCCTCATGTGTTAGCCATTTTACTCCTAAATATTAAGGTCAAAGCTAGTAAGAAGAAGATGTGCTTGTGTTTAGAAACACACAGATCTTAAACTTGAATCCTGAAGATAGGTACTTCAAGTCAGCGTTGTCAATGCGTATCGACCATACAGAATAGCTTTGCAGATTTGCCAACCAGAGAAACTCAAAATGCGTAAAACATTGCAGGCGCAGCACTTTTCTAACTTTCTTTCACTGTACAACTTAAGAATGTTATCTTTGTGAAATTATTTTGCCTTATGCGTGATGATGAGCGTTGCTGTGTGGGATGACAATTTTCATGAATTTTGTAATTAATTATACAAATGGACCGAAATTTTGCGAGTCAAACTTTGACTCGCAGTTTCAAAAAATGAGAGACAATTTTTAAAAATAATATCGTTTTACAGCAATCATATACGCGAGACCTGGTCCAAACTTCTATACGTTAATTAGGTATATTGGCATCCATACACCTTTTCTAGGTTTATTTGCATACGTTCAGATTAAATTTTTTTTTTGGATGCATCATTGTTATCGCAAGCCATGTTTGCGACCTGTGCTATTTGATAGCGATATGCGAAAACACAAGAAAGGAACGAATTGAACGGGAATCACGGATAGACTCCAGACGAAAAATAGGCCTGTCTCGTCTCGCAAAAATCCCTGTATTGTAATGATGAAATCGTCGTCTGTCTCGTCTCGCAAAACAGCTGCAATGCTTTGTTTCGTTCTGTAAAATCACTATATTTTAATGATAAAAACATCTCGCAAAATAGCTGAAGATTTGCCTCGCTTCGCGAAATCTCTTTCCAGTAATGATAAAAAGGTCTGTCTCGTCTCGCATAAAAGCTATAAATCTCGGGTCATCTCGCATTCATCCCTAAGCAGGGGTTTTATTCTCCGCAAATCGGTCTGAAAGCCAAGCTTCTTTAACTCTGCCCCTCCTCGAGGTGGAGTCTTTGAGGAGGAGCTTCAAGGGGGTTCTTGCGATTGGCTGAACTACACGTCTGAAAGTTGTTAGAGCAGCCGATAACCAAACAAATGAACAACTGGCTTTGGCCAGTTGACAGCTAACCACCGACTATTTTCGAACAATCGAGAGGGAATTGACCTCCAGGAACAAAAACAACAGATTTTATTTGCTTTTATTTTCTTTAACAAACAAACAAGCGATGATGCGATTTAAAATAGCGGTAATATCTTAACCCTTTATAGGGCGAGGGTATGTGCAGAGAGTCGAAATTACTTGGAATTTTTCTGGCCTATTTTTTAGAATTAATTCATATATTTTCCCTCTACTGTAATATCCTACGTGAAAATTGGAGAAACAAGTATTAAACAAACATAGAAATTTTGCAGGAGAATACATTAATTATACACAAAATCAAAGTCGGAAAACTACCTGCTGCTTGTACACGGAATTAAACGCAAAAATATATAACTAAAAGCGATGATTCTTATGCTCAATTTTCGAGTAATTATTCGAGCTTTCTTTAAAATTGCGAATGAAAGAAAAGTTCATAAGCCAAATATTATTTAGAGTCTAGATGTATGGAAAAAATATACATCCAATATAACTGAACAGAAATCAGAAAATTCACTAATGACAATTGATTTCTGTATGTAATAGACCGTAGGTGGTAAGTATTTTACCACTGCCTTATAAAGGGTAAGCAACAATTAAAGAGTACGTTAGTTATTGACAACGTTCTCAGATCATCAAATTTCCAAATACAGCGATCTTCTGCGATTGATTATTGGAAAACTGTGCTTTTCCGGAACATTCGTGAGGCTGGGGGGGGGGGGGAACATGTGTATACAATTATTTATAAATAAATACAATTGTCATAACATAAACGTATTTACATTATTACATTCTAATTACAAATATTTATTTAAAAATGCAGCACAGCAAAATTTATTAGTTGAAGCAAGCAGTTAAATATTTCCTCTGAAAAAAAATTAGATAAAAACAATCGAACATTAATTATCTGAGTCAAACTTTTAAAACGTGTTCACTGCAATGTTCACTGCAACGTGTTCACTGCGTGCACAATGGGATTCATCAACTTGAAACACATAACTTATAACAAATCTTATTTTCCCATAGATAAATAAACATTACAGATCCTGAATGCGTCGCTAACTATCTCGAGTCGTGCTCTGAATTCATACTCTCAAAATTTAATATTGGATGACATAATGCATGACAATGTATAATCTCTTAAATTATCATAATAGAAATTAATTAAGTTACGTTATAATGCAACCTATCAGTGGCGCAGGTATGCTTTCTCAAACTGGTGACCGTTGAAACAATCATATACGTATCTGTAAAACAATTTAATCATGCTATGGGGTAACTTTTGACTGTGTTACTTTATCTCCCCGAAATCATACATATTCATGAAGTGAAGCAGGCAGCTTTTTTTGACAAGCTGCATTGTCTCGCGATATCTCAATCAATTCCCTGATTCACCCCCCCCAGACCCCTTCCTTTTCCAATGCCCTATAGTCACAACCTTATCAGTCCAGGCCAAACCTCGTTTAATTAATCTGAACACAAGCCTTCCATTCACCAGATGCTTTCATCCCAGGACTGCCATGACGTCACTTGATTGACAGATGACGGTACGCAGAGATGACGTGGCCCGAATTGAAAGTCCTAGACACCAGAAAATGAGTAACTGCTTTCCTTGGAGCTGAGGGTGGAGAGAAAATGCATGCAGAATTAGCTCTGAGAATTCAGGAAATTAAGCCCAAGTCTATGGTAGAACAAACTCCCTCCCTCCACCCCCAACGCACACAAAAGGGGGGGGGGTTGAACTGAGGTGCAGACAAAGAAGTGTTATTTTTTTACTTTGGTAAATGTTTCAGCAATTGCTGCAAATTGTAAATTTTGTGCTGGGGCCACCTACATAACATATCCCAAGTTCTAAAAGTTCACATGTCACTGCATCTTCTTATTTTATACTAGCTGAAGTTCCCGTCGTTGACGGGTTAGTACTGAATGCAAATTTCCAAAAAGCAAGAACTTTCGTCTGCATTGTAGGAGTACACAGAATGGATGTAGTATGTTGCCAAAGTAAAGAAAGCGAAGTTATAATTTTTATGTATTGTTAAAATATTACAGGTTAGACAGTAACTAAGTAATATCATTTAATAAGCTTTAGTCGTAATTATGTGATGCGCGAACGAATATTTACGCATATTGAAATAATTTTCGCAAAATCTCAAAATCAAAATTTAATCAATATTTTTGAAAAATTGGAAGGCTAGAATTTAAGTTGAGTGACAACCTATCATGCCACCAAATTTCGTTTCATTCCCTGCATTCTTTATTTCGTGATGCTGGAACAAAATTTCAGCATTTTAAAACGATTTTCGCAAAATGTAATCAAAATATTTTAAAAATTCAACGCCTATAAATTAAGATTAGCAGCTAGCTATCATATCACCAAATTTCGCATCATTCGTAATAGTCGTTATTACGTGATGCTTGAAGAAATATAAACTTATTTTGAGAGAATTTTCACAAAATCTCAAAATCTAATAAAAATGTTTAAAAAATTGGATACCTATAGTTTATGTTGAGCAACCATCTATAATGTGACCAAATTTCATATCATTCGCTTCAGTCGTTATTACGTAATGCGTGAACAAAGATTCACTCACTTTTTAAACGATTTTCGCAAAATCTCGAAGTCTGATCAATTTTTTTTAATTAGATGCTTATAGTTTAAGGTGAGTGACCACCTATCATTTCACCAAATATCATTTTTTCACCTTTGGAGTTATTACGTGACCTGCGAACACAAGTTTACGCAGTTTGAAACGATTTTCGCAAAACCTCAAAATCTAATCAAGATTTTTTAAAAATTCGACGCCAATGTTTCAAGTTGAATTACCACCTATCATGATACCAAATTTTATTTCAATAGCTCCAGTCGTTTTTACATGATTGTCGAACACAAATTTACGCAGTTTGAAACGATTTTCGCAAAATCTCAAAATCTAATCAAGATTTTTAAAAAATTTGACGCCTATGTTTTAAGTTGAGTGACCACCAATCATGATACAAAATTCCATTTCAATTGCTTCAGTCGTTTATACCTGATGCTCGAACACAAATTTACGCAGTTTGAAAGGATTTTTGCAAAATCGCAAAATCCAATCAAGATTTTTTTAAAAATTCGACGCCTATGTTTGAAGTTGAGTCACCACCTATCATGACACCAAATTTCATATCGTTTGCTTCAGTCGTTTTTACGTGATGCTTGAACAAAAAAAGCGTCACGGACAGAATGACAGAACGACAGACAGACAAACTTTTTTTTGAGGGTCGCACCGGATTCCCAGGTGCTTGAAACGGATAGAAATCGCAAAATGTTTGAATTTCAAGAAATGTACAGACAGAAGTCTAATTTTATTTATATAGATTAACTAGCTGAATGCCCCGTTCTTCGCCCGGGAATGAATGGATTCTTTTTTATATTACGGTTTGTTGTAATTACTAATTATCATAATGAATAGATATAGCAAAATTGATATCTCATAAATATTATCTGTGTTCAATAATTATGCATAAAGAATTTCATGGCGATCGTTTGAATGGTGAAGAAGATGATTCGGCGCAGCGCCATCAACTGTCGGAAGTTTTGCAAAATGGATAGCATCAGAATATTTTCATGTTCAAATATCTATATGTATCAATTTTCATAGCAAACAGTTTAACGGTCAGGTTACGCTGCAGCGCCATCTAGTGGCGAATTAAAGTAATAATACGCTACGGCACCATCAAAGGGTGAGTGTTAAGCAAAATGGATAACGCGAAAATATTCTCCGTGTTCAAATGTATATGTATACCAGTTTTCAGAGCGGTTATTTCAACGATCAAGAAGTTGATTCTTGAAGTGCTATCTAGTGGTGAGTTAAAATAATAAACTCTAGGGCTGCAGTCAGGGGCAGATTTACCGAGTTGGGAGGCCCTGGGCAAAAGCTTTATTAGGGTACCCTCTTTCTAAAACTTTAAAAAAATGTACAAATTTTTAAACTTAAAGAACAATTTGGGGGCCCCCTTTTTCTTGGTGGCCCGGGCGCTTGCCCCCAATGCCCTTTCGGAAATCAGGCCCTGGCTGCAGTGTCATCAAGTTGTGAGTACAGCCAAATGAATACTAAAAAAAAATATTCTCTCTACTGAAATGTATATGTACACCAATTTTTAAGGTGATCAGTCGAACGGCTTTGAAGTTGGTGCGCTGCATCGGCATCTAGAGGAAAGTCGTAGCAAAATAGGTAGAGTAAAGGCATTCTCCGTCCTCAAATATCTGTGTGTACCAATTTTCATAAATCGGCTGAACGGTATTTTCATAGCATACGGTTGAACGGTAAAGAACGCGAGTTATAGCTAAACGCGGATGCTAAGAAAATCTTCTTTCGTTCAAACATCTATATTTACGAATTTCCATGGCGATTAGTTGAACGGTCCTGAAGATATTGGTTTGAAGTGACATCTAGTGGCAAGTTATAGCAAAATGGATAACGCCAAAATATTCTCCGAGTTCGAATATGTATCTATACCAGTTTTCATAGCGATTAGTTGAACAGTCTTTATATGCTGCAGCCCCATTAATACACGAATTAAACTAAGAAGTTGATACGTTGCAGTGCTATCTATTGGCGAGTTAAAGTAATGATGTGCTAACAGCACAAAAGTAGCTATTTATAGCAAAATGGTTAACACGAAAATATTCTCCGTGTTCAAGTATATATCTATATCAATTTTCATAGAGATCAATTGTCCGGTCATGAAGTTGGTGCGCTGCAGTGCCATCTAGTAGTGAGTAAAAGCTAAATGAATAGTTAGAATATATTCTCCGTGCTCAAATGTGTAAGCATAAAAATTTTATGGCGATTGGTTGAGTGGTATAGAAGTTGATGCACTACAGCGCCACCTTGCGGCAAGTTATAGCAAAACGGATAGCGTAAAAATATTCTCCATGTTCATATATCCATGTGTACCAATTGTCATCAAAATTGGTTGACCGGTATTTTCACAGCAAGCGCTTAAATGAAATAGAATTCGGCGTTCTGCAGTACCATCTAGCGGCAAGTTACAGCAAAATGGATAGTGTAAAAATATTCTACTTCTTCAAATATCCGCGTGTACCAATTTTCGTCAAAATCGGTTGAATTGTATTTTCATAGCAAGTGGTCGAACGGAATAGAAATCGACGTTCTGAAGCGCCATCTATCGTCAAGTTTAGCAAAATTCATAACGTAAAAATATTCTACGTCTTCAAATATCCGTGTGTACCAATTTTCATCAAAATTAGTTGAACGGTACTTGCATAGGAAGTGGTCGAACGGAATAGAATTCGACGTTCTGCAGCGCCATCTATCGTCAAGTTTAGCAAAATTCATAACGTAAAAATATTCTACGTCTTCAAATATCCGTGTGTACCAATTTTCATCAAAATTAGTTGAACGGTACTTGCATAGGAAGTGGTCGAACGGAATAGAATTCGATGCACTGCAGAGCCATCCAGCAGAAAGTCATGGCAAAACAGATAGTGTAAAAATATTTTCCGTATTCAAATTTCAATACGTATACTAATTTTTGCCAAAATCGGTTGAACGTTATTTTCATAGCAAGAGGGTTGAACGGAATATAATTCGACGTTCTGCAGCGTCATCTAGCGGCAAGTTATGGCAAAACGGATAATTTAAAAATATTCTATGTATTCAAATATCCGTGTGTACCAATTTTCATCAAAATCGGTCGAATGGTACTTCTATAGCGAGCGGTCGAACGGAATAGAATTCGACGCTCTGTTGCGCCACCTAGCGGCAAGTTATAGCAAAATGGATTGCGTAAAAATATTCTCCGTGTTCAAATATCTACAAAAAGCAATTTTTAACAAAATTGGTTGAATGGTATTTTCATAACAAGCGGTTTAATAGAATTAGACGTTCTGCAGCGCCACCTAGCGGTGAGCTAGAGTGAAATGGATAGCATAAAAACCTTCTCTGTGACAAAAGACTTAAGTGTACCAAATTTCATGGTGATCGATCAAACGGTTTTGGAGTTTTTCAACGTCATACACACACACACACACATACCCACAAACATTTATATATATATAGATTATTAATATATATAAATGTTTGTGGGTATGTGTGTGATAATAAAAACTCGGCTGTTCGAGCCTCGTCAAGGGGAGATCCCCCTGAACCCCCCTAATTTTTTAGTTTCATGATTGCCATATTAAAACGATATTCATTGACTTTGTCATTTTATCGTTCATCTTTCGCGTATTTCGCCTGGTAAACCTATGTTGAAATTTTTATGAGTGTAACCTATTTATAAAAAAATACATGTGAAGCATAATATACAACTTACGAAATAGTGTAACAATAGATTTAAGATGTTGTGAACTAATAGTATTTAAGTACATGTAAAAAATACATGTGAAGCATATTCTACAGCCTACGAAATATTGTAACAATAGATTAAAGCTGTTATGAACTAATAGTATTTAAATACATGTAAAATTATGTCGCATTATTATGTCGCTTTTTTATGTCGCATTTTTGGGACACATTTTTCAATAAAGGGTGCTGAGAGATAAAATGACATAGTCATTAACAACAGTAATAATAAGTTTCAATACACCTAAAAAACTGGTTATAACAAGCAGTAGGCTACTTTTTAGTCAGAGTTAACTTTAAAAAATCAAATATCCCTCTAAATACCGGTAAACATAGGTATACTATCAGATACTTTCAAACTTCAATAATTCAGTTAATTAAAAAAGAAATAAATGAATGTAGTTTTAATAAACTTTATTACAAAAGCTTTGCTCTAGAGTAAAGATTCTTTAAATGTTCTAAGAGACAGCCATAAAAAATACATGATAAGATTTTATTGAATCTTTTTTGCCTGTCATTTAAAATGCAAGACCCCAAGTGGCAAAAAATTCATCAAAATCCCTTTTCTGCATGTCAGCACGATCCTGTCTCGAACGGAAGGGGTCTGTGGGGAGAGGGGGGGGGGGGATTTTTACATTTTGAAAATGCCACCCGCTCATAAGAATTTTTAAAAAGAAGAAGAGGAGAGTTTGTCTCTTGCTTCTGCATCCGACTAATGCCTGCCTAATTTCATTTTCCAAAGAATACTTGCCACTTTTGCTTGATTTTTATTCATTTATTTTCCTGTTCTTTTTTTTTATTTCCAGGATCACCTTGCTACTGACACATTGAATACGGAGAAGATTATAAAATTTGCGTTGAAGTTTTAAGCTATGTTCGGGAATGAAATTAATTTCTGCGACAGAGGTAAAGGTGGAAAATAAGTTTCAGTTATAAAGAGGGAAACTGTTTGGAGTTGTATGAGGTTGTGGGTTGTTCATGGAAAGAATAATAGGATTAGCACATTTTAATGGGAAAAGCATATTTGCAAATGAAGATATTGTATGTTGCTTGAAAAAGAGTGTACCAAAGAAAAAAGTCGTAGAGGAAATCAAACTAAATATTTTGCTTTCACAGAAAATGTGTCCACAAATGCAACGTGGAGATAATAGAGGACAAAGTTTGGTAAAAAGCGTGTCCTATAGGTATCTATCGAGAAGCATACTAATGAATTTCAAAAGTAGATACTTTTATTGCATCTTATTTTGTTATACAGCAATGTTAATATAATGAGTTCAAAATACCGTTAGCACATAAATCACATGGATGCGCAATCTTGCAGAAACATCCAGTCTATATTTAGATTCCTATTAAAATGTACCTGTATCATTAAAAATACTAGTTAATAAAAGCATAGCATTAAGTTTTAGAAAATATATAATTATCAGAAAACATCTTAATAATAAAATTAATATTAGAGTATAATCCAGCACCACATTCCTCTTTTTGATTAATTAAGACTAAAAAAATTCGATTTGAGAAAAAATTAAAATAACAAAAAGATCAAAACATCCATATAAAGAATCAAAAATAATTTTTAAAAATTCAACAATCAGAGCTAAATATTACAAGAATTATTAATATTTTTTAATTTTCCATGGCTATTTTTTGGTAATTCCGATATTATTTAAATGTCTAAAAATAACTAAATAAATAAATTGTGCAATTACTAAATCAACTGTCGTATAGTATATTACATTTTAATTCTGATTTTTTCTTATAAACTTTCAAAGACAAAAGCTTCTGTTTTCAATATTGCCTCGTTTTTGTGAGAAATCCCCAATTACACTTAAAAAGATCGGATTAAATTTCCAAGGCAAAAAATTAATTAACTTAAATGCACTAAATTAGTATTTCAACTTAAAAATTTAATCAGACTTCTTCATTGTTATTCTAACAAACCGTTAATTACAGGAAACAGAATTAATCAGTACCCCGCAGAGAATGTATAAATAAAAATTAAATTATATTAACTTTCAATATCACATGATGTTATACGAAAACTATAATAAAATTGTATTTAAGATGTATTAAAAAAAGTATATCATCTTTTATGTATCAGTAAAACAACCGTGATTGATAAGATTTTATTATGATAATACATTATTTTTCGTAGTTTAAATGTTATAGGACTATGTTAAATAGACAACCTTATTTTAAAAGATCTCATGACTGATTTTAAAATGTGTGTATGATTACATGAAGACCATTTCGACAATATGCTGTAATTGTATGCCAAGTTAATCAGTAGGGTTAGGTGGGTGGAAATGGTTTGGAGTAAAATGGGGCTATTTTGAAAAATGCCTTTTTTCACCAAAAAATTTTTGATGTTTCATTTTTTTAAGGAGATATATTTTAACAACACAACAAGTATTTATAAAGTAGTAACACTGATGTTTGTAAAACGTCTTGTTTTTGTTCTAGACATACTGCCTGTTAACAAGTGATATTGAAACACTTTCTTCTGGATTCCTCCTAATTAGCTAAAGCCAGAGGCGTAGCCAGAAATTTTTCATGGGGGGGGGGTTACGACTACTGCAACTCACATATATGCATACATGTGTGTGATAAGGGAGTGAAGAATATACATTTTGTATGGCAAAAAATTCCTCATGGGGGGTTATGACCCCCTAACCCCCCTCCCTTGGCTACGCCCCTGGATAAAGCATTTATATTTTGACACTTGTTAGTAGGAAGACTTAAAAAAATCTGGTGTATATTTAAAAAAAAGAGATAGTAAAATTATAATTTCTTTTTTTAATTTTTTTTCTGAGGTGGGGTAAAATGGGGGTTAGACTTGGCAAAGTTCTATATGATATCGACATTTCTGCTTCTCCTTTAGAAAATATTCTTTAAACAATAGTTATAATCAATGAAATTGACATTTTAACGTCATTACAGTATGTATTTCATTACAGTTAATAAAGTCTGTTACAGTAATTAATTTTTTGGAACCGCTAGCGTAGCCAAGAACTTTTTTCGGGGGTAACTGAGAACTCAAAGAACTAGAATGCATTATAACTTATAAAAATCGATATAACTTATAATTTTATTTTTTGGGGGGAGGGGGGGATGGAACCCCCTTTATTTTGCCTACAATGTTCAAATATAAAAATGAATTAAAGAAACGAAAGAAAAAAGAAATTCATTATCGAATTTGGAATCCTTGCAGGTGGAAAAACATACATTAAAGAAAAAAAAATTAAATTTGACTTAGTTCTTTAGCTGAACCTAAAATTTTTCAAGGGGCGCTTTCAAATTTATCCAAGAATATGTAATTTTTTTCATATATTATATATGTTTACCCATTTCGGGGCTGGCTGCAGCCCCATCAGCCATCTTTTTCATACACCCCTGTGTGAAACCAAGTAACATCATCTTCTGAGTGAACTTAAATTGATAATCAATTGATAATCATTATTTCTTTAGCTATATGTTTTTGGAAATAATCTTTTTTTGTGTATTTTTTTCTTTCAGTATATTATAAATACATTAAATTGAGTGCCTTTTCCTTCATTCAAACCATTAACATGATTTTTATTGAAAGTGTAGAGGTACTTTTGTACTACTCCTATTCCCCCCCCCCCCCAATGGTGGGGTAAAATGGAGTTATCAATACTTGCCCAAATAAAAATGACACCGTAGAAAAGTATTTTGATAAAATTAAAAGTAATGCTATATTTCATTATCTATATAAGTCAGATGTAGGTAAGATACATCAATAGTTTCATTAACATAAATTTAACCGCTTGCTTTTAGGACATTTTTAAGAAAATTCATGATTTTCCACCAACTGACCCTATGCAATGAAAGATCTGTAACTTCCTATACTATGCAGCTACCTAGCGTGTACTTAGCCATAATCAAACAGGCATACAAATAAAGTTGAAAATCTGTTTGATTCTGTGGATTGTTTTGACTGATTATTTACCTGGCGCTGTTTTAGTGTGAAATAAAATTAATCTCAAGATGTGAATGTATTAGTAAATACTCGTCGAACCTTTTTTCAGAATATATTCCCTTAAAAATAACAAATCAGTTTAATCATGATTCAGTGGAATTTTTTACAGCAGTTTAATAAAAAGAAAAAAGTTTGTTGAGAAACAACATCTTAATGAGCGTTGTTAGGGCATTTGCAGGTTAAAAACTCGTAAATTTTGTAGAAAATCTCGCAAACATTAACGAGCAATTAGGGAACCGTTTCTGTCAGCGCAGATAAAATTCTAACCTAAGCACATTTTTTTCTTCCGTTTTATATTTCTTACTTGTTTTACAAGCCATTTCGAGCAACTTAAATGTTTCCTTTCCCGCGAAATGAACTTTCCACGAAAAGAACGAGTGTACATCAAACATAAAACATGCGTATTCTGAAATTCCTCATTTCCTTTCTTCCTTCTTCCCGCGAACATCCATGCGAAAACGTTTCCCCTCTTGTTAAAATCAACATCTTGCGGGGAGGAAAAACTTTTTCGCAAAGGAAACCCTACAGTTTTGTAAATGCCTGGAAACTGCAGAAGAATATATCCCAAAACAGTACTGTTGCCACAATATCTCATTTTCCACAGAAAACTTCCCTATCAGCATTTTTATTTGTTTATTTTTTTTGCATGTGTGTACCCCTTCGCGTGGAATTGCACCGTGTCGTTTCCCGCCCACCTCGAATGAAAGATATTGTATTTGCGGCAGTGGCAAAAGGTGTTATCTCAGAAAATATTCATTTCTTCCCTCCCCCCGTTCGCCCGCAGGGGGGGGGGACTGTTATTTTTTCATATTGAGAGAGCGAAACCCTCCGCTAACAGAACACACTTATGTGTTATGGATAAATGAAAAAAAAAAGGAAAGAAAGAACTGTTTCCCTACCCTTTCCCTACTCCTCTGCACACCTGACAAAATACTGACGAGAATAATAATAATAAAAAAAAGTACCGCTAAGAAAATGCAATTAAATGTAAATTAGACGGAAACTGTTGGAACTTGACAGTTGTAAGTGATTTCAGAAACCGAGAGCTGACAGGCTGTCTTTCGGTCTACCTGTTCGTGTTGAAACTGGGGAAAATGAGCATTGACTGCCACGAAAATTATACAGGTTACCTCAAAAATACAGCGGCAAACTTTTTTAAGAGAGGTAGGTAGTAATGGGCATGAATGAATGAAACTATTATCTATTCGAGTTATACATTATTAATCTATTTTAATTAATCGATTATTAAATACATTCGAGATAATCGATTTTGAAAAATCCTTTCGAACGCTCAGCACATAGCAGTCGATTAGCACATGGCATTCGAAATTTTGAATACTATTCAAATAGTGAAATCGCGAATTCTATTTGAATAGCGAAATCGTGATTGCTATTCAAATATTCGAATAATGAAACCGCGTGTACAGTTCGAATATTTGAATAGTGAAATCGCGATTGCTGTTCGAATAGTATTCCTCATTTTTTTCTCTCTATATTGGAGTTTCGGGATTTTAATCAGAGCTCCTGCATCCATATCAGGCGATGGACCCCGTAATTTAAACCCATTAAATTCTGAAAAGTTATATCATCAATTCATTTCATCCAACCTGTCTTTAAAAATCCATTCGATCGTACAGCACATAGCATTCGAATAGCACATGACGTATGAAATTACGAATACAATTCTAATAGTAAAATCGAGAATACTATTCGAATATTCTAATCATAGTAAAAACTGTAAATATTATTCGAATGTTTGAAACTGCGATTACTATTCGACTAGTAAAACCGCGAATACTATTCGTATAGAAATCGTGAATACTATTCGATTAATGAAAATTACGAATATTCACTATTTGATTAATCGCTTGTTGATTCTATTTAAATTGTAGTAATTGACTATAGAAATCATTCGAATGACACATCACTAGAGGTAGAGAACATGGAAGGACTCAGAATCACATTGGAGTACGGTAATACAAACGTTGTTTTCATAGAATGGTTAATAATCACTCCACAAAAATTTTTAAGTTAACTCACCTTGTCAAGTGTTAGAACAAATGGTTTTAATCTACAACTACAGCATTCAAACAACCTGTTCGTGTTCAAACTGGTGTAATTATGCATTGACTATTGCGGAAATTACACAGGGTTTCCCAAAAATAAAGTAGCAAACTTTTAAGTAAGATAGGGCACACGAAAACAATTCAGAATGAACACAGCATTGTAGGGTTAATAACATTGTTTTTTATACCCGAATCAATAATCACCCTAAGTAAGCTGAAACTGACGTATTAGTTAAATTACCTTGTCAAGTTTTATAACAAATGGTTTACTCTGCCACAACACTACTGCATTCGAAATGAAACATTATTATATTTATCAATTTTAGTTCAGTATTTTATACGAAAAATTAATTGAATTTTACTAAAGCGTGGTAGAAATTTTCAAAGAATTTCAATATCATTTGTAAGAGTGATTATTAATCAGTATACGAAAACATTTCTGACCACGCATTACGATGTGATTTTTTTTAACACGCTTTTATTAGTTTTACCTGTATGTTTGTTTGTAACCGACTCGAACTCGATTTTGACCCACTTTAAACTGTCAAATTTAATTTAAACTTTGTAGACTTATCAAGGACCGATGACAATACAATAATTTGATAAGTTTATCCCATTATCCTGATTAGGATCGTCAGGATCGTTAGTAATTTTCTTAGAGATCCTTTGCGCGAGAGCGAGAGAAATGGAGCAAGCGCGCGGTCTACGCATGCGCACCGTTTCGGTACTCGGCTCAGCACAATGGAGTAGAACCTCTCTCACTATTGGTAACTGTATTCAATGGTATGTTTGGGTAGCTACGTTTTTGAAATCCAGATGGCAAATCTAAAAATTTTACCTCAATATTTTTACAAGGATGTTTGTGTTTGTTGTAGTCGTTATGAAACTCGTTTGTTGATTAGAGACCAGTTCTCCTTTTTAGAAAGGAAGGTAGAATTTAACTGCAAGTTAATTAATACTATGATGCACAGCAGGGACATAGCCAGAGGGGGCTCCCCTCCCGAAATGGGACCCTTTACTTAGCTAACAATTTGATATTTAGCTTATAATTGAACTTTAGCTTTAAATTTGATACCCAGTACCCAGTCCACCCCGAAATAAAATCCTGGCTACACCACTGGAGCACAGTGAAAATAAATTATCTCACAGTCTGTACTTTCCAACTTAGTGTTTCTTAGCGTCTTATGAGAGATATCGAAAATTAAAAATAAATTTTAAATAAATACAGTTTTTAAAAAACTAAAAAACACGCTTTTATAGCTAATCGAAATAAAAAGTGAAAAATAAAAATATAGTTTTAAAAAAACTAAAAAAACACGCTCTAGTGAAAATTGATCTAACTAAAAAGTGAAAAATAATTCTTAATGTAGAAATAAATTAATGAACGAAAAATAGTATTATTGAAAAAAAAAAGCGTGGAGTGCTCTATATATCAGTTCTTGAGAATATTCGATCGGTACGATTAGGACAAAAATGATACAAAAAATATAGCTCAAAGTACCCCACACTTTTTTCACAATAATATTACTTTTTTGTTCATTAATTTATTTCTATATTAAGAATTATTTTTCACTTTTTAGTTAGTTCAATTTATCACTAAAGCGTGGGTTTTTTTAGTTTTTTAAAACTATATTTTTATGTTGTGTGTGTGTGTGTCCTATCACCACTAAAAGTTCGTTTTTATATTTTTGGTACACCAGGTAAATGTTCTTGATATACACAAATAGTATTATCAAAAGTTTTCTATTGATAACCATAGATATTTGTGGGAAATAAAAATGCGAAGTACTTTTTTTTTTTTTTTTATAGAAAGACATTAATCGGTTAAGTAAAACTCTCATTCTAAAATTAGATTCGCCTACTCGATTTTTTAAAATCACCATGAATTTGAGTATTGCAGTTGTAGATTCAACATTTTTTACTTCGTATTTAAAGAATTTAACAAAAGTACGGCAAAAAGCAATATGTAATCATTTAACTCTACAAAGTTTTAAACGATATTTTCATTGGCACGGCACCACTATTTTTTTGCACAGAAGAAGTGCACTTTTTTATTTATTTTTTCATTAATATATTTACTTATGACTATGGTACGCTCAGTTGGTGATATTTTCTCGTAATATACTCAAACCATTTCGTTTACTGGAGATTTATCTTTCTCTAGCATTAGATAAATCCATCATTCTTTATCATTATTTCATTTTCTTTTTCTACAAATCAAAGGATAAAGTGCTTTCACACAACCAGCTTAATCTCATTCATTAAGAATAATCTCATCCTATCCCTATTTATCTCTTAATTTTTATTTTTTTCATTATCTTTCTCTTTCGATGAAGAATTTTTTGGGGGTATTTTTTTTAATCATATGCTGTTTTCATTATCTCAGTACAGAAAAAAAGTTAAGTACACGCATAATATCTAGATTTCGTGACGCGTCCTAGGTAAACAATCACCCCCCCCCCCGTAAATAGTGATAAATACTTTCCGTTAAAGCCATGTTCTTTTTAAGAAAACTTGTACCAGAAAAAATAATTTCTTATTTTATAATATATTTGAATTCAAAATTAATTAATTTGAATTTACTTTATTTTCTGTTAAAATTTTAAAATAAAATCTAAAAAAAATTAAAGAGGATTTTTTTTCTGTAATAAAAATATTTCTTTAAAAATTACTTTAAAGAAATTATTAAATTTTTGTTTATAATTTCTTTAAAAATTATTTTAAAGAAACTATTTTAAAAATTATTTTAAATAAATTTCTTTTATAAATATTTTAAAGAATTTTTTTCTGCTATTAAAATGTTTAAAGATACATTTATCTCTGTTAAAAATTAAAAAAATATTTTGTTTCTGGTTAAAATGCTTAAAAACATTTTCTGAGAAAAATATTTAAAAACTTTTTCCTCTTAAAAATATTAAAAAGATTTCTCCTTCTTAAACTATTTTTAAAAATCCATTTTTTTGTTAAAAAATAATATCTGTTTTCTGGTATTCTATTATACATTTTCTGGTGTATAAGATAAGAATAAAAGCAAAAGATTAGTAATTATAATAGTTAAAGAGATTTTTTTCAGTCGTTTTGATTTCTAAACTCTTTTCTAAATTAAATTCTGCATATCTTTGAAAGTTTCCTGTACAAGAAATAGCGGTTTCTTGTTTCTGTTTCTGTGTTGTGTATTTTCCGCTCAATCCAATCAGATTCACTGTGTTTTGCAACCCTCAGTATGTAGTAAGGGGAAATATGTCAATTTAAGACAAGCTTTCGCTTTATAGATGATTCGTTTAAGACAGGTGTGCTACTGCATTTAAGGAAACTATCTACATTTTTTTAGGTATAAGCACAATTTAGAGAAAGAAGTTCTACTGCTAGTTATACTATGAATTCGTCCAAATAAATTGCTGCATTGTACTACCGAAAAATTAATCGACCAGCTCCACTAAAAAGAAAAATATTTTCGAGGTGCTAGAGTGCGAAAATTAAAGCATGTTCTATAATAGATTTGAGACCAGGAATTGAAATTAGCAAAAAATGGCGGGAGTGGGGATAGGGAGGGGAATTTTCACCATTAAAAAAAAGGGGGGGGGTTCTATATATTGTACATTTTGTCAGTAACCTAACTTCCTGAAAAACCATTATTGACATAATTTTTTTCAAATAATCGAACTTCCACAGGAGCAAACAATTTTCCATCTTTAATGAAATATCCGTTCAGTATCGAATTTTACAACCACCACCGGCTTCACACTTGAAGACGTTTGAAGCTTGGTTTCCCATCAGAACACCGAAAGTCAAGAAGTCTCCAACCTTAGTCAGCGCTTGAGAGAGCGGGAACATCTCACGACTGGAATGCTGATGGACGTGTAGACTGAAGGGAGCTTGTGCACATGAAATATGTCGTGGCTCCAATGTCCTCCATGTTGAAATGATACCTCTGGAGGTGTCAATACAGGTTCAGATCTCTATTCTGGAAATACTTTAAAATCAGGAGACCTTACTAAGAGGGTGATGTTACTGTACCCCCACAATAAAGTGGCCAAGAGTTCCCGTTTCTGTTGTAGCCAACCATCCATTGAAAATGTAAACATCAGCAACCATCAGTTCCTGAAAAAATCATTTTAGCCTCACCATGGTACAGTGGTTATGTCACTGAAAATGGTAGACGGGCGAAGTGTGAAGGTCCCGGATTCGGGTCCCATCGCGCGTCCGTCGACCTAACCGTTCGGAGTTTTCCGTGGTTTTCTCCGAAATTTGGCTTAAATACGTGATAGGTCCCCTTGGAAAGACCCCCACGGAGAGTACCCCCCGTTGTGTTCTCCTTCTCACGAGGATTTATAAGTGGGCTTCGAGACAAGCTCACAAATCCGATATACATGTTCACAACAACAACAAAATCATTTTATCAAGCCATTAAGAAAATGAATGAACCACTTTTTTTAATTTATTTTTTTTTTTTCTTCAAATCTAGAGAGAGAAGGAAGGGGGGGGGGAAGGAAGAGAGAGGAAAGAAGAAGAGAGGTAAAGAAAACCAAGGATAGAGCCTCAGCAATTTTTTATTCATAAAAAGCAATTACATCCTCTGCTTTGATTTTTTTAAATATGTTTTTCTTTCAATTATTCTGTTTTACTTTGGTATGGTTTTTAATTATATTCAGATTTTTTCATTATTCCGAGCAGAATAGAAATTAAGTGCACGTTTAATGCTTTAATTCCGTATTACATTTGAAATGAATTATTTTGATGACTATTAAATAAAGATAATGACTATTAAATTATGTAATTCATGCAGCTATCAATGTTTAAATAGTTTTGAATATGGTGCTATTAAAAAAAAAGAAGAAAAAACTGGACATGCCATTGTTTTAAGTACTTTCTTGAGCCAAAAGAAATTACCTTAAGAGTAGAAGTAGTAATGTCGAATGGATCCGAAAACTTCATTATAAATGCTTTGTTAGATTTCTTTAGTTATGAAAAATCAATCAGCCCTTTTAAACGAGAAATATTATGTAATTAAGTACATAATATCTTCACATATTACCTTACAAATTTATCTTTTGTTTGACGTCCGTGCAGTTGCGCAAATTCAGAAGGCAAGTAAATACTCTTTTACAGAGCATGATATTTAAAAGAATCCAAAGCACTTTCAAAACTGTTTTTATTCTCACAACTCAACCAAATGCGCTTATATTTTTTGTACGAAATGTATTTTCTGGGAGCATTTTCTCCTGGACATCATTGTTAACAAAGGTAGAAATAAATATAGTTATACTCGCAAAAATCTTCCATAATAATATATTTTTAAATTTCATAACTCTGTTATGTTATTAAGAAGAAAAAAAAAAACTGTAATTATTTCGCAGCGTTATTTCTCCGTAATATGTTTACAGCAATCACTTTTGAAAATTTCTCCTTATCAAGCCGGAGGGAAAAAAAAAATTCAGATCTTTCCCTCTCTTTTTTTTTTTACAGCTTTATTTTTTTATGTATCACAGGATGAAACGCTAGTATACAGACACCGTAATCTCATTCATTAAAGGTAATCCCACCCTCTCCCATGGCATTTTTCCCCTTCTTTTTTTTTTTTTATCTTTTTCTAAGATTACGCAGTTTTTACTTTATTTATTTTTTCATCACATGATCTTTTAATTATTTCAGAACCGAATAAAAAGGAGACCTAGGCATCACGCATCGCGCTTAAAATAGTGACTTGTTAAATTTAATTTGTTTAGTCGGTTATGATAACATCGTTTAGAGTGCTAACTACGCCAGTGTCCGAAATAAGGTCACTTTTTTCACGATAGTTCGAAATTCCCCTCTAAAATTGAAAAAAACTTGTATATTTTATATATTGTGAGTAACGAATAGCACGACGGTAGCCTCCAATTTGAAATAAATATTGTCAAGCGTTACTTTAGTGGCAGAACCTTGAATTTGGCTGTTTAAGCATGCGGTATTCTTTCAACTGCATTGTTGTGAATATTGCGTTAAAATCCACAAGTTCGACTATTTGTATAGTGAGAATGAGGAATGTTTCCGAGGAATGCCAATATTCAGAAGTCCCCCACCTTCTGATGAGGATCCAAATTCTTCTGATGAGGATCCAAATTGTGACGGAAACTCCAGGAAGGATGTATGTAGCTCTAAACGAGAGCTGTCCTCTCCTGGCAAACAAACAAGCAAACAAACCACCGCACGTCACACAAGATTGGGGTTAAAGATCCCAAAACAAGAATATAAGGTGAAATTTCTTTTACCTCGAAATGCACAATTCTTGTGAAAATTTTCGTTAACGGTTTAGTTCGAAAAAATCATGTGATTTTGGTACATAAGTACAAATAAACTAATTATGTCAGGCACTTCAAAATTTTGAAACTGTCTCTTTACCAGCTGTACTGAAATAAACGATAAACCTGTATCAATTTCAAAACTTTTAGAAAAATTCTTAAAAATTGTAAATTTTCACAAAACGTATCACTTTTCGAAAAGTCTTGCAGCTCAGATCCATGTTTAAGAATTTTTTCTGAAAATTTCACAAAAGGCACAGCTTTTTCGCTTATTGCAGTGTGTAAAGCAGCTTAGGAAGGACCATCTGGAATTTTTTGGAGAACATGGTACTATTAGTTTATTTCAATTTGTGTACCAAGACTAAAAACAGATTTTTTTTTCTTCGAAGAACAGCCTTAAGTGACCTAAATATAATAATAAATCTAACGAAGGCTCAGAAATCGTGTGACAATTTTGAAAGGATGCCTTATAGTGGTAATAAGTGTAAGTAAACGGCCAAGGCTCTCTCACTTCTAATGAAATCTCAGCATGTCATAACACTGGTTTTTCATTTTGAACTTTAAAATTATGCATTTAGATATTACAGCATTTAAGTATTAATATTTTTTCAAGCAGTTTGTTTCTAGTAAATAAAAGAAATACACTATTCACAGAAATAGTTCAGAATTTTATCATAAAATGGTTCTAAATTAGGTAATGGTTTGGTTCCACTGATCCGTTTAAGACACCAAATCATCGTTCAACCTTTCTACGTAGAAAGTTTCAGATAATTTATTAACCACTTCATGGTGAAATTTTAACTAGTTTAACAACGATGTAATATAAAATAACTACTAAGAAAGCTTCTAAAACCTTTTTGAATAACGTATAATGTACTTCTGATAAAGTATTATTTGTAAAAGCACATATCACTATGCGCTGTACATTCTTTAGAAGTCCAAGTTATGGATAATGAAGTAAAAAAGTTTGATTAAGAAATCAGAACTCAATTTACCTCACACTACTGCAATTACTGAGATCTGTGGAGTTTTTTGCAATTAATGAATCAAGTTACTGCCATAATTCAAATTTTTCATTTGTTCCAATTAATCACGGGGAATGGGTCTTAATCACGGTTATCTATTAATGCGTTCTTGGAGCATCTCATTTTCTCAAAAATAATTTGGCCATCAATCAATAAGAAGATGACAGAGTGATATTAATAAAAGGGAGTGCTGAAACGTAGCTTTTAAACACCTGACTGATCATTATCTAAATAACTTAATATATTCCATTAATTATTTTACCTCATTATCCACTTTCTATTAGAAAAGCGTGGGGGGATTTGGATTATCTAAGCTAGATTTTTAATGAAAAATTATCTAAAGGATAATTCCGTGAATCTCCGTATCTTCCAAATTTGATTTTTAGAAAGTTCAGCGATTTACGATCCGTTAATTCCGGAGTTTATTTCCCAATACACTCAAGAGAGGTGAAATATAATTGCATAAATAGTAAATAAGAAAATTATATTTAATTCATTATTTAGCAATAAATTACAGTCTGCGATAAAAGTCCGTGGAAATTTAAAAAATTCATAAAGAAATAAAATTTTTAAAGACAAAAAAATTAGTTCAAAAAGTTAGAGATAGATGGCGCTGATATTCACAACATGAAAAAGTTCTTGATCCAAAAAATTCTGATCTCTCTCTATTCCTATTTATGCAGACGACTTAAAGTCATTATTTGTTCTCTTTTAGTGAATTGATGTTTACACTGACTTTTGACTCAAATGGTATTACCATATTAACATTTGACGGTTATGAAATTCGTGTTTTAACTTTATAGAATATTCTAACATTGCCGTTTAGTCTAAAACAGTTTCTCAGTAGCTTATTCCAGACTTATAACAAACTCAGTTCAATGGACTCCCACTACAACGCGACTTGACTTACGCGAGTTTATCACTAGTACGTATCTTAAAGCTAAAAAACTGCTTGAGGGGTGTTTATAGGTGTCTAAAATAACTGCACTGAAAAAAAAATGTTTTGTTGAATCCACAAAAAATTTGTTTAATTAACAAAATCATCATGTTGAAATAACTTCAACGAAATTTTCGTTCAATGAACAAAATAATTTTGTTGAAATTATTAACCAAATGTTTTGTGTTTAATTTAACAAAACTATTTGTTTAAATGGTTTATTTGGTTAAACGCCACCAAATTATTTGTTTAAATTAACCAAATTTCTTTGTTAACTGGTATTGTGAGCGCTCATTTAACAAAATTATTTTGTTGATTTTACTGTTATATTTTTTAACCCACATAAAGTCGGTTAAAAATTTCAGAGGTAGGACTAAATAATTTATCTATTTATCAATAGATAATTTAACATTTTTATTTTAGTGTTTTTATAAATCAAGAAATTCACGCGATGTCAGTTTTTTTTCCTCATGCAAAAAACTAGGTAATGCAATCCAAAGTCGCTTTTGCGCTCATAATAAAATAAATATATTTATTATTTCCTCCAATTTTTCATTATAACGGGATCTAGTTTATTTGACTATGTAATAATGATCTGGATTGCAGCAGGCTGAAGAGAAATAAATATGCCAATTAGTTACTTTGAAGTGTCTCGTAAACTTTACCTTTTTTTCTTTTTGTTGGAATAAACAGGCATAAAACCGGCAGTTGAAATCAGAAAATTATACAATCGTTTAATTATCAGAACTTAAGCGCTTCGATAAGCGTAATACAAAGTTTATAAATATTTTTATCTCCAGAATGCTTCATTTGGAAAATGAATGCATTATCCCCTTCGAAAGAATATGAACCAAGCAATTACGTAGCCAAGGGGGGAATAGGGGGGTCACAACCCCCCATGAGGAATTTTTTGCCATACAATATGTATATTCTTCACTCCCTTATCACAGACACGTATACATATATGGGAGTTGCAGTAGTCGTAACCCCCCCCCCCTGAAAAATTTCGGGCTGCGCCACTGGATCCAAGTGCTAAAACACTAGGGGTTTTCTTTCGGCTGTGGTATACGAATTAAACTGTTTGCTACGTAAAACCGATATAGATTTTTAAAAAAATGTGTGTTCCGCTTTAAAACGTTAAGTACAAAAATGTTTTCGAAATATAATGCCGGTATTGTCCAGCTAAGTCTATTTTCAAGACCCCCCCCCCCCCCAAAAAAAAAAAATCTTCATCGACCTTATACATGTATTAACATTTTTACGGGAAAAAAAAAAAAATAAAGGTTTTTACATTAGCTGTTTTGCGGCTTGTTATATTGTTGAAAAGCAATTGTGATTGTTTTAACTCATTCTAACGGACACTGAGTGGTTTTAAGCTAAATATGTAGAAACTTAAAATAAATAAAAACTTTGCTTAAAAAAAGACACATAAAACGATAATTATAACAAGATGCGATTGTTTCGATGGAAAATTTATTCAGTCTTTCGTAAAATTTCGTCTCACTACATTGTGAGAACAAACAAACAGTTCTCACTGTTTAGTGAAACGAATGGTTACGACTGATGAAGACTGAATAAATTTTCCGTCGAAACAATCGTATCTTGTTATAAGTATCATTTTATGTGTATTTTCAACGATAAGTTTTTATTTATTTTATATTTTAACACCAGTATTTTGAGTATTTCTTCTGTAGAAACTTGTAGAAACTCTCAAATAAAAATCTAATTTTTTTTTAATAGATAAACTAATTAGGCTTGCTTCTGAAATTTTCAACAAACTGAGGAAAAACACAATTAATTTTTGGGTTTGACATTGTCCATTTTTAAACGTTTTGGCAGGCATTAGTCCAGATCCTTAGTTCTTAACTCTTCCGTAAATAAGAATTTTTCCTGAGGGCGGGTCTGGCTCAGTTTTTCACAGTTCTGCGCATGTCCTTGACACCTTGAAATTGACTGTCGAACGATTTAAAATTTCATTCGTTCTGCGTTTTGACAAAACTTTTTTTGTTAAATTCAGAGACATTTTGTTAAATCAATTTGATTGAACCAAACAAACTTTTGTCAAATCAAAGCTGCCAACTACTTAACCAAACAAGTTTTGTTAAATTCAACAAAATTCTTTTAACCCTTTAACGCGTACTGCTCCCGCTCTGGGAACACTGTGTCCGGGCACAGCCAGCTACGTCAAAAAAAGGGTCTCTAGATCTGTGGCACGCGATGAAAGTTCCGATCTTCCACCATCTTGCTGGTAGTTAAGTCGAGCGATGGCAACGGCTGCCCTTTTTTCAGCATTGGGAAAGGGTTGCGCCTCAAAGGGTTAAACATGTGTGTATTTGTTTCAAAAAGTTGTATATAGGTATGTCCTATTCCACAACGCAAAATTTTCAGTTACGCTAGAGTTCTCTGAATGCATACCTCGCGTAAGCCTATTTCAAGCAAAAAAGCATTTGAATGATTTTGAAATTTTTTCCTTCTGGGTTTGTTTATGGAATTCGTCCGCCAGTCTATTACCTCTAGAATGTAATCAGAAGAAGCAGTCATTTACGTCATGGTTTTCTTATTTGTTCTGTTGCTCGTGAAATGGTTTTGTTTAGAATTATCAAAACCTGGTACGTCAGTTAGTAAATACATTATCTTAAATCACACAGATATTTAAAGCTTGTAATTTTTTAGTTCGTGTTACGCATTTAGCTAACGAACTATGGAATAAAATATTTTATAGAAGTCACCCAGGCCCAGGTGGTGTTGAAGCTAAAAAACCATTCCGTCATAACTAGGATTTGGTTTAATTTTACGGCTTGAGCTTGGGACTTGGGTGTGTTAACTTGTCCGTCCCAACATGGGGGTAATGTCCCGCTCTTGGAAATAAATGTTTAAAAGACATTCTCCCCTCCTAAGGGGGAATTTGCCGTTTACTACTAAGGCCGGAATTAGTTGGTGCCTTAATTACGGAGGCACCTAATGAGAGGACTAATGTTCCCTCCTATGAAGAGACGGATGAAAGGACACGCAATACCACGGTGGGAATCGAACCCGGATCTATGGTGTGGTAGAATGATTCTTTAGCCACTACACCACCCAGGAGGCAGATGGGGTTTTTAGAGGATCGTTCGCCAAATTCATATCAGCTTTAATGAACAATTTTATTTGCTTATTTATGAAGAAGTAGCATTTGTTCTTAAAAAATGTTTAAAATTCATTTGATCTGTAAAAGCCTTATCACATGATAACGTTACTTCAAAATGCAAGTGGAGGTGACGATTGCTGAACTGTTTAAATTGAAAGTTAACTGTGTAATATTTGTTAGAAACGTTTTTATGGCAAATTCAAATGAATATTCGAGGTGTTCATAAAAAGAATATCTCAAAATTTAAAGGCTGCAATTACAAAGCTGACGAAATTGTAATACTTTTGGAAAAGTAAAATGAAAAATATCACTTCATTATTAAGCTGCAAATCAAAGGTTTCACATTCAATCTACTCTTAAACTAAACTAAAAAAATTACGTTCTCTGTTTGATTTTGATTGATGAAAATTTCATATGATTCTAAGATTTAAAAAAAATCTACTGATGAAAACTACATAATCGTGGATTTTAAAATGTCATTTCTATACGCAAAGGAAAACATTATTAATGACATCACATACCGAGTTCATCAGTATCAAACTCTTTATCAGAAATTGAACTCGCTACTATCTAATCCTGTTAATCCTATTCATTAAGTGGACACCAATTAACTACTTTCTGATTTTTTTAAAGCGTAATTTTCACCCTCGTTTTTTACGCCGTTTTAGAAAGAAAGGAAAATTGAGTTCGTTAATAAATGTTGATAAAAATTATATTAAAAAAAGTTTATGTTCTGATATATGTACAAATTCTGAAGTCCATTTATAATTGTTGATTATAAGGATATATTGCCTTAATGAATTTTCTTCACACTCCATTAATCATAGTTTTGTAGTTTCCTATCATAATTCTTTGGGGACTACTGGTTTTTTCAAGAAAATTTCAAGGAAGCGCTTAAGCAGTCCAGTGTAATGTAACGTCCGTAATGTAAAAGTAAATTATAATCAAAAGTTACAGCGGGAAATAAAGTTTTAAAGATTTGGTCTAGTCATTAATCTTATTTCACTTGTAAATTAAAAAAGATCAACGGAAGAATGTAGAGTTATTGTTGAATTGTTACCATAACTAAAGATAGAGCAAGTAGTCAAGCAAACAATATTTCAGGGACAGAAAAGATATATTTACACTTATAGGTGTGTTTTTCTGGTGTTAATGGTGGCTATATCCTTTTACAAAACTCTTTTACCATAGAAATGAGTGCGATTTCACAATAGATGAATCTTTTTCGCAACCCTTTTGAAAAAAAAAGAACTGTTATACATTAATTGCTTCTTACCACTGGTATGTGAAGCTGTAACGATATAAGAAAACAATGATGAACATTGTTAATAAAGACATTTCAAGTGAAAGCTTTTCATTAAAACACACACTTTAATTAGTTATGTTTTAAATGTGACCCTTCTAGTTCTGAGGAAATTACATTATTCAAAGGCTTATGATTCCGATTTCTTTTACTGTTTAGCTTTCACATGTATCAATGTTAATTCTCGTGGACAGATCACGTAAATTTTACGAGCCTTCTTATTTATAGAATTGCATTGCAAACATATAGCATTTACTGATGTTGAAAACGACAATCATTTACAATCATTTCAGTAACTGTTTATCTGAATCATTTCAGTAATTGTTTATCTGAAAATAAGTTGATGAAAAATTTGTTGATCAAAAATGCTTATTAAAGTAAAAAATATGAGTAATGATATGTGTGCAATTTTTACTATGAAGAATTTTTAAAGTTTATGGATTTTGCCGTACCACCAATTAGTTTTTCGTGCAAATTGTATTCACTATTTTCGATTGATGTAAATCAATTTGTATGACGTCCCACAAAAAGTGCAGGTAAAATACTTGAGATCGAATATAATACCAAATGTACACTGATAGCATTAGGATAATATTGGCCAATTAATAGGAGCTCTTAGACAACAATAATAGTCTCAGATGTGGTGAACACAGAACACCAAAAAAATATTTTTTTAGGAATTCATGTATGAGTGTGTGTCTTGGAGAATTGGGAAATTGGAAAAAAATGGGATGGAGGGTTATGGGGGTGAAATCAATATTTCAAAATAATCTTTTTACGGCAATTCATAACTTACTAATTACGTCGTTGTATGAAGTAGTTTTTACACAAAACATCGTTCCATAAATATTAACTTTGTCTTAAGTTTTAACTCCGCAAATAAACTTTTTTAAAAGGAATACTAGTTTACAATAATGTAATATTATAAGTAACCCTACCTCTTACCGCTTAAAAAACATATCGACCGTACCGTTTTGAAATCAAATAACCAGTACCTCAGTGTATCCTTTCATCTTTGAAATTCTGGGCAGACTATAGGAAATATGAAACAATTTGGTACCAAATCTGCAAATCAATTTTGTTTTGCCTTCAACATATTACTATTGAGATTTGTCACATACGGAAGTGTTGTCTGTGCTTATAACTTTAAGTACAAATCACTTAATATTCCTTTGTCAAAACTATACATATAGTGTTACTGTGACTGCGTACAAAAATATTTAATAATCTCTCTCTAAATTGCCTTTACAGAAAACACAATGGAAGTGATATTTAGAAGGCAAGTAACAGAAAATACGAAGCAACCTGGTATCAAATCTGTAATATCAACTTTAATGTTTCACCAACTTGTTATTGGGGCATTTTCACATACTTGTACATTGCATCTGCACTTATGACCTCAAGGAAATCCTATTTAATATCCTTATGACAAATGTACGAAAAAAAATTATAGACATAGTGTTAATATGATCACATTTAGAAATGTTAACGTTATTCCTTCACCTGCCCATTCAGGAAACATAATCTAAGTGATATCACAGTCAGCTCGTTTATATCACGTCCTCTATCAGAAATGAAAGGGAATTCTTTGTTCTCTAATCCTTGTAATCCTACTTAATCTCGTTCATTAGGTGGACACCAATTGGCATTTTCCCAGATTTTTTTCCCTTCCCCATAGGCCCTTTTTTCCCGCTTTTTTTTTTTTAGCTATTGGCTTATCTAGCGAGAGAAAAAAAAATGCTCCTGATTAGGAGTTGCTGAAAAGTTCATTACACAAATACCATACTATTACCGTGGGAGATGTGTTTGATTTTGAACGTTATCTTGTAGAACATAAAAACAATGTTTTTTTTTTTTTTTTTTTTTTTTTTAACGCAGCTTTCCGAGAAGTTATCTTACATTCTTTTTATATTTGTGAATCCCTTCACTAAATGCATTAATTTTGAAAAGGAGATATCAAAAAGTTAGGAACAATAAATTTTAAAAGTAAAAAATAAATCAACTTCAAAAAACGAGTTCGCAAAAAATAACGATAAACTTAGACCATAAATTAAAAATTTCTAATCTCCATTCTGATATTTTAATTTATGCAAAGATAATTTTCTAAATGTAATTTTCATTACTATGGTAAATTTGATGTCTAAAAATTGCTGCAGTACACTGCGAACACCTGAAGTAGAAACATGCATTTAGATATCTTTTTGAATGATTAAAAATCATAATTTGATTCAAGAGACATTTTATAATCATTGTTAATTGAGGCCTACCATTTTGACATCGGCTACAAGTTTAGGGGCTACTTAACACTATCTATGTAAATAAAATTAGACTTTTATGTGTACATTACTTGGAATTGAAAAAATTGGCTATTTTTATCCGTTTCAAGCACCTGGGAATCCAGTACGACCCTCAAAAAAAGTTTCTGTCATTCTGTCCGTGACGCTTTTTTGTTCAAGCATCACGTAAAAACGACTGAAGCGAATGAAATGAAATTAAGTGGCATGATTGGTGGTCACTCAACTTATAATGGGCACCGAATTTTTTTTTAATCTTTTTTAGATTTTTAGATTTTGAGAAAATCGCTTCAAACTGCTTACATTTATGTTCGCCCATCATGTAAAAATAACTGAAGCGAATAAAATGAAATTGAGTAGCATGATAGGTGGTCACTCAACTTAAACTATAGGAATTAATTTTTTGAAAGTTTTTGATTAGATTTTGAGATTTTGCAAAAAATGTTCAAAATTTGAAAATATTTATCGAGCACGTATAATTTGCATTTCACTGAAGCGAGTGAAATAAAATTCATTATCGTCACTGGTGGTCATTTGAACTCTTTGCGTCAAAATATTTTAGATATCTTTTTAATAGATTTTGAGATATAATTTTTATTTCCATACTACTGCTAATATACTATTTCCATTCTTAATACACTTACAATGCTGGCGAAGATTAAAGCTTTTTGAAAATTTGCATTATGTACTAGCCCGTCAACGACGGGTACTTCAGATAGTATATTATAAAATTAAATTTGGACTTTTTCTTACAGCTCATTCTCACAAGTTTTACGCATACCATCCTTTGGACCATAAGCGTAAAGTTTTCAAAATTATTGGGGGGGCCGAGTCCCACAACAACATATATCCACGTCAGTGGCATAGCCAAGGGGGGTAATAACCCCCCATGAGGCATTTTTTGCTATAGAAAATGTATATTCTTCACTCTCTTATCATACACCCGTATACATATATGTGAGTTGCAGAAGTCATAACCCTTCCCCCATGAAAAATTTGTGGCTACGCCACTGATTCACATATATATAACTTACTTACTATATATGTGTAAATTATTGGAGGCGCTCGAGCTCTATGGGTCCATAAAATTCTACACCTATGTAAGGTAAGTATCCATGTTAGTCTCTTCCTACCATGTTGTAAGTTAAAAATAGAAGCAAAGTAAAAAATCCAAAGGAGGAAAAAAAAAAAAACATTTTGGATGAGATAGTGCATTTTATACACATCTGAAATTCATTTCATACATTTCTTCATTTCATACTTCACATTGCATAATCGGATTTTAATTAACCAGAGCCTGGCGAGGATAGCTTATAGTAATATTGTGTGTTACGTGGCGTCACAATGAATAAATACTAAATCATGATTGAAATCAAAAGAAGAAAATTTTTAAAAGTACAAGTAAAGGTTTTTTTTAAACCTTTGTAATTGGCATGAAATACTTTTTTTATGTTTATATAAATTAGTTTTCTGTATTTAGTGGTAAATTATTGGGTGGGCTCAGCCCCTATTCACAATTTTGGGGGGGGCTCGAGCCCCACTGGCCCATATAACTCTACGCCTATACTTTGGACAATGCAATGCTTTTTGACACTGCATGATGTTCCTCTGACTTACCTCTGCCAAAAACCATCCTTCAACTATCATTCTGCATCCCATCTGAAAAAGATATATTCCTTAGTAATGATCGAATTGATTTATTTTTTGAGGTTGAAACCGTTTAGAAGAAGAACGTTCCTTGAGTCAGAATATTATATGAAAAATTGCCTCCCGTCTGTCTTCAATAGGGCGACATCCCTGGATAAGCCTGGTTCTGTTCTGTGGTATATAAATAAAAGGAAATTTTGAATCCTTTTGTTTCTTCTGTTGAAAACAGTACATTAACTCACTCTCTGAAGAAATCCATTGATACATTCAAGAAGTCGCAGGTTCGAAACTCGAAAAGACAGATAGACAAATTCAGCTATTAACAACGGATACTTCTGGCAGTGAAAAGTACGTAACTTATGTACTAAGTTTTATGGAAATAAATTTCTTTTTATTATTATTTTTTACAAAAATCAATGTCACTGAAAGAATACCTGATTTTACAAAAAAAAAAAAAAAAAGAAAGAAAGAAAGAAAGAAAAACGAAAAAGTAAAATAAAATAAAGGATAAGCGCCTATTTATAAAAATCCCAAAACTAACAATTCAAAGGAAACCATTCAACGCTTTTGACCACATATATATTATAGTACTACTTTATCCGACGCTTATGTGCCACTAAACATTTATCTACCATTACTCAGCAAAGAACTCGACTAACTGACTAAGCCGTTTAATAACACAAAGCCCAAACTTATAAAATACATTTTCTGTCATATATATAACTTTTTTAAGGCCTGGCTTTAGGCTTTTTTCCGGCAGCACGAGAAAAATAAATAATGCAGCCGTCCATCAATGTCCTGGTTACCTACCGTGCGATGGCGCTGCCGCTGCTTCATTATCGACATAAATCTGAGATCGCCATTTCGGCCGAGTTCGATGGCGACGCAAATGGCGCATTTATCACGGGCAACGCGCGTTTTATGCTCCCCCTTTGAGATCCCCCCCCCTGGGAGCATCCTTTTAAATGATTGTCAAAAAGTGGATTTCAGATGAAAGGATTTTGTTTTTCTTCCCTCCAGAAAATTTCTATAATAAGAGGGTTTCTTTAAATTCTTTGCCGTTCTGTTTTTGTTAAAAAAAAAAAAAAAGTCGTTTTGGTGTTTAAGAATACATTGGAATTGAAAGGGGGTTGTACATTTTAAGAGCTGGCTAGAATCAAGTTCCACATTCCACAACTGACGTTATTTTTCGGGATCAGTCCATTGATTTGAAGAACAACTGGACAGAAAGGCTCAATACGGAAAAAGTGCAGCCTTTAAAATCGCTCGATTTAACTGCCAGCAAGATAGCGGTTGAACAAATCGTCAAGAGCGTACTACACCAATACCGTCTCTAAGGGAATACTTTACCCTTTATAGATGGTGTTGAATACACAGCCAGCTGTGTCTGAGAAGTTCTTCGTTCAGAGAAGTTCTTGTTGAAGAAGTTGTGTAGATTGTCTGTTTGATCGACCACAATTTGCTGGTAGTAGATCGAACGATCCGGATTTACTTTTTGAAACCGATTATGTATTAATCATACACCACTACCAACATTACTTTTATAACAATCAGAACTCATATTTAACTATAAAAAAAATAATAATAATATTCCAAACGCATAAGACCTCAAGAGATTCAACACGAAACTAAATTCAACTAGGCTAAGTTGATAAGTGTATAAAATAAGAAGTGTATAAAAGTGACAGTGTTGTAGTAACGCAGTAAGGAAGTAGACTGATTTAGGTAGAAAATGTTTAGAGTAGGGGGAATAATCAAACTTGGGCAAAAAGGATAAGAGCGGAATGATATGAGCAGAGTCTTAGCTAAAGATCATAAGCGAGCCTGGAAAAATTTGAATTTTGCACCCCTAAGACTTCTCATTTAGGAAAAGTCGGCAAAGTGAACCCTTCTGAGGTTTGCGCCCCTGGCAGTTGCCAACCTAGCCAGTTCCTACCTACGGTACTGGATATGAGATGGACATTGTTCAGTGGTCATTTTAAATCACTGTCCGCACAGCTACAAACTCTTACCTCTAGCTCTCTTTCATGTACTTTTAAGGACATGCTGTGTGTTTGGAACGCTGTAAAATTTCAGTTCTGTTGTTAAAGGTATAAGTTCGAAGAGCTTCTTTTGGTCGGAACTTTAAAGCATGTTTATAGCTAAAACTAAAAGAGACACACTTTCTTATAAAAGGAGAGAAAGAGAGAAATACAGATAAACAGCCAATAAAAATTTTGCGCTGTAGGCCACTGCCTAACATGCCTAACAGCAAATTCGCGATTGGAATTCGTCGTTTATGCCGTAATTTGATCACGTACTAATATACTTGTCGCGTATTACTGAATGTTTTAGATGTAGGACATACCTTTGAGGTTTTGTTTCAATACCTGTTAGAGGGTGCACTCATTTTAACAGTTACGGAAAAAAAGGCGACAGTTAAGTTAGCACTTACCACTGAATCCCTTGAGCTGTATAACTATTACATACAATGGCGCATTTAAGTAAGGAAATCTCTGACCCTGAAAATACATGCAAGAATAATAAAAGGCGTTAATACTTCTTTTGACCTCATACAGATTTAAGTAGTTAAGCTCCTCAAGGTTTTTAAAAATATATTTTATCTTACGTTCACAATGTAATATTTAATGAATTTTCTAACTACTTCCGCCGATGATTGATACAAGATCGATTTGTGCATTGCAGTAGGTGCTATAGAGCTTGAAAATTTTCTCAAAAATTATTTTATGCCTTTTAGTTCAATTTTAAATAAAAAGCTTGATTTTGAATTTTTTTCAATTCCATTTATTTAATTCGTTTAATGCTGAAAATTGCTTTCTCTTTGCATTTCTTTTGAGATTTTGCAAGACTAGGCTTGCTTTGTGTTGTTATTTCTTCGTGTTCCTCAAATAAGGCAATAAAAAATAGTTCTTGCTGATATATACCCTCGGTGCCGGAACAGGGGATGACGTCAACTGTAATCAAACCTTAATTTTGACGCTTTCTTCTTTCCATTTTGATGCCAACTTCAGCACGGCGCCTGTGCGAGGGTCCCGTTGCTTCCTCCTAGTTGTGGCTCTGTATACCCTGTAAATGTCTGAAATTTGAGTAAAATTAATCCGCACTCATGAATCCAGATAGCATCGATCTTTTGTCGTCTGAGTTGAGTCTGTTCTCGAAATTGCTGAGAGAAGGAATCCAACCATGCTACAATTATAAGGAGCATTCCAATGAAACCCCCGTCACTAGGGTAAAATAACGGTAACGATTTTATTAACTCAAAAATTCTGTTATACACAGTACACATACTCAAAAATAGTCGCCAAAACTATTGGCACGTTTATCCCACCGCGACACTAGCCGGTCGATTCCATCTTTGAGGAAGCTAGTAGGCTGCTGTCGATCCAGGCCTGGCCCCGTCCCATACTTCTAGGGATGGTCGATTTTTTGCGAGACGAGACAGACATTTTTAACATTACGATATAGGGATTTTGCGAGACAAAGCTTTTTGGCTGTTTTGCGAGACGCGAGACGCCAAGTTTCCGTCTCGTATCCATCCCTACACACTTCGTCGTCCGTTGTGAATCGATGTCCGCGAATAGCTTGTTTTAGAGGTCCAAAAACATGAAAGTCACACGGTGAAAGGTCTGGACTGTACCGTGGATGTTCCAGCGTTTCCCACCGAAACTTCTGTAATGTCGCCTTCACCGCATTGGCCGTGTTTGGGCGGGAATTATCATGCAGGAGAATGACGCCACTGGACAACATGCCTCGGCGTTTGATGGCTCGTCTAAGGTTCTGTAAAGTGACTTCTCTAAAGTTCTGTAAAGTGGACGATAACTTGCGTAACCACCTTGTCTTCGGCGTGAAACCACACTGTCGCTATGCAACGTCAAACGTTGCGCACGCGTCAGTCACTCTGCCGATAGATGGTGTCACCATACACGCAGTTCCGTGGTGTCACCTTACGTGTAATGCAAAGTTAGACGCACTGACCAGGTTTCATTTGAATGAATTTTTTATTGAGGAAGAACTCCGATAAATAATTTGCGCTTATAAGAATACTTCCCGAGCCGTTGCCAATCTCGCGAATGATCCAGGAAATCGCAATCATTTTAGAAACGGCGATCTGGCTAAATATCCCGAACCTAGTACTCAGTGTTACCGGAGTTATCCGTGCACGTACAGCTCCGTGCGTACACATATCAGCTTGATCTCACGATAGGAAGTGTATTAAAATTCCAACTCAAGTTTTGAAATCGAACTACTTAACAATAAATCAAGATAGTAAGAAAGCTTGAAATGAAAAAAGCATAATCACAGTTTTTTATTTATTTAAAGGAGATATCTAACTTTTTTCTTTGGGAGTCATCCTGTCTAATGTGTAAGAGAAGTGTAGTTGGTCGTGGCTGAATTGGAGATATGGTTCCATACTACGCGAAAAATAATATTTATGACAGCTGATTCTACACATTTTGATTTTTAAAAATGTGAAAAATTAAATTTTATTTTTGACAGTGTTTCTTTTAAAAGGTATAGGAAGGACACTCCATTTTCACTCCGGCTAATAGTTCTCTGGTATAAAGAAAAACTATACTTGTGTAAAATAAATTGCTGTTTGACAATTTTTTGTTATCTTCAGAGGATGCTAGATTAAATTCGAACAGAATTTGTTAAAACAACCCCAAGTAGCACAAAATTGTTCATTGGCCGTAATTTCCACGTTAAGATAGCACGTTACCATCCCGTACAGATTTACAGTGTCGCTTACGTCAGAATGTCCGGACAAAACCCGTACAATGCTCGTCAAAATCTGGGTTAAGTTCAGTGTTCGTCACACGTACTTAAAACGTTGTATGGCTAATATTGCAGGACGTACTCTAAAATTGAGTAAATAACCGATATTCTACAGCTTTTTTTGAATCAGTCTCATTGTTTATTTGAATTGACGGCTAATTAATAGGATTGATGTTTCTTAAAGTATTTAATCACGTATATACATATTTTAAATAAATAAAACACCTACTTTATTAAAGTACAGCACAAAAAAATGTCTAAAAACAAATCTTTGGCGGCAAACAACAACACTGATTTGGTTGAGGTATCTTTGAACTTCTTCTCGATGGCTTAAGCTACGGGGTTAATTTCGGTAGTGCCTCTCTACCGGGTATTTTTGTCATCGTTTTGTACTACATTGAACCTCTTTAGTATGTGGTAGCGTACGTGGATTGTAAAATCTGTTTTCTGTACGTTAAGCAGTCCCAATAAGAACATCTTTCATAGTAGATACTTCAGAGTACTAGAGTAAAACGTGGAGCTCAATTAGCCGAAGCACAAATTTTGAACCAGGACGCGTTTTGCACAATGTAAGACGTGGTAATTTCGTTCTGACAACCTAATGTGTGCTATCTGGCACTACTTTGCAATCTAACTAAAATTTTAATTAACAAAGATATTTATAATTTTATTTATCAAACAGTTATATTAGTAAAATCTTTTGAAAAAATAAATTGCCATCGAAACCAGTTTTATGCGATAAAAATTTCAATTTGAGGGGTTAGGAGTAAAGTACTCCAAAAACGTTTCCGACTTATAAAAGCAGTCCCCAGATAGAAAAATTCTGAGAACGTTGTACGAGATGTGTATGTGAATAACACTTACAAATTCTCAATAGGTATATGAAAGTTCGATTACATTTGCAGCCAGACAAATAGAAAAGCTTTTAATGCTATAAATATTTTTCAACTACAGCAAGCGCTAAAAATGAATTTCCACAATTCTTCAGAGAACACCTGCAGATGACCAAGGGTCCACGCCCTCATTTAAAAATGGATTTCAACTTCTACATTGTACTACATTGTACTTCGTAGGGCTTCGTGGCGGCAAAACCGAAAGAGGAAACGTACAAGAGGGACCAAGCAGGTGACGGAAGAAGAACGGAACGTGCCTGGCATACGACTAGTCTGTCCGATTTGTGAATTTCTGAGGTGCGAATGACGTGCTGCAGCAGGAAATCCGGTGTAATGCAAGAGATGAAGTATCGATAGAGAGAATCGAAGAATTCTTTTCAGAAAATGGTGAAATTAATTGGGGGCGATTTTGAGGGAAAGGGGATTAGTTTCGCAGTGCCGCCTTTTGAAATGGCAGTAACAATTAATAGCACGTGCTGCGGCGGATCCAGAAAAGCTTTAAAACCCTTTGAAGCGCAACCTTTTCCCAATGCTGAAAAAAGGGCAGCCGTTGCCATCGCTCGACTTAACTACCTGCAAGATGGCGGGCGATCGAAACGTTCATCGCGTGCCACAGATCTAGAGACCCCTTTCTTGACGCAGCTGGCTGTGCCCTCACAGCCAGCTGCGTCAAAAAAGGGGTCTCTTAGATCTGTGTGTATATATTGTCAATGTTTGCACCGTGTGTATATATTGTCAATGTTTGCAGCATTTTATTTTTCTCTAACTTCGTGTAATTTTAATGCGTCAATACTATTCCAAAAAGTTTAAATCACATTTATAAAATAATTTTTATAATAAAAAATAAATGAGATTGGAAGTAACCACTTCCCTGAAGAAAAGCATCCAAACACATCTGAAGAAGGCGTATACCAAATGAACAACAACCATAAGAATAAATTAAAATGATAATCTTTATTCCTCTGCTCGTTTACCATATTCCGAGAGAAAGTAAAAAGTAAGCATACAAAGAAAAAAAAGCAGAATAAAAACTCTAATTGAAAAACCAAGGGATTAGAACTGAATTAGTATGAAGAAAAGCTTATTTATTATTATTTTTCAAGACTAAAGATGTTTTTTTCCGAATTACGTTCATATTAATATTCAGGTTTAAATGTTCGTTTTTGTTGTTTTTGCTAATATTTTTCACCCCAAACAAAAGTTTCACAAGATGTGAGGTGTTTTTAATTAAACAATTTTCGGCGCCAAACACTAAAAAACACTGATAGAAATCAGCCAAAATTTGCTAATTTCTATCTTTTTTTTTTTTTTTAGTTTTTAATATATAATAACCTCAACTATGAACATTTTAAAAATCAAATATTTTTTGTGAAAAGATACTTCTCGGTTCACATAAGCCTTTTTAATAAAGCATTAATGATTTATACAGAAATCATCAAATTTAAACTGGAATTTAACCCTCTCGTACCGAATTATGAAAAATCAGAGAAAAAAAAAAATCTGTCTAGCATTTAATGCATCTGAAATACTATTATAAATCATGCAAAAATATTGTTTTCTAATGTCGATTAATATTAGATTTTTCTAATATTAATTTCTGCATTTTCGAAGCATTTTGTTATGCTAAAATTAATTTAAAAGGATGCACATAGTATTAGGTAAAGGTTGAGGAATAAGAAAAGAAACTATACTTACCTTAAAAAGAAAAAAAAACGGTAAAAAAGCAGCGTAAATATTTTCTTAATTTTTCTCCTGAAACAATGAAGCGAAAACTGTAAAAAATGATCTAAATTGACTAGTACTGCAATCTAGGCACGATTTATGCATCTAGTTAAGAGCCTCATATACTTTCTACATGAGTTAATGATATTAATATCACTGAAAGAAAAAAAATACTAAATTCAATTGTTTTCTCTCTAAATATTGCTATTTGAAATAGGAGCCTCATATGAGGTTCAGGGTGACGGGTGACGAGAGGGTTAAATTACTAAATTACAGTAATGTTTAATAATTTAAAATATTTATTGCAGTTATTGTCGATGATTGTGTTTTTTTTTCCAGTTATTTTGCTTTTTATTTTAAATTAACTTCCTTAATTGAAAATCATTTAGATTTAGGTAACATACAAATGCACATTTTAAAATTTCTTATTTACTCATTTTGACTCGGTTAAAAAAAAATGAAGAGACACTTGATATGTGAGGGTGTTAGCTAGATTTGTGTTGCGGCAGCTCTAGTAGACCTTGAGCTATATTTTCATAAGAAGCAGGGACCGCCCTCTTCAAATTGACTTGAGCTGGGAATCTTCTAGAAAAATAAAGAACTTCGCTTTCGATTGTTTAGTTCAAAATAGTTTACGAGTGCGTGTTTGAAATACAATTCCGAAAAAAATGCCTATGGTAACTGCAGTTCTTGCACATGTTGTAAATAACTTTAACTTGTAAAATAAATGTTGTGTATTCGTTCAAGAGCCTAGAAGTTTAATAAAATTACAGTAAAAGAATCTGAATTGTCTCTTATAGTATATGACAAATTGCATTTATTGCGGTAGAAACTCCGTCTGGTATTTCTCCAGCAACGTTACCATCATGGATAATAAACCACCCCTGTGCAAGAGTATGGTAAAATTTCTGAGAAACTTGTTTGATACTAAAATCAATACGAGACGAATTTTGGAGGATTGACAGTAAAAATATTCTGCTGCGAAGAAAAACAAACACCTGATACTTATTTCACTACGATGAAACTGAAGTCAAAAAACCAAAAAATCATCCATACAAATTGAAATTCAGTATATTTTGAAAAACTCTTTTTCAGCCATAAAAATGGAATTCTCGTTGAATAAATTCAGATTGTTTTTCTAACCTCGTACATAACTTTCATGAAAATAATAATATGACATTGGAAAATAAACAATTTTTATACAGGGCGATTCAGAACTCTTGTAAAGTACATGTAAGGAACGGTGGAAGTAACCAAAGCGGTTCAGAATCTCATAGCAATGTAAGGTCGGAAACGTCGTCTTCATGTACCTATTAATAATCTCTTTGAAATAATAGTGAACCCTCCGACCATGGTTCGCAAAAAAATAATGGATCTTTCGCCGAAAGCACTTTATTAAAATTTGTTATTAAAAGGATTGATCATTAAAGTAGAGATTACATAATGATCAGTAGGGATGGACGCGAGACAATTTTTTGCCAGACGAGACAGAGATTTACAGTTTTTTTGCGAGACGAGACAAAGTTTTCAGGCTGTTTTGCGACACGCGAGACGCCAATTTTCCGTCTCGCGTCGATCCCTAATGATTAGAGGATTGATTATTAAATTGATTAGCAAAATGATTATTAACAGGTAAATGAAAGCAACATTTCCGACCTCATATTGTAGATTCTGAACGTCTCTATCATCCCTTACATGTTTTTTTACAAGAGCTCTGAGTTACCCTGTAATTTAAAAAAAATAAAAAATATAAAAAAGAAAGCTATTCTTCACATAAGTAGCTCACATCACACTAGAGCAAACTAGCGACGAATGTGTAATTTTTTTTTTTCGTAATATGAGTCGTTTGATAAATACTGCATACATATTGAGATTAATCAATTTCATTCAATCCCGCTGCTGATTTTAATTATCTAACCGAATTAAGAATTATTAATACTGATTTTAGCTATTTACCGAATTAAGATAAACTGAAAATAACTTATTTTCTCTTGTTTTAGTCAGACACTGAATGATTAATACTTATTAATATAACAATATCAAAGAAAATTGAGGAAAAATATAATAACAACTATCTATTCGTCTAATGACTGTTTCATAAGCAACCAATGAGTCTTTTGCAATAGTATAGCAGAAACAAAACTGAAGAAATCAAGTAATACGTTGAATGACATATTTTTTGAAAATTTAATATTTTAATCATAAAATCAACGTCTGAAAATTCACTAATGCTTTTTTCTTTTGTTCGTTGAGTATAATTAGAAAATGAACGGTAAACTGTCCACTTAAAACAACCTAACTTTAATGGAACATGCAGTCATGATACAAGCTTAACCCATTTGTGCCTGGATATTTTTGCGACTTTCTTCGATTTTTACTGATAACAAAAGTAATAGATAATTTTCTGGTGTCAACTTCTTGAACAAGGGATGATTTCTTTTAAAATCATTATGCATAAAAATCGAAATATCAACATCCTACTTGGTCATGTTAAAATATTTTGTAGAGTTGAGGCTCAATACTCATGAATAAAGGATAGGAAAAATAAATAACGTTTTCGACCAATTGCGAAAATGCCGTCCCAAAAAAGGGACACTAGGCATAAATGGGTTAATAAATGAAGTATTTGGTCTTCATTTTTTCAAGGAAATTGGTTACAGCGAATTAGTGAAGTGTTCTAAAAAAGAGTCCCATTTGTAAGGTTCTTCTAAATACCGCCTGTGATAAAGGGTTAAGTACAAATTATCGCGAAAGTCCTCTTCGCTAGCTACCAGACCGGACAAATTGAAGAGGCTGGCGGAAGAGAGAGCAAGAGAGATTTAACGATTGTTCGAAAACACTGTCTGGTGCTGGAAACGTGCTTTGAATGGGAGAACTTAAGTTGGTAGGCATGTCCCTTTCGAAAGTTGTGGCTCGTAAAACTGTCAACACAAGCACAGGATGAAAGAAACAACAACAAACAAAAGAAAAAAAGTTGCGATTTCTTATCGCACCTTCACTTAACGCGAGATAAAAAGTCGAGGAGAGGCCCGATAGGTTGTAAGGAGGATTCTGCGAGGTTATTAAATAGGCTCGTGAGAATTGAAGTGAATCTAGGACGCCCGAGAGGTATGAGTTGTCGAGTGCGCGTGTGCATGAGTTGTGCATGTGCGTGAGGCGTTGATGAAGCTCTTTATTACTCAAAACACACCTTTCCTTCTCCACCTAATTCTTTCTTAATTATGTGAGTTGCCACGCAGCATACCAAATGATAGCAGCAGTTATTTTTACAAGACCGACTGAGAGTATAATGAACAGAGGTGTTTAAAGCTTGGCGGTAAATATTATGATCAACCAAAGGTCATCGGATTTTGTCTTTAGGATTTGTCCATTTATGAGAATACGTATGTAAATGTATGCAGGGCAATGTGTCCCAAACTGAACTAAGCTTTTATCCTATTATACCTATAGTTACGCTGATCCCTGATTCACTCTCTAACAATTCCGGGTAACCACTTCAATATAAATATTTTACCGCCATTACTGGAAGATTAAAAAGTTCATAAAGATTAAAGAGCAGAAAAAGCGTAATAACATCTACACCGTTTGTACCATCCGCTTGAATTTTTTCATAATTATGTATAAAAATATAAAGAACAATTTGTGTTACTTTAAAAATCTGAAAATCCACCGGTTCCCTTATTTTTAAGCGATTTTGTGCTATTTTCAGCTCCCTTTTATTTCCGAGAGTAAAAAAAGTGAATCGAGCGACAAAATGAGTCGTTGCAATCGATATGACGTCATATTCATCACGGGCATCAAGCTTTGAAATTACAGAGTGATTCCAATTCGTTGAAAATAGTTTTTTAGATTACATAGTTTATTTATTTATTTATTTATTTCACAAATAAATCGTCTGCATGGTTATAAGAATGGCTGTGTACACAAAATGAAATCTTTCGAATGCCAAAAGCTCTAGCGTTTCCAGAAGAGCATGACATTCGACTTGGTTTTCTAAATGTTACACATTCTTATATTCTATTCCCTGTAAATTCCCCAGTAAGGGCTCCCCTTTCCAATCTCTAGCCGAGGGTCCCAAAAGGAGCTAGTCCGGGCCTAGGGGATTCACAAGAATCCTTAACTTTTAAAATAAATAACTTAAAAGCGATAATAAATATCAGAACTATGAAACAAGTGGTATTCTAAAAGAAACAGTGTAAGAAAATTTGGCACGGAAGGCAAAAAAAATTAGTTACAAATTGAACCGATAGATGGTGCTATAAGCGACAATCTAAGTGCCAGAAAGAGAGCTCAGACGATAAGAACAATCACATGAAAACCGATTTAATATGCACATCTTCCACACTACACGCCATGGGCGAAGTTAGGAAAAAATTTCGGGGGTTGAGGAAGGGGGTAAAGTCGACAGATTACGCAATTTCATTCATGTCTTTTCCCATAACTATCGTATATTTCAATGCAATAACTCTATCGTCAAAACATATTGTGTACGATGTTGGCGATAACCATTTTGCATAAACCATGCAGTAAGCAATCGATCATCCCACGATTGTTGAGTGGCGACAAATGTCTGCTGTTGTTGTTGTTCTCGTGTCCAGGGATAGATGATTGCACCATCCGCGGAAATAGGGGCCATTGCATACGACGGGGTTGTACTTCTGCTTGTTGGTCCCTAATTTTGAACCAATTCCAGATGAGGGACCAACCACCACCTGAAATCGGCACCCCCAGAGTTATCGTTTGAAAATGGGGGACGTTGGAGCCACGACGGACTTTACGTGCACCAGCTCCCATGAGCGTATACAGTCCCACAGCAGTTCTGCCGAGAGAGGAGTTCACCCTCCCAAGCACTGGCCAAGCCGGATGATGCTTCATTTTCCGTGTTTTTACGGGAGCTGAGCTTAGTGACTAGACCACTGTGGGATGACAAATGTTTTAATAGACCGCCGGTCGTCATCCGATTTCGAAACAATGGAGGTCCAATTATGCCTTTGCAACAGATTTCAGCCCAAACGATAAGTTTTAGTCAATGGAGTGGTCATTTGTGGAATAAATGAAAATTTTCCGAAATTCTTATTTACGCTTGCAGCGCCATCTGTCGGCGCACTTTGTAATTAAAATGTTGTGGCCTCTGTATCAAATTCTTAAGGTTTCAATCTTTTTTTTTTTTTTTAATTAACATAACATATCCAGTAACTTTCATTTCTTTCTGCTATCAATCATTGTTTTTGAATTATTTTTTTTCAAAGTGAGGGGTCCTTTGTGAAACACCTTGTATATTATGTTTACGTATCATACATCAGCTAAACTTAATGAATGATATTTTGAAAAGTTACTGCAAGAACTTGTTAATTTTTTGTGCGAATGTATTCACCAAATTTTCGGCCTGTTTAACGTTGAACTGCTTTTTTTCAGATCACACCAATTAGGAAAATAAAAATTCATCTCTACCTGCAAAAACAAGCTACACATCTTCAATTATGAAACATTCCGGCTGCCCTAAGTCCAGCCGTTCGAATACCCACACGGCATTTCTTCTTGCCTCCATAATTCAGAAGTACATTATTCCGTGGCTACCATTCTGAAATAAAATCTATTATTATTACTCCTTTTACCCCACCCTTCTCACCATGACGGGCGATGCGTCAATTAATTCCTCAAAATGAGGGTAGAGGGTGAGGCTCATGAACCTCATAAGGTAGGGTATATGGAAAGGGAGTGCCATAAGGAGGGTTAGTGTAGCGTAATAACTCTTCACTACGCTTGACTCTTTCTTCGAAGAATGCATCTCATCTCGGATACCTTTCAGGCAGGATAAATATAGGGCGGCCATTAAGGGAAAGAAGCAGTTCTGAACTGCCCAGAATCAATTTCGGTAGGCGTATTAACTGCATGTAAACTGTCAGCTTCATCTTTCTACCGCAGTAGAGCATCGGATTGAAAATATGTTAGATTTATCTGGCTGTGTGATCTAAATATTTACTTAATATTTTATATAAGGACTAGTTGTTAAACGCCATGAAGAGAAAAGTTGGACAAAACAGGGTAAGGAAGAATGAGCGGGACCCCGCAGTTTTGACTAAATTACTGTTTTATTAAAAAGCATACAATCTAATTGCAAACAGCCTGTACCATTATTTAGAATCAAATAAGAAACATTAAAATAACTTATGTTCTCTGTAAACACTAATATTTTGAAAAATTGGATGATAAGAAGTTTTGATTTAAACTCCACTACTGCTTTTAATTCATTAAAGATTTATTTTAAGTAGTGCATGCATAAATCTTAAATTGCTTAAAGATTCATATTAAGGAGTGACTACAACTGAAGTTACTGTGATAATGTAGTCCTTCAACTGCAGCTACAGATTTTTAAGCTATTCTTCTAAGAAATTAAACTAAGCTTTGGATCACACTTGAAATATGCTATGTCTTCTTTAGTGTTAAATGACGTTTTGAATAAAGCCAGTACTTTGGCAATCTTTTAAAACCGGAGTTAGACAACGCTGTATTTACTTATTATTTAGTAAAATAGAATTTGTAAATCATTTAACTTAATTTGTAAAACTTTTTTTAAAGACGTTAAGTTAAGTACTTGTCTTTTTAATGGTTAAAGCAAATATCTTTCTATTCGAAATTTTATTTACAAATTCTGAAGAAAAAAAAAAACCCATGAGGGGGGCCCTTTTATGCTTTTCACATCGTGCTCTCTATCGCCCTGCAGCTACTCGTTACACTTTATAGATTAGAAATAGAGCTTGAATAACAAGAAAGAACCAAACTGCGAGAAAAGAAAAGAAAAGCTTCTCACTCAGAGTCTAACAAAACGTATGTTTAATTTCAGATGTTATCCACAGAGGAAACAAAAGTTGTTCACAGTCAGAAATCTTTAAAATATACTCGTGAAAAAAATTGTCCTGATTTAGACGATGGGAGGTTAATTACATAAATTCAAATTAGACTATGGTTATGTACGAAAACTGGAACTCTTTCTGTTTAAAGCATACTTTAACTCTTCAAATTCTAAACAGTCCCAAAACGGCTTAATTCTCTAATTACCCTACTGGCCAAGCATCTAACAACACATTTTATTTCCATATTTTAAGATCATAAGTTTTCTTTTTTTTTAAGGTCGATATCAAAGACAGTTAGTGAAAGGACACAAACAAAATACCCCATCTTCCTTGTGGTTTCTATCAAACCCTGATTCTTCAGAATTTCAAACTAAGAGTATTATTATTCCGTTGCTACTGAAACGAGATGTCTCTACTGTGGCAAGAATTTGTAAAAGAGATGTTGTATTCCTGAATCTTGAAAAAATATACTCAGTTGTAACTAATTTTGGTCGGGCTAGTTGAAAAGTAAGTTATGTGGTTTTTAAACAGTTCTTGGAAAGAAGAGTTAAAACAGATAGAAACAGTTTCTAAATGCCCCATATACCCAAAAATTAAAAAAAATGCTTGTGTTTTAAAAATAAATTTGCTGTTTAGAGAATTCTCTCACCTCTTTAAATCCAACCCGGCCCAAAACGACCGAAACGTCTAAACTCCGTAATGGCCTAGCATCTCACAATAAATCTCCGGACAGCATCATGAAGCATTTTTAGAGCTATTTATTCTCAGCAATTACTCAAAACTGGTGCACAAGTATTTTTCATGCATTTACTCGTAGTCACATCTGAGGAAACTTCAACAAAACTTAATTGCAAAAATATCAAAACCAGTAACGAAAATAAAATGAATCGCAAAAGGCAGTAAACGCTGATTTTCCTGATTCCATCTGGAGCTTTAAGCTATTTTTTTTCCTTTCAGTGTATTTGAGGTAATGCAGCTTAATTCATTTCGCACTTGATAAATTCCCCCCCCCCCCCCCAGAGGAACTGGAAATCATATGTTTAAGTACATCGAGGGAAAGTGGGTAGCAGTCAGAACATTACCTAACATAAATGTGTACATAAAGCATCGAATGATACTGCTTAGTGCTTATTATATGAAACCTCATAATAAAGGTGCCATTTTTCAGAAAGATCAATACAATGTTCATCATCCCTACTGTTTTTTTTTGCCCCCCTTTTTTGTTGCTGTTGTTTTTCTTCTCTCTTTCCTTCTTTCTCTTTTTCTCATTTCTGTATTGAAGCGGAAGATTTCCGATTTCACTCTGCAGCACCCCCATTTCATGCCACTACTGGTGTGAATATTAAAACGACGCTGCCAATCTATTATGAACAACACAGTCCGTCACTCCCCCCTTCTCTTTCACAGTAAATAGAAGGGTACGGGGGGGGGGGGAGACACGGTGTGCCCCCTTCGAGTGGGAGAGTTATAAATCATGATGGGGGAATTCCCGTTGCCATGGAAACGGTCGATCCATAAAAGTGTCAGCACTGGATACTACAGTGCTGGCAGACACACTGGGTTGGAAAAGAGAGGAAACATATGGTAGAGAAACGTCTGCCAACACGACTGTGGTTCGGTTTTATGTACTACAGAAGCTCCCTCTCTGGTGTTTCTCTCGAAAGATCTTTTAACCAACTCTAAGCACTTTATGGCTGCAAATGCACTACCGTATCTAATCTTAAAAAATCTTGACCGGACCCGCTAACCAAACGACGATTTTTCTTGTTCTCGTCATTTATACCATCTTTACGGCCTCTTTTATGGCTCCTTATAGCCTAACAAAAGAAAACTGGTGCTCGGTCGTGATGTATGACTATTTTCTTGGCTTTTCAGCACTCTAGTATGACATCTTGGTTTGCCATCTTTAGCCGGGTGTGCACTAGCGAGAAAAGTAGGCACATAAGGCTGCCTCCACTCACGTGCGTTTCAGTACGCTATAATGGGAACTCTATGTATATTTCAGTATCTGGAAGACGGATTGCGGAGAAAAGCTGCCCCATTGTGTGCTTGGCGTGCTTTTGTGGTTTCACGCGTTATCCTTTGGCGGCGAATCCCGACGGATCATTAAAAGCCAATAAATTCTTCGCCCCTGCACTGTATCCCCCCGTTCACAATGCCTTGACCATTAAAAAAAAAACCCGCTGCGTCCGGAAACGGACGTAAATGGACGCAGGCCTTAAGGCGAGGCATTGGTCGGCATTTCACCACACTGCAGACTAAACATGCAAGGAATAAAGGCCGCTTTCCACATAGAGGGGGGAGCCGCCGGCCACTTGGTCAATTATCACTTGTAAGCAATAAATTTTGCGCACCGCAGAGAAAGAGGGAGATACCCCGGACAATAGGTAATTGGGCACCGTGGATAATATTGCGGTTTCACACCCCATCTATTGTTCGGTAGAGGACAGCCAATGTGTCGCCGGCGTAAGACACGGCCAAATATCCCCATTCAAATACATCGTAGCTTCGACAATCGCTGGGTATGGGCAATGGCTTAAATTTGGAAAGAATAAGTGGAAGGAGTTATGAGACTTCATGATTAGCACACAGGAATTAATTTGATCCCCCCCCCCAAAAAAAAATAATAATAATAAACTGACTTTAACCGGATTATGTGTTGATGATTGTCCGAGGCAACCCTTTTGCAGTATGCATATAGGAGGATCTAAACAATAGGACTAAAGCTATTGTTGAGGGGTGATTAGTGGCATTGCCTCCTATATTTTCCGCCAGTGTATACCAAGCATTTCTCTAGAATGTATTAGAACATGTCGCATGTAAGATTAGGAATTGAAACAGCTTGTTACTAACACCTCTCCACTGAGATAATTAAAATTTTTCACAAAATTAAAAATGATTATGATCTCGTTTTGTGTGTTTGTCTAATTATTCACCCATACACCTGCACTATATGTTAATGAATATTTATACATACATACATACTATATATATACAGGGTGCTTATAATTAAAGTTCCACTTTAAAACGATCAGAAAAGGCAAACTACTGGACCAAATGTTATCAAACTTGGTAATTGTGTAAAGGAGGCCATGGGAATTAATTATCCGCAGAAAAAAAGCTCAAAGATTCAACACCAGGGGCAAAGGCGTATTTAAGGGGGGTAGATGTTCAGGGGTCTGACCCCCCCCTCCCCCCATGAAGAACATTTTGGAGGGGGGTATAAAAATTTCGGAGGGGTTCCAAACGGTAAAAAAGGCAGTATTTTTCTCAAAAGGACACTATGTCATTATAATTTTAGTAACAAAAATCAAAATTTCGTGGGGGAGAAGGTTCGGACCCCTAGACCCCCCCCTCCCTTAAATGCGTCCTTGCCCCTGGTGTTGAATTTTTGAACTTTTATTTTCGCCGATAGTAAATCCCCTGACCACCTTTACACAATTACCAAGTTTGATAACATTTGGTCCAGTAGTTTTCCTTTTCTGAACGTTTTTAAGTGGAACTTTAATTATAATCACCCTGTATATTCTCTATAAACAGCATTTTGCAGCTGAAACGGGTGACCCGATTGCCACCAAATTTGGCATATACGGAAACGAGGTAGCTTTTAAAAAAAGTTTAGTTCCAAAAATTCCCGATAGATGACGCTTTTCACGGTGAAATCAGCTCATAAAATGGCCCGAATTAGCTAATAAATGCTCAAAAACTACTGAATGAATGTTGAAATTGTTTGCGCATTTCTAATGATTCATTTCCCTTGTTAAATTTGTTGTTTTTATTATGCAAAGCGCCATCTAGTGGACATTTCTTGAACTATTTTCGAAATTTATTAGGCGCATCTCATGCATAGTCTGTATACCAAATTTTGTTACAATCCGTACACTCGTTTTAGCTGTAGAACTCTCTTTACAGAGGGAGTTTAATCATAACCACAATGTACATATATTAAATCTCGTTTGAAAAGTTACTAATGTATATTAGTAGAAACTGATGTAACAATTAACTCCATTTGCCTTTTAGTATAAAGTCTCTTCATGTCTTAAATACTCGTAATAACCATATTAATTATCGGGCGTTAGCTTAACCATAAGGCTGTGCACAGCTTGTAATAACCATATTAACTATCGGGCGTTAGCTTAACCAAAAGGCTGTTGCACATTTGTAATTATAAACTTCAAGGTATTGTTCAATTCCAGTATATATATGAAAGATAACGAGGACGTAATGGTTGGCGCGGCGTAAGATCATAACATCGTCGTCAGGTTCAGGAGAGACGAGGCGGCTCGGGACTCTGGCATAGCCCCGGCCGCCCGCTGCTAGTACTCGTAGTCGGGCCAAGCAAAAGGAGAGATCTTGCGGGTTTACGAAGACATAATTTGATTTGGTTTCACATAGTTTTACATGGCAAGTGAAGTCACGAAGAAACCATGCTCCGAGCTGCGTTTCAACTTATATAACCTCGGATCACGTGTTCTATACAGTATCACATGTGCCAAAAGAGATGCATTTATTGGTTGTTAAACTGCCCGGGCCTGCTTGCCTAAAGAAATTCTTGCGAGGTGTGGCGACTGCAGACCGTGGGAAACAGGGGAGATGTATTATTTGCGTTTGAATTAAATTTAGATCCAGATGAAAATCCTTTGTTGAAAACGAAAGTTTCTACGCCCTGAAGAATTTTGAAGCAAGCAAATAGAGATTTTGAATTTTGAGAGCATTTTAAATTTTATATGTTACTAGCTGAAGTACCCGTCCTTGACGGGTTAGTGAATGCAAATTTCCGAAAGCAAGAACTTTCGTCAGCATTGTAGGAGTACACAGAATGGATGTAGTATGTTGCCAAAGTAAAGAAAGCGAAGTTACAATTTTAATGTATTGTTAAAATATTACACGTTAGAGAGTCACTAAGTAATATCATTTCATTCGCTTTGGTCGTAATTATGTGATGCGCGAACGAATATTGACGCATATTGAAATAATTTTCGCAAAATCTCAAAATCTAATCAACATTTTTGAAAAATTTTGAAGGCTAGAATTTAAGTTGAGTGACAACCTATCCTGTCACCCAATTTCGTTCCATTCCCTGCAGTCTTTATTTCGTGATGCTGGAACATTTCAGCATTTTAAAACGATTTTCGCAAAATCTCAAAATGTAATCAATATATTTTAAAATTTCAACGCCTATAAATTAAGATTAGCAACTACCTAACCTATCACTAAATTTCGTATCATTCGTATTAGTCGTTATTACGTGATGTTTGAAGAAATATAAGCGTATTTTGAGAGAATTTTCACAAAATCTCAAAATCTAATAAAAATGTTTAAAAAATTGGACACCTATAGTTTATGTTGAGCTACCATATATCATGTGACCAAATTTCATATCATTCGCTTTAGTCATTATTACTTAATGCGGGAACAAAGATTCACTCAGTTTTAAACGATTTTCGCAAAATCTCGAAATCTGATCAATTTTTTTTAATTAGATGCTTATAGTTTAAGGTGAGTGACCACCTATCATTTCACCAAATATCATTTTTTCACCTTTGCAGTTATTACGTGATGTGCGAACACAAATTTACGCAGTTTGAAATGATTTTCGCAAAATCTCAAAATCTAGTCAAGATTTTTTTTTAATTCGACGCCTATGTTTTACGTTGAGTGAGCACCTATCATGACACCCAATTTCATATCATTCGCTTCAGTCGTTTTTACGTGATGCTCGAACACAAATTTACGCAGTTTGAAAGGATTTTCGCAAAATCTCAAAATCCAATCAAGATTTTTTAAAAATTCGACGCCTATGTTTTAAGTTGAGTGACTACCTATCATGACACCCAATTTCATATCATTCGCTTCAGTCGTTTTTACGTGATGCTTGAACACAAATTTACGCAGTTTGAAAGGATTTTCGCAAAATCTCAAAATCCAATAAAGATTTTTTGAAAATTCGACGCCTATGTTCTAAGTTGAGTGACCACCTATCATGACACCCAATTTCATATCATTTGCTTTAGTCGTTTTTACGTGATGCTTGAACACAAATTTACTCAGTTTGAGAGGATTTTCGCAAAATCTCAAAATCCAATCAAGATTTTTTAAAAATTCGATGCCTATGTTTTAAGTTGAGTGACCACCTATCATGACACCCAATTTCATATCATTCGCTTCAGTCGTTTTTGCGTGATGCTTGAACACAAATTTACGCAGTTTGAAACGATTTTCGCAAAATCTGAAAATCTAATGAAGATTTTTTAAAAATTGGACGCCTATGTTTTAAGTTGAGTGACCACCTATCATAACACCCAATTTCATATCATTCGCTTCAGTCGTTCTTGCGTGATGCTTGAACACAAATTTACGCAGTTTGAAACGATTTTCGCAAAATCTGAAAATCTAATGAAGATTTTTTAAAAATTCGACGCCTATGTTTTAAGTTGAGTGACCACCTATCATGACACCAAATTTCATATCATTCGCTTCAGTCGTTTTTACGTGATACAAAAAAAGCGTCACGGACAGAATGACAGACAGACAAACTTTTTTTTGAAGGTGGCATCGGATTCCCGGGTGCTTGAAACGGATAGAAATCGCAAAATTTTTGAATTCCAAGAAATGTACAGACAAAAGTCTAATTTTATTTATATATAAATAGATATATATACAGTCGTTATCAGAAGACGTTCTCTGAACGTTAATAGACATTCAGATAACCTGTGTGTGTTTGCTGGGATAAGCATTAGTATAAATGCATAAGTAAAATAACCATTAACTGAATAAATACTTTATTTAAATTACTCAAATTCCTTATATTTTAGGTTAACCAAAAGAAAACTTTATTTTGTTGCAGAAATGAGAATGGGGTGAATGGGGGGGGGGTATCTGTGCGGAAGGGATCCAAGACATCCAGGACCTTTCGGGTTCGACCATCATGTAAGCTCCTTCTCCCCAGAAATCATCTTAAAAAAATACAGGGACCACCAAAGTCCCTTAAGATCTAAAAACGGATATTTTCAATCTCATTGGTCACCTGCTCCCAACCTGTACCGAGAATTTCGGAAAAGAGTTTTAGACATTACCATATTTGGTAATGTAATAGAACGAAAGTAATGACTCACTGTTCAGAGGGTGCCCGTAAGGGAGGAAGTATGTGGTTTGAAATGGAATGCTAAGGTCATCAATGATATTGAAGGCCAAACTACGTATGATTGAACAAAACAAATGAAGAGATTATGATTAATTCATTATATGACAGTTTTATCAATTAGATGTCAGATAAATCTACATTTGAATAATTATAAAAGTACACAGTCTATGAATTTCACGAGATGGTAGTACTTATAAATCAAACCTTTTATTTGAAATATCGTTTGAAGTAGGAAATGAAATTGAAAAACGCCAGAATTACTACTTGGTTTTTAAACCAGAAAAAGGAAATGATATTTCATGAGCAATCGATACAGCAATGGCTTTTTAAAATTCTCCCATCAACTTCAATCCTTGTCCTGTAGAAGAGATGAAGATACTGAAAAACTTTCTAGAATAGACAAGTTATAATCCATCCCTTCTGCAGCAATAGCCTAAAATTTTAAATGAAGATTTTCTTTCCAGATTTAACTGGCCGGTCACAGACGACTTTATTGTGATATCAGCAATTAAAAAATCTAAATATGTAGATTGATTAAAGTATTTAAGCTATCGAAACACCTCAACAGAATCGGAAGAATTGGAAAAAAGCGTTTAGATAGATTTTTTCCCCTTCGACAAAAAAGAACTAGTTGTTCATGTTGCTTAAAACAGACACCTAAAAAAAATTATACATTTAAAGGTTTTGGTGAGATCTGCAGGAAAATATGATTCAATCTTCCATCAAGCGCAGCCACCGAAAATTGAAAAATTGGCAATTTGGCCTCAGAAACTGCGTGTTAAATTTAACAGCACAATCACCAGCAAACATTTCTGTTTTTCAGTCAAAGGACTATGAGCAGAGCTTGATTTGTATAGGAGCGCAGCTCCTGTACTTCTTTTTTTGCATAGCGAATTTTTACATATTAGGCAAAACCCAATGGAACTCATGAGTATTGCGCTTTGGAACCCACCAGTACATTAACTCGTCTACTTTCTTGGTTCTTTTCACGCTTAACCCTTTAACGCGCAGTGCTCGCGCTCTGTAAACACCAAACTCTGACGTTTTGACTGTTGCCAGTCACGAAGAATAGATTTGATTTCTATAAGAATAGTTGCGGGTGACATAGCTCCACGAGAATTCTTTACTTTTTAGCACGTCATTTCCCGTAAAAAAATGGTCACGATTATTTTTAACAGCACTGACATCTGCTGAAAAATGGAAGAATGCGAGAACAGCTGGATAGATTGCCCAATGTTGAAAAAAGGGCAGCCGTTGCCATCGCTCAACTTAACTACCAGCAAGATGGCGGAAGATTGAAACGTTCATCGCGTGCCACAGGTCTAGAGACCCTTTTTTGACGCTGCTGGCTGTGTCGGCACAGCCGGCTTTGAACATATTTACACCAACTCTGAACACATACTTTGAACATACTTTGAACATATTTCTGAGTATTTTGAACATATTTCTGACCAACTTTGAATATATCCAACCAATCTTTGGATGGGTTGGATCCACTCACCAACTTTGAACGTATTTCTGAGTACTTTTAACGGTGAAAGGCTGAAACTTTGTACATCATCTAATAAATGTATGATGCACATTTTACTAACTGGGAATGCTTTTGTACGGGGGCCGTATAAGAAATGGAATTTTGTTAGTTATTTAATCTTCTGAAAATTTTAATTGATACCATAAAATTATGTATCTTTCTTTACTTAACTTGATTTATTGTATACTAGCTGCGTTCCCGTTCTTCGCACGGTAGGAAGCGAAAATTTTCCTTACATGTGTAATTCCAATTAATTCCAGTGATGGGAAATCTAAAATAAAAGCAAAATTATTTGACTGATGATATAAAGTTTGCGTCATGAATACTAACCTGGCATCATTGTAATATAATGACTCAAAAAACTACGTCAGTGTCATTCACGATCAGATAAGTGAAAAGCTAAGCGGTTTGCAGAGAACTTCTTACTTTCAAATGTGTTATTTCTATACCATACTGTTTTTTAGGTTCAAATTGTAGCATTAAATATCTCAGACATTACAGGAAATGGATAACCATTTATTTTAAAATAGCTGCGCACCCGCTCTTCATTTGGGAAGCAGCGAATATTTTACTAAAATCATATCTGCATGTGACAAAACAGAATTTCATTTTTAAAAAAGTTCAAGTAATCGCCTCTGTTGAAATGACTGCGGGATATATCAACGCAAATTAGAATAATTTATCATTCAGTTGGTTGTAAAACAAACCTTGAAAAAGGATAAACAGAACACTTTTAATTTCATGAAATATTTATTAACTTGGTACATTGTGATTTATTCATATTATCCTTACAAATCTACTAATACTACCTATTACGCATATTAATATCTTCGCTTCTCCCTCTTTAATGCTCAATTTAACGAAACAGCTTACATTATTTGGCACAAATGGGTCCTTTTTATTCAATGGCGATTCTTTGCAATTTACGCATTACCATAGACATTATTCATTTCACATAATAGTTGCCATTAAGGAAGCTCTCTATTTAATTTAGGCATAGTTTTTTAAGATTGGCGTATTTAGCACCGCAAAATATTTAATCTCACCGTGGTGAAAAATATTCAAGCGGTGCCTACTTAAATATCCATGTATCCAATATAAAGATGTCTTAAAAATCCTCCATAGTTCTGTCTTCTGAAAACATGAAACTTTGTAATCTCGAGGAGCTATTTAGAATCGCTATAACTGTGAAAGGACGTTAGAGTTGCAGAGTTTACAAATTTCACGCATTTTTTAAAATTTATGACGTCACTGTTTAACTACCGTAAAAGATACCCCGGTTGGTTGAGGGAGTTAATTTAGATATTTTGCTCAATAGCTTTCAAACGGTATCATATTAAAATTTACAACGACGCTGAAAATTAGAATAGGACACTATGAAGGAATGTAATCCAATGTTAAAATAAAACTATACTCGCAACATGCATATATTAGGAAAAATATATGCCTGCGACATAATTAAATGCGAAAAAGAAAAAAAGTAAATAGAAAATTTTTAATATATCCCGCTTTAAAGTGAATTTTGTAGCTTTTAAAATGAAGAACATTTTCGGCCGCGTTAAAATATTTCAATTTTTAAATAAGTAACGGATTAAAATACCACTTATGATAATAATAATCATGAATTTCTCAGTTTATTTCTAAAGTAAGTTTTAATCAAAATATCGCCCCCTTGTGTTAAAAAAAAAAAAAAAAAAAAAAAAAAAAAAAGCAGGGATAAATGCTGAAAATTGCGGTGTAATGTTTACGTATTTTAAAGCATTTGACGTCATACATATTCACTTTCGAATTGAAATTCCGATATCCCATTTAAAAACTCGATCGGTTGAAAAAAAAAACTTTTTTCTAATCCTTTTTGTGGCAGCGCAACAAAATTATCACGTGCCATGATCAATTAATGTAATCCCGTAGCTCTCCGCGTTGATGCTATTAAATTCTAAACAATAGGTTACATTAAAATTCGTAAAAAATCACCTAATTTACATAATGTTTTCGTTTTTATATTAAAAGAGGGAAAAAGGAATGTTTCACGATCGGTCAAAATATGAAAAAGTTATGACGTATATAATTCAAGATGCGACAGTTTTAAAATTATTTTATGAAAACATTTGCCGAAACAGATGCTTAGTAAAAAAATTCCTAAAAATTGGTAAATCATATTACGTATTCAGAACAAACTGTTTTTAAAAGAACCTTTTCTCCTCTATCCGATGGTACAAATTCCGTTTTGCTGCGAGCGCAATTTCCGCCGTTATTACGAATTAGGTGAGAAAAAAAGGCCAAAAATCACATAAAACATAAAATTAAAAAAAATTCTAGGTCGAATTTTGAAAATATCGCTTCGAGGTGCACAACTTCATGTTTAGGTCTTCCCGAGTACCAAATTTCGTGTTTCTAGGTGTAGCCGTTTGTCCGTAACGCCGCCGACACACAGACACACACACACAGACATCTTCTTTTATAATAAGTAGAGATTTGCCAGGAGAGGACAGCTCACGTCACCGAATATGTCGTTTAGAGCTACGTACGTCCTTCCGGAAATTTCCCGCCACAATTTTGATCCTCATCAGAAATTGTGGGACTTCTGAATATTGGCAACCCTCGGAAACTGCTAGCGACCGCTCGAGAGGACTTTCGGAACCATAGATTTAACGTGGACTTACACCCCATGTACATGGTGATGCGTCAGTATCGAACCCGCAACCTTCCGTTTACGTCCAACGCTTTAATCACTGGGCCACCCTGGCCCTCAGTACTTCACATTAACATATTTACGGTCTATGTTTTTAGAACACGCAGCTTTGAAAGTTTTCTTTAAAAGACAAAACTGCACGCTAGGGGTGATTATCGCACAAAATTTTCGGGCTGCGTTCCGCTCAAAATCTACATGCTGGATGTTTCACAAAAAGACACCAAACCCATCTCCGACGTGTACCAGCCTCGGCAATCAAAGAGTTTTATCACAATGAATAATTATTTTCACACATTTTACGGATGGGGGGGGGGGGGATTCGACCGTGTACTTAAACACTCTTTATCAGCTGCTAAACAAAAGGAACATGCTTCGAGGAAAGGGGGGGAGGACAAAGGTGATCCGTAATAAAATTAGCAAATTCCCATTTCATAAATTTAGACAGCCTTTTTACTGCCTGTGCCCGCTGAACTCCTGGAAGCCCACAGAACTAATCCCCAGATTAGATAAGGGCAGTAAGTATGTAATGACCCTTTCCCGAGACCATTAGCGAACCGTTGACTTGTTTTATCCCGGAGCATGCGGTAGTCAAAAGGGAGATGAAATCGAATCTTGTCCCCCGAGCACCTATTCCTTTGGCTCTTGGACAGACGGTTCCGGATCGACCAGGTTTCCATAGAAACCTGGATTTCCTCGCTCCCCATGAATCACTCGTCTCCACTTTCTTGGATAACAATTTTTGTGCCGCCTGGACACCAGGGAAATTCTTTTATAGCGTCTCTATCCGTGGAGGCATTAATATAATACGTGTACTCGCCTTTTTCTCATTTTTCCTTACACGATGCTTGTGATTTTAATTCTGTTTCTATGTAGAGTTGAGTTGTCATTTACTGCTTTACGTAGCTTTTGTTTTTTTAACGAATGCTACACGGCTTACGTTTGGGAAATTTCTTTTAATAAACAATACGTATAAAATAACTAAAAGATATCATGTACTTAAATTTCGAAATGGATATTGAATTCTCGTAGGAACAGATCCATGTTCAATGCGAGTTTCACCTTCATATATACATACATATATATACATGTGTGTGTATGAACTTATTTATTTATTTATACAAACATACACACACATTCATATATACAGTATGACCACTAAACTCTGCTGCCACATTCTTGACTTCGAAACGGCTGCTGCTATATTCATAAAACTGGTGTCTAGTTATAGTAAAGTATTCATGCGCTACTGAATGGAATCACGTACAGCAACGTCTGGTGGAAAACTTCGGAGTTAGCATTCTCACATTGAAACCAGTGGCGTAGCCAAGGGGCGGGATAGGAGTCACAACCCCACCCCCCATGAGGAATTTTTTACCATACAAAATGGATATTCTTAACTCCTTTATCACACACACGTATACATATATGTGAGTTGCAGTAGTCGTAACCCCCCCTCCCCCATGAAAAATTTCTGGCTACGCCACTGCTCGAAACATTCACGTTAGCACTGGACACCCTGTATATATATCCTCAATTTATAAAGTATGCCACTGAAATTTTCAAAGTTAATTTTCAATCAGCTCACTTTTTTAAGCGTTCATAGCAAAATGTGCGTGGCGCAGATCCTAGCGTTTTTAGGTAAGGACCAGTAGATCAAGTGTTCGATACCGGCAGGTTCCGAAACTCTCTGGAAGAGATTTGATGTTGCCATCTACTGAGAGTGTCCGAAAATTATTTTTTCGCTATCGAGGTCACTTCAGGGCCGCAGCAGTCGCATTGTGACCCTTTTTTGACGACAGCTGGTTGTGCCACAGCAGCTGCGTCACAAAAGGGTCTCTAGATCTGTGGCACGCGATGGACGTTTCGATCGTCCGCCATCTTGCTGGTAGTTAAGTTGAACGATGGCAACGGCTGCCCTTTTTTCAGCACTGGGCAATCCATCCAGCTGTTGTCGCATTCTTCCATTTTTCAGCAGATGTCAGTGCCGTTAAAAATAATCGTGACCATTTTTTTACGGGAAATGACGTGCTAAAAAGTAAAGGATTCTCGTAGAGTTATGTCACCCGCTACTATTTTTATAGAAATCAAATCTATTCTTCGTGACTGACAACAGTCAAAACGTCAGAGTTTGGTGTTACCAGAGCGGGAACACTGCGCCTTAAAGGGTTAAAAGATAAATAATGCGTGCTGAACTTTTTTTCTGTAGTTGTTCGTAAAGTTTGCTTTTATTGTGCATGCTAAATTTAATTTACAAGTTAATTTTTTAAAAATCAAACTTTATTTATTTATTTTTATTTAACACGTTTACATTATACAAGTCCTTTTCTGTCCAAGAACATACAATGCATCCGTATTCCATCTCCGGTCTTCCAATCACTTCCTTCCGACTTCCAGGAAAGGCTCCAGGCTTCTTGCAGGCTCTTCAGGCGGACAATCCATCCTCTCCGGAACTCTGCTCTCCACCAAGGCCCAGTTGAAACAGCCGCGGCGGAGAAACCATCATTTCTGGTACTCCTCCGACCCCAACCGCCTGCAACCTGACCAGATCCGAATTATCCGCCGCGGCCGTTTGTGGAGGGGGTAACAACCAATGGGCGGCCGTCGTTAACCCCTCACAGGAGGACATCACAAACACCCAGGCCCACACCGGGAATCGAACCCGGGCCCCATAGAAGGAACCTCCAGCAAATCACGTCGAGGAGAACCCTCGGGAACTGAAGGCTGGTGTTTCCACCACTTAGCCACCGGGGGGCTACTTCGTCTATATGAAGTTTCCTACTTCGTCTATATGAAGTTTCCATTGTTGTTGGTGTGCTGCAAGACGCACTTTACAACAATTGCCTTGTTGATTTTGTGATTGTTGTGCTAACAGACTAAAGTAAGGGTGCATTTCGTATACGGCAAACTCGTTGCACGAGTTTTCGTAAGAAAACTGGAATGCGTGTGTTTAGGGCTGTCCGTGATTATCAGTTTCTTTGGACTTTACGAACACCTTCAGTTTATTTAGTGTCGTCGCCTAGGAGACGTGTTTGTTTACAATTCGCGACTGCGTTACTTTTGCTGAGGAGAGTTTTTAGTACATACTCAATATAAAATCAACAGGATTTTTTAAAGAAAGAGTGGCCATAATTGAAGTGCACAGATCAAAATTTAGAAATTTCAACTTAAACTTCATTTTTTCAAAAGTATTTAGCAAAAGAAGTTCAAATTTTACTAATACCGGTTTGAATCAACTTCACTTTCAACACTAAAACATGCATTTTTGAATTTACTAAAATAAAAAATGCAAGTAAATGATTACCTTCGAAAAATTATGTTACCTTCGTAGCAGTTTCTATCGAGTTTTTAAACTGAATGCATTCAGTTTCCTTTACGAACATTTTAGATGGAAACTCGTTGCACGAGTGCAACTCGTTTGGCGTTTACAAATGCGGCCTAAGACCATAGATATAGGAATCTCTAAATTGACCATAACGAGAGAAAACGTGTTGCCTCCAAATGGTAGCCATGATAGTGGCATGCGCATGCGCAGAATGGCAGTAACTTAACCCATTTATGCCTAGCGTCCCTTTTTTGGGACGGCATTTTCGCTATCAGTCGAAAACGTTATTTATTTTTCCTAGCCTTTATTCGCGAGTATCGAACTTCAATTCCACAAAATATTTTAATATGGTCCAGTAGGATGTTGACATTTCAATTTTTATACATAATGATTTTAAATGAAATCATCCCTTGTTCAAAAAGTTGACATCAGAAATTTATCAATTACTGCTGGTGTTAGCAAAAATCGAAGAAAGTTGCAAAAATATCCAGGCACGAATGGGTTAAATTATAATGGTATTTTCAATCATTTTAGAACGATCTGTATTTTAAAAAGTACTCGTATCGAAATATTTTCCCTCGAACTTATTTATTTTTCTGAAGTATTGGAACGAATGTTCTATTTTACTTCGACGGTAGCCATGATAGTGGCAGAAATGGGGTGCGTTTTGGCAACAAAAAGCACACGATTAGGAACATTGGATGAGCAGTCTAGGTATTCCTAAATCTATGCCTAAGACTCGAAGATAAAGGGGCTGGCACAGCGTGACTACAGTTAACTCGCGCTAAACGCGATTTGACTTACGCGAATCGGATATTACGCGAATTTTTCACGGTTATGTATGTTGATAGTAAAGAGAAACTCCTAGTAACACCAGATTTTTTCGCCAACAGTAAGAAGCGCCAAAATTCATTTATTCGTTACTCTAAGTGGTAAATGGTAATATATGCGTAGTTAGAAAATGGTTTCACCCTGCAGTGCATGATTTTTTTAAATGGTCTGAAAATTAAATTGCAACTTCATTTAGGCTGCTAGATTTTTTTTCCACATAGCATGACAAACTCCTTGAAAAGTCTTCCAAACAATGGCCGACAATTTACTTTCAAAATTGAAAGATAATTTTTAAAGAATATTTTTCATTTTAGTTTTAGTAAGCATCTTTAAAAAGCATGCGAAAGAGTGACAGATTTAAAAAATATTCTTTTGCAGGGTTATTCAATAAAATGTTCATTACGACCCATAAAATATTTTTATTTAGTCCAGTACTTTTTTGTAACAGGGTAAAACAAGAAAAGAAAGGGGAAAAAAGAAAACCCAGTGAGACCTGCAAGTTTAGGGGATTCTTGATATTCATGATTTGTTAGGTGAAGAGTAACTCAAGATCCAGAGCCGTAACCAGAAAAAAATTTTGGGAGGTGGGGATAGAGAATGCTCTTTTTTCATCTTTAGAAAATTCCCCAGAATCAACACCATTAAAAAATTAAAACATTTCTAATAGTGCATTATTATAAAGAAAGGCATCCTTTTCTTAATCAATATTTGGGGGGGGGGGGTCAGGATAAAATTCCCATGATGCCCCATTTTTTCTTTTTACTGTTCATCGCAATTCATCGTGAATTTTTGCAATATCATTAATATCATTTTTTAGAATTCAGGGGAATTATTTATCTTCAAACAAAATAAATAGATACAAATATATATATATATATATATATATATATATATATACTTGTATCTATTATCTCTCTCTCTCTCTACATATATATATATGTATATGGAAATATAGTTATGCTGATCAGACTAACAGACTCTGGAACTATTCCGGTTCGCACCACTCCAATAAAATCCACAATATTGGTGCAAAATTGGCTTCAAAATTTTCATAATTGTGTAAAATGAAGTGTGTATATATAGGGTGTCCCAAAAAGATGATAACATGCCTTAATTCTTTATCTAACAGAGATAAGTTTGAAATGTTATTTAAAAAATGTTCACGATAAGGTATAGTAAAAAAAAGACAAAAAAATTTTTGTTAATTTTCAAAAAGCTACATTTTTCATATTTGCATACAACTCACGTACAAAAATGTCCCACATATTGAAATGCGCCCCCATACACTAACGAGAAGCTGTGCAAAATTCCAGATTTTCACCATAAAAAGTACTTTTAAACAAAGATAATGCGTTTAATAAGGATTTAGACACAGAACAACATTTTTCCAAATGTGAGTGATGGGAAATGCGCGTATTCATATAAAATTAAATTTTGTATTTTAGTATGTTACAGCCTCTTGCGTACGAAAAAGTAACGGATATCAGTTGAAATCTGGCATCGGTCAATTCCTGCTGCCGTTACTTTAGAATTATCAATTGAAGTAGCAACACCGTTATTTCGTTAACTATAATACTGAAAGTAGAAATGTAATTATGTAATTCAAATGGACAAAGATTAAATGTACTAATATAGACGACAGAGTACGATTTTTCTTTTTCCAGTGCCCTGTGTATAGTTTTTAGTATTATTGTAGCAATAAATGATAATTATAAAACAATAATCTGTGTGACGTACTTTTCACGTCGCAGCCTTTTAACACGACTTCACGTCTAATGCAGTTTCGAACATGCGACTTAAAAATGACTTAAGTTTTGCTTGCATTTTGAGAACGATGTGGGTGTCAGTAAGTGCTTCCGACCGAATCAAATCTTAACCCACACTCAGTCTATATAGGCATGTAGGATCTAAAGAAATACGCTCGCACATATCTTTCGAGAATTTAAATGTTTAAATCAGTGGCGGCTCGTGGGATACAGCAAGTACAGCCGGGCTGCACTTGAAATCATCAGCACATACTTTAAAATAATTTATTCTACTAATTTTCCTAAATTCAGATTAGAATTATGGAATTCCTATGGTAAATTAAAACAATCTCCAAAAAAAAACCAAACAAAAAAACCGTATTGTGGCCAGATCGCTCATTCAGAAAAAAAGCACTTTAATCTTCCCGCAATTCAATTGGGAAAATCTTTGGTTCAGCCCAGAGCGCTGATAAGAAAATTGGCAGCACCGTTGCCATGACAACGGTTACGTAAGCATTTCCTCCGGCATAGGCTATAATGGGGGTACGCAGCTAAGACTCAGCTCATTCAAGATTTTGAAAGGTCGGCAGCACCTGTGAATTCGACTCTCTGATTGGCTCGAGAAGTGAGGGAGGGAGTAAGGAGAATATTTGTTCGGCAAACTCTCGACTTTATATTGCTGAATTTATCAAGAAGGTAAACCTGAATAGACGCTTATGAATGGACAATGACCCATCAAAGCAGTATTGTTTTTAAGTAAGCAAGAACTGACATTGAGAGGACATGGCGAGCGAAAAAATTCTTTAAACATAGGAAATTTTAAAGAGCTTTTAAAATTATGGATATCTGAATTAAAACAACGCCTTTTTATGAGGGCATCACTGACCGATTCGCAAGTTTAAAAGAAAGGAGGATTGATTTGACTTATAAAAAATAAGTACGTTTTCTTTTTTTTTTTTCTTTTCTTCTCAAGTTATCGTTACAAAAGAAAATTCTAAGGAAACTTCGAATCAGACACGGATGAATGCAATTTTGAGGATAAGAGCGGCTGGTTGAAATTTATGTCCATTTTATGGAAAAGTAAAATAGGATCTCTTACATTTTTTATGTAATTTCTTTTTTTTTTCCTCGGTGAGGGCTTAATCCGCCAGCTTTCGAATTCAATAACAAAGATTTTCCATTCCTGTCCGGAGGAGGGGGGGGGGAGGCTCATATGCTTCCGGCTGCACTAACAGTTTTGACCACGGGCCGCCACTGGTTTAAAATCTATGGAGGATGACAAGCTGCGTGTTGAGCTATAGAAAGTTCGCCTGTTCATGGCAGTCAAGTCTTCGCGTGCAAGTACTTGATGAGTGCACGAAAGGCGTCTAACCTGTTCCACGTGTCGCGGAATCTTCAAAAACTTGGAGCTGGAGTTATAAAAAACTTTTCAAAATCAGGCAAATACCTCTAATTCCCGGTTTGGAATATACGCAGTAGTAAGTTGTATATCCGGATAACAGAGGGTTATTTTCTTTAGTTAGAGCTCCTTTTATTGGAGTTTACTATTTTTATGCAGTTAACCCTTTAACGCGCAGTGTTCCTGCTGTAGGAACACCAAACTCTGACGTTTTGACTGTTGCCAGTCACGAAGAATAGATTGGATTTCTATAAAAATAGTTGCGGGTGACATAGCTCCACGAGAATCCTTTAGCACGTCATTTCCCGTAAAAAAAAGTCACGATTCTTTTTAACAGCATTGACATCTGCTGAAAAATGGAAGAATGCGAGAACAGCTGGATAGATTGCCCTGTGCTGAAAAAAGGGCAGCCGTTGCCATCGCTCGACTTAACTAATTGCAAGATCGTGGACGATCCAGGGGCGTAGCCAGAAATTTTTCATGGGTTAGGGGGTTACGACTACTACAACTCATATATATGTATATGTGTGTGTGATAATGTAGTAAAGAGTATACATTTTGTATGGCAAAAATTTCTCATGGGGGGTTATGAACCCCCCTAACGCCCCTGGGACGATCGAAACGTTCATCGCGTGCCACAGATCTATAGACCCTTTTTTGACGACAGCTGGATGTGCCGCACAGCCAGCTGCGTGAAAAAAGGGCCATCTTGCTGGTAGTTAAGTAGAGCAATGGTAACGGCTGCCCTTTTTTCAGCATTGGGAAAGGGTTGCGCCTCAAAATGGCTAAAACTGATTAAACTCAGTACAAGCAAAGTTTTTGCTGACGAAGGAAACTATCATCTCTTTCTCTATAGTTTATTTTTGTCGTAAAATAACTGTACAGTCCTGTCAGTGTGGGTCGCCTCGGATAAGAGAAAACTTTGAATAAACGGTATTTACACGAATTGCCTTTAATTGTGTAAACAGTTTATTAATTTTAGTGCATGCAGCATAAGGACTAACTCAATAGTCCTCATGATGCACACTTATAATGCATTTAATAAAAATGTGAAATTATTAATTTGAAATTTCCTAGTGTATGCGATTACACTAAATCTAAAGGATGTCTCTAATCTTAAACCGACACAGGAAATAAAATAAGACAAAATACAGCACATCAAAACATCCACTTTTTATCGTGGCCCTATGTTTCCTGCTATTGACTCTGTAAATAACTTCTTTAATCTCATTTAAAACCGATAGGGGCCGACTTCCTTTTCAAAAGTAAAGAACAGGAAATATAAGTCAAATCAGTTATCTCGAGAGAAATATCGAAACTTTAGGCTGCCTGTAACTAACTAGCTGTTCGGAGTTGCCGTTTCCTATTTTTAATGTCTATCTGAAATAGCATTCAGATGCGTGGGTTGGGGGTACTTGAGAAATTTTGTTTTGAGTTTTATTGATATGGAATCATTTTTTTGTGTGGAAGAGTCTGCTTCATGAAGCAAATTTGCAGGCAAACAATTTCAAATTTGGAAGTAAAAATCGGACTAACATTATCAAAGATTACTTCAATTTAGATTTCAATACACATAATGTGTATTACAGTAGAAATTAAACAAAATTTTTTGTAATAACAAAAAAAAAAAAATAAATAAAAAAAAAAGGACGAAAATTTTAATGTCTACACCAAGGAAGTGCATGTGCTGAATTTAAAATCCAATGTTATGCAGAAATTTCCTTATAGTTAAGTTTAACCTCTTTAGGACATATTATTTTTAAAGAAACCCGTCATAAAATCAGTATATTTTTTATTTTTAAAAAATTTAATATTCTGTAATTGTGTGTCAACATATAATATTCAATTCTTTTTAAAATTGTTTTGCATAGAAGTTCGTTAATTTGTTAGTCCGTAGGCTATAGGAAAATGATGAGGAAATTTAAAATAAAGGTAGCTTGTGTTAGAAATGGGCTTTGACTTTAAGGGTTAATTCAGGGGCGTAGCCAGAAATTTTTCATGGGGGGGTTACGACTACTACAACTCATATATATGTATACGTGTGTGTGATAATGTAGTGGAGAATATACATTTTGCATGGCAAAAAATTTCCCATGGGGGGGTTATGACCCCCCTAACCCCCTGGGTTAATTGAAATTGGCTACGCCCCTGGGTTAATTGAATTACTATATTAAACTCCTGTTTTTAAAATTGCAACACCATGAAAGAACGACGCAATTGAGCTGAAATTTTCAGGAAATGCAAATTATACTGTGTAAAGCAAATGATCAAAATTTCGGACACTTAATATTGTTTTTTTTTTTGCTTTGAAAATTTAATTATTTATTTATACTAATACAAATCGTGTGTGCATTAAATTTCATTCGATTCTGAGGAGGTGTTGCATTTTTTACAAACAGGAGTTTACATATGCAAAAGTTTCTTTTAAAAGTATCTATTGACTTTTTAGTATTTTCCAAAAAGTGGGTTTCCTCGATCTGAGAAAATAATTTTAAGAGATTTTATTCCCATCTTTTTTTGTTTGTTTGTTTAGTCTAACGCCTTTACTCAGACTTAAGTCTGATTGGCTGAACTCTTAAAATTCAGTCTTAATCTACCCTTGCTACGTCTTCCATTCGGGTTCCAATCAATGATAATTTTTGACAGTTACTCATAACTCATTCTCTAGATATGCACATGTTTTATTATGTCCAGTTGTCTATAATACATCTTGTTCAAGTTCCATGACTTCGCATTTTCTAAAATTTTTAACTGTCCAGTCATGATTTTCCGGCAGATCTTTGTTAAAATACTATTATATATTGAACATCGGCTCTGCTGACTCATCAACATAAATAATTCTAGAAAAAGAAGATATTTAATGAAGCTGGTGGCATTAAAAGCTTTCGTACCTCCAGAGCAAAGATAAATAATGTAACCAAGCCGTGGCTAACGATATATAAGGATAAGCCAAACGGAGAACATTGATTCGGACATCCTCCTTGCATACGTTCTATTTGTATAACGGTATCATAAGAGAAGCATTAACCACAGTAGAGAGACTTTCTTCAAAATAAAGTATAACGGTCGCAGTTATGCTGTTTTCGTCCTATCATCTGTAGATTTTATTATTTCGTGCGGGCACGTGAAATTTTCGCCATTTTGTATGTTCCTGGAAAGATTAAACGCAAACCTACAATATATAGTGTAATATTCTTTTGGAGAATTTCGATGGAAAAATAATAATCCAGCCTCATTATTGTCTTTCAGGAGGCAAATTGAAAAGAATATCTCAACAAATGCATTAAGGAAAAAGATTTAAAACAAGCAAAGTCATTCGCACAGTGTGGTGAAAAAGAGTGCAAACGATATTTTCTGTTCTATTTAGAATACTGACAATCCTAATATTAATGACCATGTCATTTTATCTCTAACCCCCTTTATTGAAAATTGTCCCAAAAATGTTTCCCCAAAAAAGTGACATAAAAATACGACATAATTTTCATATATATTTAAATGCTATTAGTTTGCAACAGATTTAATCTATTCTTACAATACATCGTAAGCTGTAGAATATGCATCCCATGTATTTTTCTATAAATAGGTTACAATCATAAAAATTTCAACATACCCAGCAAACACACACAGGTTCTCTGAACGTCTATTAACGTTCAGAAGACGTTTTCTGTACGTTAATAGACGTTCAGAGAACCTGTGTGTGTTTGCTGGGTAGGGTTACCAGGCGAAATACACGAAAGGTGATAGATAAAATGACATAGTCAATTAATATCGTTTTAATATGGCAATAACGAAACTAAAAAATTAAGGAGGTTAAGGGGGGAGGAGGGTTCTCCGCCTGGCGAGGTTCGAACAGCCGAATTACATATATACAGTTTTATATATATGTGTAAAACTATGTCGCATTTTTATGTCGCTTATTTGGGACACATTTTTCGGAGAATTTTCAATAAATGGGGTGAGAGATAAAATAATGTAGTCATTAATATATAGTTACGAAGATCACTGGCTCACTGACTCACTCACTCTGGAACACTTCCGGTTCAAGCACTCCAGAAATTTTTTTTTTACCACCATTACTCAAATAATAATAATAATAAAATCCACGCCGTTTGTGCAATCGGCTTGAAATTTTTCATCGGCGCTAGTTTAAAAAAATGTGAAAATCCACCCTTTCTCAGATTTTCAGCAATTTTACATTTTTGTGCCCTTTTAAAAGTACAGGACACTGGTTCATTTGGGTAGGGTAGTTAAAAGCTGTCGCATCTACATCATGCTACATCATGCTATACAACGTGCTGGTTTTATTTTTAAACGTGCTAATTTTTGCGCGTTCAGTGCGTTTGAAATAGATTTAAAATATCCAGATTTTCGTTTGCACGTTGAATTAAATTTAGAATTAATTTAAAAATTGTATTAGCGACAATGTTACTTCGGTAACGTTAATATTAAAAAGAGAATATGAAATTATGTGTTTAAAGTGTACAAACATAGACTGAGTGTAGAGCGTTAAGAATATTGTTTTTTGCCAATTTTTCCCTAGAGACCGTTGTCATTGCTTCCACAATGAGCTTTAGCTTCTCGTATTATATACATGTATGTTCTATATACTAAGTAGTGTCACATTAGTAGTGTCACATTATTAAGGAGGCACTTAATAAGTGGTCCAACATTGTCTCTTATGCCGGAAATCGAACCTTGAACGGCGGTATGGTTAAAATGATTCTTAAGCCACAAAATCAAGTCCTAACTTCTAAGATAATGCATGTACTTAATTCGTTTCTAACAAACATTATTTAAAGGAACCTACAGTAAAAAACAAAGAAGAAATACGCTTTATTTTGTGCCGAAATTGCGAATTCATAATCATATTTCAAAAAATATATAACGCAACTTGCATTTTGTGTTTCTTTAAATCCTTATATGTTTTAAAATCCTCCCATTTTTTATGTATTGCCATTAATTTTCAAAATATATCAAATGCATCCGAGGTAGCGCTCTAATAACGGACAATTTCGGGCAATTTTTGTGCATAAATATTTCAGATTGTTCGTCACTTAAAAAATTACTGGTACAATCCTAAAGAGTTAAATTGCTTTACGGTTTCCACCGTAAAGCAATGGAAGCTCACATTTAGGTTGATGAATATAAAAGAATTGAATCTAAAAATAAAAAATCTGATGTGTCCAACACATGACTTCCTTGCACGTCTATTAAATCAAAAATGTTTTTCACGCACTTCCTCTAAACTTATTTGTTTGAAAGATATAAAATATCAATAATAGTAAGATATAGCGATTTCTAGCCAAACATTTCGATATCGCCAAGCTGAGTTCAATTTGAAAGATTTCTTTCTGACACTTTATTTGGCGATGTTTCACCAAAACCCGACAAACTTGAAATAGTTTGCGAGATTTTGGGATAGCCAAAGTAGTCATTGACCACAGACTTTCAATGAATTGAATGCATCCATACACCTTAATGTATTTAAAGTCATTTGGCTCACCCTGTAAATAAATTCCCAGTCGATTGCTTTCAAAAAAGATATTGAAAACCGTTAGATATTATAATATAGTTCTAAATACAAAAGTTCAAAATTCTACGGGTTACAGTTTTAGAGTTATACAAAATAGGAAATAATTTTTGGCGCCAAATTTCGCGATATTTCGGCGAAACTCGTCAATGTCGACGACATTTGACGAGATATTAAGCATGGACCAACAATGACAGATTATCGCCAAATTTGGCGATATTTCGCCAAAACTCGCCAAGAACGATGACAAATGGCGATACTTTGGGCATGGACCAAATGACTGACTATCGCCAAATTTGGCGACATTTCGGCAAAACTCGCCAAGGTCGAGGACAGACGGCGAGATTTTGGGCATGTACCAAACAATGACTGTCTACAATTGTATTATATTGAAGATGTCCATAGACATTAAAGTACTGAAATTCTTTTCGGTGGTCCTGTAAATAAAATCTCCAGTAGATTTTAACCAAAAATCGAGATGCACAACTAGATGTTACAACAATCTTATATATGAAATTTCATAATAGTTTTTGAGATTTGAGATTTAAATATGCACACACGTACACAAAAAAGTCGCCAAGCTTGGCGACTTTTGGCATAGTTCTTGAGGGAGGCACGTGACCGTGGTCGGACCATTACCTAACTTATGTGGTAGGACGGTATTGTGCTTGAAATGGATGAATCTCCTAAAATTGCCATTGACCGTAATTTATTGGAAATCTTTTGAGTGTTCCTGTAGCAGAACTGTAAATGATAAAGACACTTTTTTTAATGGAGAAATTCATTTTCTAACTCTTTACAGCATATATCACTTCTGAGTCGTTTGAAATAGCCCAATACCTCTAAAAAACGCTTTGATGAATTTCGGCCCATAGAGCGTAATGTATTTCGAATCTTTTAGGCGGTTCTGTAGATAAACTATCGAGTCGAATGGAACCGAAAGGGGAGGTGCACAACTAGATGTTACAACTATCCAAAATATAAAGTTTCGACATTCTACGCCCAGTGGCGGATCCAGAATTTTTTTTTGGGAGGGGCTAAATTTTTTAAAAAAGCTTATTTCACCAAATTAAAATGTACTATGAATCAAAATTTTAGTCTAAACCAATGTATTAGGCTTTTGGGAGGGGCTAAGTGATAAAATATGACCATTTTAGCTATTTAAAATGTATAATAAAGCAGAATGTTACCCTTGAGCAATCTCTTTTGGGGGGGGCTGAAGCCCCCTAGCCCCTCCCCTGGATCCGCTACTGTCTACGCCTAATAGTTTTTGAGATATGCGAGTTTAATGAATTTCGGCCCATAGAGCGTAATGTATTTCGAATCTTTTGTGCGGTCCTGTACATAAACTATTCATTCGATTGCGACCAAAAGGGGAGGTGCACAACTAGATCATAGAACAATCCTAAATATCAAATCTCAACTTTCTACGACCCATAGTTTTTGAGATATGCGAGTTTCATACATACGTACGTACAGACGGCATGGAAAAACTGACCACAATAAACTCGCCGCTGGTCAAAATGAGTTGCAGACGCGTTAATATGATCGTGCATGCTAGCCTACGATGAGATGCATCGAAAAAATTCTTAAAATTAAATTTAGAGGTAGTCAAAATCGGATTTTTTGTCGAAATTTGGCAAAAATTACAATTTGAAATGAAAGCTTCAAAGTTAAGTCAAAAATAAATATATAAATATCTTGTAATAAAAGTAAAATATAAAATTGAATGAAACAATGATGAAAGATAAAAGAGCGAGAGAAAAATCGAGGAAATAGAAGTAAAATATTAGCAAAAACACCTTTGTTTTAGACTTAAAATACAAAAAATGAATAGTGCGGTTTTTTTTTCTTGGATTGAAAGATAATGCACAGTACATCTTTCAAAAATTTCTTATGTAAAAAAAAAAGCATTATACTACTGTATATACACAAATATTTGTAATCTTTACATATCTGGGCCTCACTATAGCCGAGTGGATAAGTCATTCAACACAGTAGATGGCTGAAATGTGAAGGCGCGGCATTTGGGCCTACAGCGCGGCTGTCGATTTCACGGTCTTGAATTCTGAGGTTTTTCTCCAGATGCAACTTGAATGTTCTTTAGAACCTCTTAAAATCCTTCGCCCAAGGCACCCCTTCTCCTTTGGCAGATACCCCTAGTGTAGGCTTGCCATAGCACAAAATACAAGACCTATCTTATTCATTTTCACTGTTTCATAGAGAGGTTTCCGGGCATAAGTCACTTTGCATGTTCTTTTAGAACTTGAATGGCTTTCTTGTAATTTATTATTTTAAAATTTTTCTGTCAGATTTTCATGGCTTTGTAGTTAAGAGAAGAAAATGCAAGACTGTGCAGACTGTGAAAAAATCTAGCTGCAACACAACTTCAAATTACTTTACCATAACAGCATTATAGTAACTCAAATATCCTGATATCCAAAGAGCTTTTCTAGAGAATTGTTTATGTACTCATAATAATTCATGATTTTCAATGTTTTGACATCGATCATCCTACTATATAGTTACGCTGCCCCCTGACTAACTGACCCACTGACTGACTGTGTAACAATTCCGGGCAACCTGCTCAAAGATAAAACTTTTACAGCCATTACTCCAAAGAGATTGAAAAGTTCAAAAAATATTAGAAAGCAAAAAAGCGTAGTTACACCTACACCGTTTGTACGATCCGCTTGAAATTTTTCATAATTATGCATAAAAATATAGAAAACAATATTTTAAAAATCTGAAAATTCACCCGTTCCTTCCTTTTTAAGCGAATTTTTGCTATTTTCAGCTCTATTTCATTTCCGAGTGTAAAACAAGTTAATCATTTGCGTCCACAGAATTAGGCTTTGATGACTAAATTAGGCCTGGCAAGTGACAATGACGTCATATTTGAAATCACGGTCATCAGGCTTTGAAGAGAAAGTTGCGATTTCAGTTCGTTTTAAACAGTTTTTTTTTTATAGATAATATAGTTTGATTTTTTTTTTCATTAAAATGATCGTCTACTTGAAGCATTGATATAAGAAGGGCTGTGTATACAAAACGAAATCGTTCGAATGCCAAAAGTTTCCGCGCGTTTCCAGAAGAGCATGAAATTCAATTTGGTATATAATAAAAATTGAAAATGAAGTTATTTATTTTAGGTGGACGAACATGCTTTCTTCTGAGTGTACACATGCTTTCGTCAAACGTTTATTCTGGCGCCCGTTGTAATTGACACCCTAACTCACTGACTCTCTTAACAATTCTGGGCAACTCATCCAAAATATAAAACTTTTACCACCATTTCTCCAAAAAAATTAAAAGTTTTAGCACGAAAAAGCAATATCATCTACACTGCTTGTACGATCTGCTGGAAATTTTTCATAATTATGCATAAAAATATAGAAAACAATATTTTAAAAATCCGGATATTGACCCGTTCCCTCGTTTCTAAGCGATTTTTTGCTATTTTCAGCTTCCTTTTATTTCCGAGAGTAAAAAAATTAATCATTTGCGTGACAAAATGAGCTGTTTCAAGTGGAAATGACGTCATATTTGAAGTCACTGCCATCAGGATCTGAAGGGAAGTCAGTTCGTTTAAAATAGTTTTCCAGATAACATAGTTTATTTTATTTTTTACATTAAAATAATCGTTTGCTTGAAGCGTTGATATAAGAGGGGCTTCACAAAACGAAATCGTTCGAATGCGAAAAGTTTCCGCGTGTTTCCAGAAGAGCATGAAATTCAATTTGAGTATATAATATAAATTGAAAAAGAAATTATCTATTTTAGGTTGACGAAGATTAAATATTGTGAGAGTAGACATATTTCCGTCAAATGTTTATTCTGGCGCCCGTTGTAATTTTCTCCCCAATTGGCTTTGACTTCCAGTATTATCAATAATTAACCAAATTGATTTGGAACCACTCCTAAGCACCGCCTTTCCAATGAAAAAACAATCGTCAAAATAGGTCCACGTGCTAAAAAGAATTATCGCTGAACATGCATAAAAAAGTCGGTTTAAAATACGCAGATTAATATTCCGATTTAATAACAGTAAGTTTTTTTGCAACTCTGTTGGCAACGAAACGGGTGGCATTTACCAATGCCCGATAAATAAAAGAATCAGTACGACAAAATTAGTGATGTCAGTCTGATGCCGGTAAGCCAGTACAAAAAGACAACTTCTTAGACAGTCGAAGACTACTATCAGTCTTTTAAAGCTAACTACTTGCACCCGATTCGTAACTGTTGTCTAAAATTCTTTCAAATGTAAATAAATCAGCTTGCAACTGTCATTCTGGTAAGTTGAATTTGCTGTAGATCATCAGAACAGAAGAGCCCCGACAGGCATCGAAATGAAGATCGTATTGATATAAACAGGGTGATCAGTTTGGAGTACCCGATGGTTTTTCTTATTACCTTTAAATCTGACGGATGTGGCAACTATTCTTACACTTAAGTATATGTGTGAGCCTTGTTTAACTACGGCAGACTATTTGCAACACTGTTTGACTGTTACATCTTTATTTGTGAGATAAAACAGAAATGCAGACGAACAAAGTTACTTGTTACTTACCTGTGATAATTTAATTTTTCAAAAACATAATTTAATTCAATTTTTTTTTTACATTATCATTCCTTACTGTAAATGTTAAAAATTTTCACCACCTTTTTGACAGCAAACACATAAAAAAACAAACAAACAAACAAACAAAAAAAAACAAACAATTGCTATTTTCCAGAGAAGCGCTGCAAAAAAATCGATCAATTAGAACGAACAATAACTGTAGAAATTTCGTCACGAACACCAATAATGTTGAGAAGAGTGTTAGAAAACTTGGTTCGAGGTGTTCAACAACAACTCTTCTCAACATTGTTCATGTTAGTTTGTTTTAATTGATCGATTTTTTTGCGGGACTTCATTGGAAAATATCAATTAATTTTATGCTTGCATTCGAAATGGGGGCAAACATTTCCACCATATTCTGTAAGAAATGATAATGCTAAAAAATTAAATTAAATTAATTTTTTTTTTGTAGAATAAAATTACCACAGGATTAAGTGACACTGTGCTTCTTCATGTCTGTTTTACCTCACCAATAAAGTGATAACAGTCCAACAGCTTTGGAAATTGCCTCCCACGTTTAAATAATGTATAAACAGTTATACTTCAGTACTAGAATGGTTGCCACATCTGTCAGATTTAAGGGTTATAAGAAAAACCATCAAGTGCTCTTTTAAATTGATCTGCCTGTATAACGGCAGTGCTACCCTCTACGATTCGATATCTGTTTTATGAGTTCATCCTGCTAATTTTGGCTTAACATTTAAGAATTTTAAAAATAGTGAACGGAATTTCTTGTTTCTTTGGCATATGTTTTTCATCCAATTTTAGCCTTGTATTTCTGTAAAAGGAACAATACCTGTTCCTTTATGGGATAAAAAAGTATTATTTGAAATAAAAATTACGAATTTACTTAACTACATGTAAGAAAGATCGCCTATTTTTAAATTCAGTAGCAAGTACTACTTAATTTTTAACAAAATTCTTCCGGGGTGTTTGAAATAGAAATCCACAGTAATGACTTTGGAATACTAATATTTTCATAAAGTTTGTTGAAACTTTGTTAACTAAAATGAATATTCTGTGTAGAACTATTATCTTTAAGCGAGAAAAGTTATGAGTTAAAAGTTATTTTAATGCTTAAAACTACTTTAATTACATTCTATGCATTTAATTATTCGAAAATATTCTGTTGGAATTTAATTTCAAAATAACTGTAACGGACCAGAAATCCTTGGCAAATTTGAAAGCATCCACTCAGAAAATAAAGCTTAGGTGTTTAATAAAGACATATACATGTTCTCGAAATTCTTTATTCGGCTTTTCGAATTAAATGTAGTCTGATTGAAAATTACCCCGACCAAAATGTTAGTGGAACAATGTAATATCACAACCTCAATATTTTATTGTTATCACAATACTGTTATTGCTTGCAGAATAAGAAAATAAACACAGATAGGATACCAAGAGTAATATGAGTTTGGCAAAAATACACAAGAAAAACAATAGTGACTACCATTTAAGGTGAACATTCACATTAAATGTTCTGTAATTCTCAATATGAATAATTAGGAATAGAATTTTTTGAAATTTTGAAAATTTCTTTGAATATATTATTTATGCTTCCAGTGTGACATCACTAAACTGAAATATTGTGCAGAACTGCACTCACAATATTTATATCTGGATAACGTATTGGATACTTAAGAGTGGAAACATACTTCTAAACAGCTTTCGAAATTAATTTGAAGAATATATATCTTGATATCGTTCCACCTCTGGTTACCCTGACTTACATCATTAAAACCGATGTTGAAAGGGTGACAATTTCGAAAATTTTCCACAGCATTAAGATTACAAATAGTATCATATTATTAACGGTACAAGTATTCACATAATAATCCTGTAGAGCTCGTATTCTAAGTAATCTTAGCAGCAGTAATTCACATTTCTATTAAGTTCTAAATCAGGTATGGGCTACCTTTGAAAAGTTGTGAGCCAAACATTAGGATGTTAACGAGGTCACGGACCAAACTTCAGGATGGTAGCGAAGACGCAGGTCCTATAATTGGGATTTATATGGGAGTTTAAATGGTTTATATGGGTTTTATACGTGGGTTTGATATGTTCCGTGGGCCGGAGGTTGCCCAAATGTGCTTTAAATGATCATTTTAAGTACTTTATAAAATCTGATACTTTATCTCTAGCTGCTGTTGATTTCTTCCAAATACTAATTCAATATAAAGTTTTTAGTTATCAAATTCTTACAAATTTTCCTATTTTGGCAATTTGTGAAATACTTTTTTGATTGTTTGCCGACCGTGAAGATTGTTACTCATCACTTTATGTATCCTGGATGTCCTAAAAATTTCCGGCGATTTGAAAAATCAATTAAGGGAAACGTAAGGCCATAGCGACGGTTTGTTGGATTCTGTTTAGTTAATCAGGGAATTTATTCTTACCAATTTTCAAGAGTAGTTAAAGATTGTCAACAGATGGCGCTGCTGACTAGAAAAAAACTATAAAACAACGTTTGAAAACAACCACCGTTTGCAGCCAAAACGTGTCGCAGTATGAGGACAAAATTCTCAGGCGCCCGTGGAAATATTTCATTTGGAATGTTCTGACAAGCAGCAGAGATGTATTGTTCCAGTTCATTTACAGTTTGTGGATTGTGGCAATACACCTGGTCTTTCAAGTACCCCCCAAAGAAGAAAATCGCATTGCGTCAAATGTGGCGAATAGAGAGGCCAATCCATGCCACTTGAGTATGCTTTTCATGGTCAAGGACAAATGACACAATCACCGAAATGTTCCTTGAGAAAATCGACCACTGCAGGCGTTTAATGTGACCGGGCACCATCTTGCATATTCCTACCGTCCTCCAAAGCATTTCGAATGGCCGCAAGTTCATCGAGGATGTCCCGATAATTTACTGAAGTAATCGTTTGGTGTCCAAAAAAGGGCCTAATAAGTCCTCTGGAGGAAATAGCGACCCAAACTATGACTTTTGGAGGATGAAGAGATGAAGGTACGGCTACATGTGGATTTCCCGTTTCTCTGTGCCAGTTCTGCTTATTACCGAAGCCATTGAGAAAAAATACTCTTCGTTGGAGAACGAAATTTTTCCAGCATCGATTTCGCAAGCACCAACTTTAGCAGCATAACGTTTATGACTGTCTTGCTTGCATGAATGGCATCAGCACGCAGAGGTTGTCGTGTCTGGACCTTGTAAGGAAACAAGTGAAGGCTGTGACGCATGATTCTGTGTGTAATCATTCGCCATAGTCTAGTCTGACAAGCAACACGGTGAGCGTAAACCTGGGGTCGCTGTTGGATGATCTGCTGAATGACTGCAGAATTCGCCTCTGAAACTGCAATGCTTGGGCGCAGACATTTACAGCACAGTCGTCATTGACGTTCCCAGTACCCTGACAATTTTCGAACAGTCCTTGTATTTTACTGTTTGCCGGACCGTTTCTGACATTGAATTTCCTTTGTAAACTGCTCCTCGTTGCAACAAAACTCTGGTCTAGGGAATGAAATTCCAAAACAATAAAAATACGCTGTTCCAGCGAATAAACCATTTTCGAAGCATACGTAGGATGTAGAAATAATACCGATCTGAATAAGGATGGAATTCGTACAGAAAAGCAGCTCCATCTATTAACGAGCTTTGCAACTAATTTTGAAAATTGATAAGAATAAATGGCCTGAATATCGGGGTATAATGCAGAAACCGTACATTTCTATTGCCTTCCATTTTTCTTTTATTGATTTTTCAAATCGTCAGTCATTTTTGGGATACGCAATATAAGAGTGTAACATAATTAATCTGTCGTGACTGTAAAGCATGATAAAACTTGCCAAAATAAATTACTTTCACAATATAATGTGTATTTGGAAAGCCATAAAAGAGCGACTGCTGGGGGAAAGTGAAGTGTACAGTAATGGCTAGGGCCCGGATTTATATGCACAGAAAACTAGAGAAATATGCACATAAATATGCACAAAAATAGGCAAAAATATGCATAATAATATGCATAAACAAAATATGAAAAAACTCAAAAATCTGCTAAAAAATAATGGAATATCCATTAACATATGCAATAAACATATTTCCAAACAAGAAAATTAAAAAAAATACATACCTAATATAAACTATATCCAAAAAATAAGAATTATTTATTACATGCAGTAGCTACATATTGCTTTAAGGGTTCAAACACTGGATTCACGGATTGGATGGTTCAAGATTAGTGATTTTCACGGAAAATACTCTTTAAATCATTTCTACAATTTAAAGACATTTCTACATCACATGACACAATCGGCGCGTATTTCTAGCTTGATACATCTTTTATATTCAGTTCCTCAGAATTCGATAACTCTTCAAAGGAAGATTCTCCTTCAAAAATTGGCTTACGGTATCTGCCTACGTGCGGAGCACTTTTCTTTCAAAAATGCAAAATTTTGGTGCGATTCCTGCATTTTTATTTGAAAAGTCATAAAACATGACAGAAACAATAATTTATTTTACAAAAATTTCATAACTTTTTCAAAAAATTGCATTTTTGAAGAAAAAATTAGCAAAATTACATACTCACGCCAACTGCTCTACACTGCATTTTTCTCAAGTAACTTCCTTCGCACAGTATACTCCTATAACACTTTTCCGTGTTTTGTACCAAAAGTTTTATTGTATTTTAAAAATTCACTGAAATATGGCCAATTATGTACAAAAGCGTTGAAATTTTTGAGAAAAAAATCAATTTTTTGTCTAAGAGTACCTGAAAATTTATTAATTTCATACGTATAGCTTAACTTTTGCTACAGGACACACTTTAATATCAATAGAATGGTTATGTAAAATTTCATTAAGACACCTTTAAAACTTTTAGAGTAGTTACTGTTATCGTGACGCAAGGTAACAAAGAACACAGTTTTCCAGAAAACGTATTTAAATACTTTATTTTAGCATCAATGTTCAACTGGAAGGAACATTCAAACAACTGTACCTTCCTTTCTATTTATCGTAAAAGCAAAAGTAAAACAGTTTTGGAATCTTAAGAATACGATCTTTCAAATAAAACAATGAAACAAAAATCGATTATTTTCTCAAAAATGGCATTTTAGACCTAGGTAGATACCTTAATGATCCTGAGCTCTTTAAAGTCTGAATTTTTCCAGCCAGGGTAAGAAAGTTTTTCATCTATCAGATCCAGTTTTGATCCCAGTACATCATCAAATTTTTTCTCCAGAGTATCTGTATATTGAACTGATTGGGAAAGTGTTAGTTTCTGAGATTCAAGAGCTAAAATTGTCTTTGGTAAAATAGAGATTCGCTGATATTACCTCTATGTCATCTGTAGTAGATGATTGCATAAGTAGCTCTTGCGCAGTTTTTATCGACGCCGCTTCACTTGGATCAAGATAGCTACAAACAAACCTTTTGATCAAATCGAAATTATCATAGTAAAGTACTGCTTGGATCCATGTACCCCATCTTGTGATTACAGGTTCTGGGGAATGGGTATATCAATCGAGGTTTTGAAAGCCTGTGAACGAGATGGAGCTTTCAGTGAAATTTTAGTTCAAGCAGGTTCAGGTTTGTATCAGCGCCTTCCGGAAAAGAGGGGAATTTGGAATTTTAGCTGGAAAAAACGGAAAAGCCTACGAAAATAAATTTAACGAGCATGCTTTTGTTTGCGGAATGCCAAAGAGTTAGATTTGTAAGCCAGTATATGCAGTTATATGTACAAAAGCCCAAAATATGCGGATATATGCGCGAAAGTCCAAAATATGCTGATGTATGCATTTATATGCAAATGCATATAAATCCGGGCCCTAGTAATGACGAATAAAAATTTTTTATTTTTAAAAACTTTTCAACCAATGCTGAAGTACGCGATCACGAGCTGCAATACAGACTTCTTTTCATGAACAGGATCTAAGACGGATGTGCATGTTCTACAATTTCAGAAATTTCATTAATGTCTTCATCTGTGATGCTCATTCGGTCAACAACGTTCTCTTGCGATCCGATAGGTGTCTCATAAATTTTTGAACAGTTGCCAATGAAAATGTCTCCGATTGACCAGCTCCTTCTTTGGAAATCGCTCCAGGTAAAGTCTTGCTGTTAATGTCATTTTGTGTTCCGTCCATAAAATGCGTATCGGATTTCTTCACAATGGTGCATCTCTGCTGAAGAACAGCAGTCGAATAAAGGAATTTGCGAAAAGCGACGACTTATAAAGACCACAGAAAACGCCTCTCGTGGCTCTCCGTTTGCTACATCATACAATTATAGTTCATTTTCCGACAATCACTATCATCCATTACAGATGTGATCATCATTTTTGTTACACTCTGTACTGACAAGAATAATAATGGTAGATAAAGGTTAATCACAAGCTAGCCGAAAAAAGATTTGTAGGTTCGGTTACATAGCTATTCTCTTATATATGCTGAGATACAAATGGCAGTTCAGTTACAGATAGCAGTTCAGTTACATAATTCATACAATCTAATAGTATGCTTTCGATAATCTAAACATTCTCTTAAAAGAACTAAACTCCCTTTCGGGCGCGGCCCGACAGGTAAGCAAGGTAAGCAGCGCATCGGAGCGTCATCTTCGAAGGGACGCCATTTCGAGCTCAAAAACTGAGAAAAACTTGATCTGGAGCATAAAACAGGGTGCATTTTTACGTTTGCAGTGGGGCGCCACTTACCCTAGGGCGACCCCTGCAGCCTTTGATTGTTTCTATAGCTCACAACACTTAATCGTTTAGCTACATGTCTCCAATTTTTTTGTGATTTATTTTCATTATATATCATTTTGTAGTCAGTAATATAAAGCTCAATTTTGTAATTTATTGACGAGCTTGTAAAATTTTTTATTGGCTAGTTGTAAACTGGGCGTTGCTTGCAAAGAAGTAGCCTTAATCTTGTCATGTATAAAATATTATGCAAGTTAGTCATCTTAAATTCGATTAATCGGCATAGGATTAAAAACATGACTGCTGTGAAATTAGTCAACAGCTGACTCAATGCCATTTGTATCTCAGCATATTCTTTGAAGATGGGACATGCTAGCCGATCTAACATCTACTTCCACAAGCTGCTAGAAGACCTTCAGTTTTGAAAGGGCTTCAGTAAATCTAAAATCCAGCCTCAAGAATGGAACAGCCTTCTGCAAGAAACTAAACAGCCACCCGATAATTTCGATAATTCAGAACTCATTCACCAGAACTGCACACAATATTCGATGCTTCTATATCTCCGGCGTATATGATGGATGCACGTGTTATAAGAGCCAATAAACTTCCCGCTGTGAACGAGGCTGGACCCATTTCACGCCATCCACATGAATATCGATACAGGTGTAATCGTTTATAACCCCCACTCTCTTGCCCCCGCAAACGGTAGAATAAGGAACAGAGGGGGGGGGAGAGGGCGTCGAGGCAGCCCCATAGGGAGGGAGAGATTAATCATTCTTGTTGCCATAGCAACCACTGCGATCCATAAAGCGGTTCGTATACGATGAAAGGGACCGACCTAGGAAGAGGGGATTCAATCTCAGAATACAAAATTGGAGAGACGAGTAGAATTTTGCCTGAAAGCTTCGCTTTGCATGCTATTATCTCGGTCTGCCGGTCACTAGTGGACACAACGAAGATTGGCATCCTTCTCACTTTGTAAAATTAATTAAAATCGCTCATGTTTGTTCTATAGAGAAATTGCGAACCAAAGCTTTCGGAATGCTGCTGAGTTTTCTGAATTGTCTCAGGAATTGAAAAGCAAAGCACGGTGATTGAATATACGTAAAGTATTGCTATTCTGAGTGAATCTCTAGGAATATATTATATAATATTGAGTAATACGACAAAATTCATAATATCAATCATATTCTTAGCCTTTAAAATAAAATATCTTTTCGTTCTTGAGAATTCTAGTATGCTTCAGAAATATCTCGAATTTGCCATTGCATAAAATTGAAAATTAAGAACTTTAGCAGAAGTTGCACACCCTGATTCTTTAATTTAGTTGCTGTATGGTGTATATATACGTACAAAAAATGTTATCATTGTGTTTAAGGGCATCTATGTACTAGTAAAGGAAAATCTTATAGAAACAACCTTTCCTAAAACTAAGATGATTAAGGACGACATTCAAGTGAAACACAATTGGAACGTTTTCCGCGTTGAACAGGGGAAACTTCAAAATATATCATTGTTTCTTATTTAACTGAAACAAACCAATCGTGTTTTGATCACGTTACAGCGCGATAGGTTAGTTAATTGGAAGCTTTCTGGGGACTGAACTGGGAACTGGGGACTGCAAAAAGGTTCGATTCGAACTCGATCGCGCGTGTTTCACTTGTATCTCGCCCTTAATATCTTTATAGAGTGACACAAAAAGACAAAAAACTTAAGATGCTGATCAATCACACTATGGTGAAAGAGATTTACATTAGAGCTTGCTTCCAAAAATGCAAACAACCAACCGCTAGAGAACAATGTCTACGAGCGTATTAGAGACCGGGAAACATGATTATTTGAAGCGAAGACAATGCAGAAGACGAATTTCATCGATTTACTACAATTCGTTACGATGTACATTACGTCTGTGTTGTTGTACAGGGAAACAGACGTAAAGTGACACACATGTACCCAGAACACTTCCCAAACGGACGTCAATGAAGTCATCTATTGTTTGGACAACCGCATCGCGGATTGCTTTAACCAGCACGTACTCGCACATCCCATATGTCTTAAAAGAAGCTGTGCTACATGGATTGAGACGAACCTGCAAATAAATACCAGATCAACGAAAACGGCTTGGGAGTGCATCACAATAGAGCTATGTCCATACTTCATGAGAATACTCTACCTATAACAAGTCCAAAAATATATAGACATTTGCGTAATGTCGATTATTTACAGCATGTTCGAATTTTGGTATTTTCCCCTAGCAATGTCCTAGTCTTTAATTCCCACTCTTCGATTCGCTTGTAAGCATTGCCTCTAGAGGTTGCTGTTTTCATGTTCACAATTCCTATGTAAATGTTGTTAATCATGATCTGACAGACTTTAAACTAGTAAACGACCTTTTGAGCAGTGGCAGCTCCTCCATTTGAGCACATGAGCACGTGAACCCCCAAAGGAAAAACTAAAGAATAAACACATTAACAAACTAAATTTAAAACAAATATAAAGTAAACTTCTAGATTTTTGTGAATTTGAAACGCCAGTTTTACACCCCCTTCCCTTCCACTATTTTAAAGTACGCTTATTATAGCTAACGCACTGTAGAGTAGGTTACTACAGCACAGTCTTTAATCAATCGCGAAAAATTTTCCCCCTGAACCCGCTCTTTGGGATCAGAAGTGGTGACAGCTGAAAAGAAGTATCGCGCTGATGAAATCATTCCGTTCGCACATTTTCACTGCGCACACAGGGCCATTTTTTTGTGGTATCGCTTCCAGATTTTCCCTTGGTTTTTTACGTACGGTTAGTTAATTTTTATTTCAATTTCTTAATATTTTCTTCATTTCTACCATTTTTCACTACATTATTTCTTTACAAACTAGTGTAAATAATTAAGATAGGAGTAAAAGACGAATTTCGGAGCTAAAGCAATGGCATTTTTCAATATTATCCTTTATAAAAAAATTGAAATAAAATGAATCAAGACAGCACCTTTGCTAAAACTTATCTTGGGGACGAAATGTAAGACCAAAGATGGTTTTCTTTCATTCGCGGGCATTGTCTTCCTTTAACTGCTGGAAACGCAAATATATTTTAATTTTGTAAGGTGCCTCGTATCTGCCTATTTAATTTTCGAATTTGTTTTGTGAACCTCCTTTTAAATAACCTACGAGCCGCCACTGCTTTTGAGACGTCCTGCACCATTCAAAGCCATGTTCGAAATAGAATAAAAGTAAAGTGTGGCCGTAATGAGTTTAAAGGGACAGTTTAAGCTCATGTTCGAAAGTCAGTAGGTAACACCAGACAAATAAATGTATTTATTCTGTTGAATTCACAATCATCACGCACATGATTGATCATGAAAAGAAAAAAAAAACTATATCGTGATACAAGGCTACGAAAAAGAGCTAGTAGGCATATAGACAGGGTGCGAACTGAACATTTTTTTCCAGGGGGGACATTTGAAAGAAAACATTCTCCAGGGGGGGCGGGGCACTTGAAAAGGAAAAAGAGGGAAGGTGCAAATGCTTCACTCGCATGATATTACTTGACAAATGCAGTCACGTGTGAGAACTGTCTTATATTCAAACAAAAGTCATCGATTTTTTGTTCTATGGAATCACAGATACACAAGCTACATACAATGTACCTGTATTGGAAGCCACCCTTGAGGGTTTTTAGCTTAGAAAAGAGACGAAATTTTAAAGCAGTCGCCTTAGAGTAGAGTAACAAACGATAACATACAACCTTCATTTTGACTTTCTGACTTCAATACCAAATCTTCACTCACAAGTTTAACATTTCTTCAGCAGGGGATAAATAGGGGATAAATAGTGGCAGGGATCAATTAATATTTCTCTAGAAAGGGATATTACATTCTTCAGCCGGGGACGATCCCCGGCATCCCCCCCCCCCCGTCAATTCGCACCCTGCATATAGATCTAGTAGACTGTTAAGCAGTATTACAACTCTTTTAAAATTCTTTGGTAAAAGTAAGAGGTAAATAAAATCCCTGCAGGTGACATCAGCAATCACTGGTGAAATGACCAAAATGCTACCTCTCTATATGTGCAAACTTTATGCAGATGATGTTGGCACAGCTGCGAGATGAAAACGTTTCCAAAATTAGTAATTATCGGAAATCAGTTTGTAATCTTAATACTGTTCCATCTGTGAAGAACACAGATGAGCAAGAGAGTTCGATATTGTTGTAGAGTTCCGGCTGAGGTAAACTGAAATTCTGAAGCTGTTTCTTTTATATATTACTAGCTGCGTGCCCGTTCTGCGCACGGTAGGAAACGAAAAATTTCCTCACATGTGTAATTCGAATTAACTCCAGTGATGTGGAATCTAGAAAAAGTAAAATTATTTCACTCTTGACTTAAAATTTGCGTCATATATGTAATAACCTGAGATCATTGCAATATAATGACACACACACACACACACACAAAAAAAAAACTATGTCAGCGTCATTCGGTATCAAAAAAGTGAAAATGGACCGTTTGCAGTGAACTTCTCACTTTCAAAATGTCTTATTTCCTCAGACATGCTGTCTTTTAGGTTCACGTTTTAGCGTTAAATACCTTGGACACTACATGAAATGGACATTTTTTTTTATTTTAAAAATACGTCACCCTCTCTTGCAACCCTTTACGGAAAGAAAAGAGATAAGAGATAAGACTGCGCTATTTATAAAGGCTTTAAAATTGTTTTTCTAGATTATGCAGTTTAATTTTTCTTCTCGCAAATAAACCCAGTATTTATTTCTTTTTTTTCAACTGGCAATTTTAATCATTGTTACTGTATCCATGACAACCAAACCGCAAGATATCAAACCGAAAGTCATAAGCATGTGCTACTGAAATGAAAATCCTTCTTTACTTAAAAATTCGTAAAAATTCTCCTAATTTATATTTTTCCTCTGTTCTTTTTTTTAAAGTGGGCGAATTGTGTGCTCCGTCTTTTGCCCAAATATAAAAAAGTCACGACAGATAGAATTCAAGATGCAGCAGTTTTAAAATATTTTACGAAAGTCAGCGTCAAATACAATTTTATTTGAAAAATTCCCAAAAATCTGCAAATTATGTTACACAGTCCGAACAAACAGTGTTTTTAAAAGAAAATTTTCTCCTCTATACGATGATGTAACTATCTTTTTCTTGCGAGTGTAATTACCGGCGTTATTATGTATTACGCAAGAAAAATCGCTAAAAATCGGACAAAACATAAAATAAAACATTTTCTAATTCGAATTTCGAAAAAATCGCTTCGAGGTGTGTCGAGACCCGTCTTGGATAATTTCTGTACAAAATTTGGTTGGTCTACGATCACCCGTTTCAGAACTACGCGAGACACAGACAGACAGACAGACAAACGGACAGTTTACACACTGTTTTATTTATATAGATTATCAATTATATAAAATTCCATTAAATAATAAAGACATTTTTTAAAACATTGCCTTTTAATTCTAATTTTTTAGAGCATGCGTAAAGTGTTGATGACGACTTCTCCAGAGTGGTCCTAACATACATCAAGCATCAAGTTGCATTACAATATATCAAGTTGTGCATGAGAATTAATTGCTAGCACGAAAAATAGAACCTAAATAGGTATGAAAAAATGCTGTTACTTGTTGATCGTTGCCCAAGCTAGAATGCGATCACAGGCATCTTCTACAGATTGCAGAGAGACTGAAAAAGCCAATTCATTAAACACAAAATGCCAGAGCGAAATGATTTAAGTTTGTTTGTGTTTGGTTAGAGCAAAGCTACACCAGGTATATCTGCCTAAAAGTGGGGATGCCTTGGGTGGAGGATTTTTAAGGGGTTCTTTCAAGTAAGGGTTTACGTAAAGGCAACTGAAGCAGACAAAGAACAACATTGAATCAAAGCTAGTCTGGGCTGCTGATATTTAAATGAGATTGAAAAATAATGGGGATTGGTAACTGTCCTGAACTTTTAGTTTTATTGCTTATTTTACGATACTCACGAAGGAAAAGCAGACTTTTACATTAAAGGATTGATGGACCATCTGAGTGTCAAATTTAATACCAAAAATAACTCTCTAAAACTGTTCTCGCTTTGATGGTATTTCGCTAATTTTGCGTATTTTTTTTTTTTTTTTTCATTAAAACTACAGCTATTGCATTTGTTTACCCAACTCAAATAATAGTAAAGTGTCAATATCAGTGTGGATGAATGGTATACGACTTTCGTTCCTGAACTTTTTGAATGCAACATTGTGAGATTAAAAAATAACGTTATGAAAGTTATTCATGTAAACCTATCAGATTAGTTGATTGGACTAAAAGGACTTTTTTTTCAAGGGCGAGCACTGATCTAAAAAGGGACCTTTGCCACGACTAAGGCCCGATGTGTTGACCTCATTATTATGGAAGTTCCCAGTAGGCAGGCTAATGGTCCCGGCCTATAAGTGCTAAGACTGATGCGCTAACCATCATACATTAGAGTACGGCGACTAAAGTTGCATGAAGAAAGAGTATTAGAGAGTTAAGTGACTGGAAACGTTTCCTTGATTGTTTAACTTGCAGGATCAATATATGCATGAAATTTAGAATTATGACACAGAAGGTTTGAGAAAGAATTAGTCAAACTATCTGTGAGTGTATGTAATTGTTCATTTCAGTCATCATAATATAATTAATCGCTTTTCTGACATGATGAAACACGTCAAGTACATCACATTAAGAGCAATTCAGAAATGTGAAGATTGAAAAAAAAATTCAAAAGGTCTCAGGATCCTCTTTATAATTAAATATATTAATAAAAGAAATTGCCTATTTTATTGTTGTCAACGATTAAATGAAAAGCAACGTACATGTATTTGTTTACATAATTCTCATCAATGATTTTCCCACAACACTTTTAAATTAACTTAACTTCACAACTATAATATAAATTTGTAGTTATGGACCAAATTACTGTCACAAATATTAAATACTAAACTGCTAATCAAGAAAATTTTATAGTACTCTGTTTTCTTAGTATTCTCTAGAAGTTCGACTGTTTCAATGAAGAAAATTAAACTGACTTCCGGGCACTCAATATCAGGATGCAGGTGAGGTATCTTTAACACAAGAGACGATGTAGGGGGTAATTTTATGAGTTAATGGTGAGAACAGAGTCTTGATAGCAGTAAGTGGTATCAGAAAGTAGTAAAAAAGACCATAAATTTGTTTTATGCACAGTGTTTCCGCACTTAAGTGCCTTATTGGTTTACGCTTACGACCGAGTTTCGACGCTTTCTTCTCAATAAATCATGGACAAGAATTTCCGGAATCAAGTATTTTAGGTGGATACCTATAACTGGCCTACGGTCAAATTCGTATTTGATTGAGATAAGCCGATGAAAACAAACAAACAAAAAAATCAATGTTGAAGATGCTTGCCATGACGAATATCGGTCTAAATATGTCTTCCGTGCAAGGCTTGAGGTTTGGAAAGCTAACTTATGTGGCGTCATCTTCGCCCCTCCCCCTCTCCACCTACACACGAAAAATGCATGGGTTGTTTTTCAAAATTCGGTGCCATTGGCTGTCCGCGGGTAATATATATATATATATATATATATATATTTTACAGGGTATGAAAAAATTTAAGTGATTGTTCTTTTTATCATGATTTTATCAGACAGTTTCCAGTAGTAAAACAATAGATTAAGAAAACATATTAAAAAAACTATTTAATAATTTAATCCTCTCGTCACCGAATTATGAAAAATCAGAGATAAAAATCTGTTTAGCGTTTAATACATCTAAAATACTATTATATATCGTGCCAAAAAAATTATTTCTTTCTAATTTCGCTCTTTCTAATTTTAATGTCTGCATTTTTGGAACATTTTGTTATGCTAAAATTAATTTAAAAGGATTCACATATTAAGTAAAGGTTAAAGAATAAGAAAAAAAACTATTTTAAAAAACTTACTTTTAAAAAAAAGAAACAAAACAGCAATAATGCAGCTTAAATATTTTCTTAATTTTTCTTCTGAAACAATGAAGCGACGGTGTAAAAAATTATCTGAATTGACTAGTACTGCAATCTAGGTACGATTTATGCAACTAGTTAAAAGCCTCAAATACATTCTGCATAAATTAATGATATCAATGAAAAAAATAAAAAATAGTAAATCGATTTTTTTTTTCTCTCTTAATATTGCTATTTGAAGTGGTAGCCCTATATGAGGTTCAGGATGGCGAGATGGTTAAAAAAAAAAAAAAAAAAAGAAATGAGTAGAGATGATATTGAAATATTGCTGTCCGAATCATAGAACATAAACCGTGTTAACGCAGATTTTGGGCCCAAAAACTAGAATTTCTTCTCTGACATGCTTTAACATTTTGAAATAAAACTACATTTTGATAAGGCTTTTATAGGGTTTTTATTAAAATACTAGATTTTTGATAATTAAATATAGCTGTCCGGACATTGATGTCATGCCTGTTACCATACATTATTTTCCGCTTTTTAAAGAACAAAATTGAAATTTCAGAATAGCAACACCTGTTTACCTTTACAGCATGGTCGGGATTGAAATATAAACAGACATTTTGAGTTTTTAGCATTTGACTGTAAAGGCAAAAATCTATTTGTGATAGATATTTTTATTGCATGTCATGTCTGTTACCTTAATTAGTTGTACAATATATATATATATATATATATATATATATATATATATATATTTAATTCAATTGATTAATTTTGATAATTAGATTTTTAGTCTAAATTAATGCATCTTTTCATGTTCTTGTGAAATTATTTAGATTCATGAATATTTTTTCTTTGAAATGTCATGTCTGTTACCATAAGTAACAGACATGACAAACTTAATAAGAGATATGACAAAAAAGCTTACAAAAAAGTGAAAAATATTTTTAAATTTAAAAGATTATATTATATGGACAAAAGGACTCTATATTTATATAATAAATCACTTTGCATTATTTTGTGATAAACATAAGTGTTCACATTTCAAAGTCAATATCCGGTAACAGACATGACAAATTTCATCAAGTCTTATAATGGAAAAATCTAAAAAAAATTAAAGAAAAGAAAAAATGCATGAATAAAACTTAAATAATTTTCAGAAACAAGGTATGTTTTTTATTATGAAAAAAAACTACTTATTTTTTGAAATTGTATTTTTGCTTCTAAATTTGAAAATGACCCAAATAAAAAAATCGTAACGTGATTACGTGAGATACAAAACCTCAATACTTTAAAAGCACAAAATAAAAATGCAAATTTAACCCGAGCTTAAAGTGATAATTTTGAGTAGGAAACACAAGTCTTTATGAGATTAGTTTGAAGCTCTGTTCAATATGACATAATTAAAACTTTCTAAAAAAAATACACATAACATGATACTAAGTACGTACCTGTTATGTGTGTTTTTTGCAAAGTTTTAATTGTTTCATATTTTAAACGCCTGTTTCTTTTTGAGTGTTTTTTGTCATGTTGAATAATATTTCAGCATCTGTTTCTTACTATTTGAATACATTTAAACCGTTCGGTTTCATATATTATTTTAAGATTTTAAATAATAATTACTGAAAAATTGTTTTTTTATATCTCTAGCGAAGATGAGCTTATCAAACGTTAATACTACCAACAATAAAAATATTTACAAATATTTACAACTTATTTGGCTAGCTCGCATTAAAATAAACTTAATATCAGTTTTCTAATGCTTTAGAAGCATTTTATGTACTTTGAAAATTCTATGTATACATTTAGCTTTTGAATTTAAATTAGTTTTCAGCATTTAATTAGTTCATAGCTTTAGATAATCATTCTTACAAACGGGATACGACTCCTTTGAGTCACATCCTGATTTTAAGAATAATGATGATTTTTATTAACTTACAAGCTTTAACTTTGACAAGCTAGAACTGTTTTTGGTAACAATTGAACCTGCACATTCAAAGACCAGAACGACGAAGCAATGCTGCAACTACGAACGAAAATCTCTGCAGCTGCGTTTTGTACAGCGATGAAATGAAAAAAGAAAAAAAAAAGTTTTGATAGATTTTTTAAAATGTCGACTCTATTGTAATGAAATAATTTCATTGAATCAGCAAAGTATTCGTTGGATCGATGAGTTATTTTGTTCATTCAAAGAAATATCATGTTGATCCAACAAAATTATACGATTCAATTTGAATTGAATTGTATAATTTTGTTGGATCAACATGATATTTCTTTGAATGAACAAAATAACTCATCGATCCAACGAATACTTTGCTGATTCAATGAAATTATTTCATTACAATAGAGTCGACATTTTAAAAAATCTACTAAACCTTTTTTTTTTCTTTTTTCATTTCATCGCTGTACAAAACGCAGCTGCAGAGATTTTCGTTCGTACTTGCAGCATTGCTTCGTCGTTCTGGTCTTTGAATGTGCAGGTTCGACTGTTACCAAAAAACGTTCTATATAAGCATGAAAGTGAATCCATGAATGAGCTGTTTACACTTTTTAATTGTATTAATTTGATGTTTCTTGAGAAGACAGCATTAAATAAAAATTACAGTAGTTTTTTTTATTAAATTTAGATCAAGAGGCAAATATCTCTGTTTGAAAATGAAAGTTGCTACACCCCCTATAGAATTTTAAATTTGAGGTAATAGAAAATTTGAATTTTGAGAGGATGTAAATTTTTGTAATTTCATATGTTATAGGTATACCGAATATTAGAAGTAACTCATGTTTATTTACGAACAACCGGGAAACCAAAGTCATACACACTTTTCAATTTTGGAAGAAAGCGAAAAAAAAAAAAAAATATATGGTGTCACAAAAATATATATTTTTTTTACCAAGCATTACTTTAAAAACAAACGTGTTTTTTTTTGCCATATATATTTTTTACTAGCTACTTTTTACCTTGCAGGAGTCACGAGAAACTGGTAACCCTAGATCAGATCTTAATACCAAACATGAATCACTTCATGAATGATTACCCATACAACGTAATGTCATGGAATTTCTTCGGATGGTCCTGTAAGAGAACTATATATACAAAATATATGCTAATACACATTTTCAGAACAGCTTGGATATTTGTCACCAATGGCGGCTTTCCATTATCTGGCAGTATTTTGACGATTTGTGCATACGCATAATCGATAATCATTTCCCACTATGGTGGACGCAAAAACAGTTCTCCATATATCCTCTTAAGACCTGGCAAAAATTTCGCATCGAAATTTGTTTGTTTGGATAGGCCCAATGATCTGCTCTAGGGATCTAGGCCGATGGGGTAGTGCCCTCTGTGGGGGGTCTTTCTAATTCCACATCGCAAATTAAAGACCAATCTCATAATTGTACTTAAACAACCTACTACAGGTAAAAAATGAAAAGTAGAAAGCGTATTTTTCGAATAAAGGCCTAATTCCCAATTCCTCTTTCAGTAGTAAAAAGTTGTTATCACCCATAAGCGAAGACTGTCAAGATACTGTTATTGGTAAATGATGTCCTACAAGCTGTTTTCAGCTATAAGAAAAAATGTTCAAAAATTCAACTTTCGAAAATTCAATAACATTCAAATATTCTTTTATGTAACGGAAACAAAAATAAAATCTGTGCGTCAGTGTGTAGGATTTACACATTCACAAGCGTTAAAATCATTTATTAAAAATTAAAGCATCGAAACAGACACACACACACACACACACACACACATATATATATATATATCGGCTGTTCGAGCCTCGTCAGGAGGAGATCCCCTTGAACCACCCTAATTTTTTAGTTTCATTATTGCCATATTAAAACGATATTAATTGACTGTGGCATTTTATGTCCCATCTTTCGTGTATTTCGCCTGGTAACCCTATGTTGAAATTTTATGATTGTACCATATTTATAGAAAAATACATGTGATGCATATTCTACAGCTTACGAAATATTGTAACGATAGATTAAAGCTGTTGTGAACTAATCGTATTTAAATATATATATGAAAAATACATGTGATGCATATTCTACAGCTTACGAAATATTGTAACAATAGATTAAAGCTGTAGCGAACCAATAGTATTTAAATATATGTAAAATTATGTCGCATTTTTGGGACAATTTTCAATAAAGGGGGTGAGAGATAAAATGACATAGTCATTAATACATATACATATCTCAATTCAAAGCTACAAAAAATCTTTAAAAATCGTTTTTTTTAACAGAGAAAACAAAAGGTCCACATATTTAGACCTGTGGAATAAAGAGTTTATTCTTATACACAATGCTTGGCATACTGGTGTATTTAGCATGTAAACAAATATTTCATCTCGCCGCGGCCCAAATATCCAAGCTGTACCATACTTTCAATAGGATACATGGTACCGTGAATGCAAACAGCATATTAAAATTTGTAGTAATCGATGCCTATTTACGAACAGACAGACAGACCGAAATCATAAGCACTTTTCAATTTTTTTGAAAAATGTTTAAAAAAAAGTAATGGCGCCACAAAAAAAAATATTTTTTGCCGAGCAAAAAATAACTTCAGCAGAGCTTCAAAAACTAATGTGTTTTGATTTTGCCATATATTTATACTTTACCAACCACTTATTCCTTCCAGGAGTCACGAGAAATTTGTAAACCTAGATTCAGGTCTTAATACCAGACATGAATCACTCCTTCTCTCTCCTAGAAGTTAGATAGATAGTCTGCCAAGGAACCTCAGATGAAGGTCGGAAGATCTCTGATCCCCTCCTCTTTAAACGTCTAAACACCTTTTCTAACCCCTTCATTTCCTATCTCCGGTCGAATTACCTCCTCGATGAATCTCAAAGATTTCGTGGCGTGCCAAAATCTACTCCCAATAACATATGGCGGGATATGACCAGTTGACCACCCGTGTAGGATGGGCGTGGATATATTTCACGATGAACGCTTGGGCATGCAAATAGTATAAGTATTTCATGTAGTTTTGTGGATGCAAGACGGATGTTGTTTAGTATCTGTAAGTGATGAAACGGCTTTCGACTTGCAGTGTTACATATTTGTCATGATGCAGTTATGGAATTATGTAAATCTGTAATAAGTTTTCCAGTGTTCGCTCTTCAGTGTCCAAATACGCAACTTGTTTTCCGAACAAAGAAAAATTCACCTGCGAGAGTCTGAGAGAGAATTTCTATTTATCCGACAACAATTTATATTTTTTTCTTTACATAAATAATATTATCCGAACGTTGTTTTATCTTAAGTCTTTTATTATAAAGAAATTGAACCGATCATCTGAAAAATATCTGCCTGGTGTCCGTAACTTCAGTGTATTTTATTTTAATATTTATCCTCGCAGCTGAATGAATGAAATACAGTTTGGTAGAGTAACGAGTCGTTTACACAATTTGAAAGATGCTTTGAATTTTTAAAAATGTCTAATTTTTGAGATTCTGTAAAATGTACATTTTAATTTATACTTCTCGGAAAAAAAAACGTCGAGAGCAAATTAAATTAAATTTAATAGTTTGGGGAGATAGTTTTGGTAGTGTAAAGATTAGTTTTCATTTTTTTATGGTTTTTAAAAAGTTTTGTTATTTGCAAATGAAAATAAATGTTAAAAACGATCATTTTGTTTCTTTTCCCATCACTTAGAAACAGTTAAAGTGAATAAAACTTCAAAACATGTCATAATGTTACTGAAGTTAAAATATAGGAATTGAGCGTTTACAACTTTATTCTTTTGAGATTTTGAAAAAAAAAAAAAAAAAAACCACCCGAAAACATGTAATTTGTAACTGTTGCGGAGTGTTCCCAATTTTGCTATGTACTGCGAAATTTAACGACCAAAAAAAAGTATTTAAAACTGATCTTAGTTTTCCGATGTCCAAAATTATTTTTGTAGAAAAATGACTTAAAAGAAATTGACTTAGAAAGTTTAACTGAAAATTAAGTCAGCAAAGAAACAAAAGAAAACAATATATAGATTCCAATAAGTGCAAAACTTGTCCTTACACATCTTCTGAGTTAATAGATAGTAGTAAATCTTACTATAAATTCTGCAAAACATATAATTGTATTTATAAAATTAGTTGTACCTTATGTAATATGGCTCACATTGGCCAAACACGTAATCCGCTACATTTGCGCATTAATTTACATCTCAGTAACGTAAAAAATTTCCTGTTAAATGATCAATCGGTTAATGTTGAATATGCTCATTTTCATACCCATGGGTTTGAAAAGATTAAAATAGAGATTCTTGCCATCCAAAAACATTATAACGAACGATTATTTCTTGAGGATCAGCTAATACATGATCACAATACATGTTATCCATATGGTCTCAACCAGATATTAAATAATTAACTTCTTCATTACTACTCTAAAAATACTGACCCTACAAAATATATGCCTATTTATTATAAACTTAATCTGAATAGATACAAAAAAACTTATCGATCCAAGAGAGGTAAGTCCTCAAAACATACTCATTCTGTTTTATCAAACAGTGCTATACAGTCTGAACTTCAACTTCTAAATGATAACTACATAAATAATTTTAACTGGATACCTGTAAGAACCTTTGTCTTCTCTATTAAAAAGAAGTTGATTCACAAATATCTCAAAATCTTCTATACTTTGTCTGATCACTTTAGTCATTTGTTTTATGACCTTATGATTGTCCGAGCAAATGCTCTTAAACATGGCATAGTAAAAAACAAATACACACAGTCTATATTGAATACTAACAATACTACTTTGTTATACATTATACACATCCTTCTTTTCGATCAATAAACTTTAATCAACTTCTTTCTAAACATAGTGATTTATTTCCAATTAATGACCTACATATAAAAAAATCCTTTAAATATCCTATACCCATGGGTAGAAAAATATTCAACTACAATTCTTTTTGTAAGAATTTTTCACCGGATGATTCCTTTGATTGTTTATGTACCTGTGATCATTATCGTTCATTTGTTAATTTCCATTATGGACACATAGTTACAGGTGACCTTAATATAATAAAGGATTTAAAATTAAGACAACTTATGAACAAAGGCACTAAGTATAGACTACTATCTAAATATAATATAAAAGATATTATTGCACAGTTTACCTATGATATTAACTATTATATATATAATACTTCACTAAAATTCAATATTCCTACTGCCTTTTTTTAATATGTGGAAAATTAAAGTATTGTCTTCATTAAATAATATATTAGTTAAATCTTTTGCATCTCCAAAAAAACTATATCTATCTGATCAGATTAAATATTTGCAGCAATACTTTGTTATTACTTATGTTGATAAATCCTTTAATAACTATGCAATTATTTGTAAAAAATTATATCATAGGCTTTTATCTAATTCAATAAACAACAATTCTAAATTTAAACTCACTAACACTACTGAGTCCATATTTAATAAAAAGATACTAGCCTACCATAAGCTACTTAACCTGAAACATGATAATCTTAATTATCCTTACTTAGTATTAATTCCTAAATTTCATAAAACTCCAATTAAGTTTAGAACTGTAACTATTGGATGTAATACTTACAATAATACAGCTAGTAAATCATTACCAAAAATACTAACTTCTCTGCATAATTTATATATTAAGGCTAATTGCAATTCCATATCAATTAGTAATAGTTATGAGCTAAAAAACAAAATTAAAGGTTTACATTCTATATCTTCCATATCTACATATGACTTTAAAGATCTATTTAATAACATACATTTAGATGATCTCTACAACACTATACATGATCTTTTTAATAATAGCATACACAGTCTAAATCTACCATCACAATATTCTATTACTTATTTCAAAAATCTACTTAAATTTATATTATACTAGCTGAAGTACCCGTTCTTCGCACGGGAATGAATGGACTTTTTGATATTACGATTTGTGGTGATTACTATTTATTGTAATAAAGAGATATCGCAAAATGGATATCGCTTTATATTGTGTTCAATAACCATGCATACCGAATTTCAAGGCAATCGTTTGTACGGTGCAGAAGGTCATGCGGCGTAGCTAAATCTAGTGGCGAGTTTTAGCAAAACGGATACGGCGGAAATATTCTTCGCATTCAGATATCGATGAATACGAAATTTCAGGACGAACGGCTGGACAGCCCTGTGAAGTTCATGTGTTGACGCGACATCTAGTGGCAAATTATATAGGAAAATGGATAGCGCCAAACTCTTCCCCGTGTTCAAATATCTATGTATACCTATTTTCATAGCGATCAGTTGCACAGTCAAGAAGTGATGCACTGCAGCGCGATCTAGTGGTTAATTAATGATTTGCTACAGTGCCGTCAAGTGGCGAGTTATAGCAAAATGGATAACGCCAAAATATTCTCATTGTTCAAATAGCTATGTATACTGATTTTCATAGCGACCGTTTGAATAGTCAAGAATTTGGCCTGCTGCAGCGTCATCTAGTGGCGAGTTAAAATAATAATGCATTGCAGTGCCATCTAGTGGTGAGTAACATCAAAAGGAACACAGTTAGAATATATTCTTCGTGCTGAAATGTGTAAGTATAAGAAATTTTATGCCGGTCGGTCGAACGGTATAGAAGTTGATGCGTTGCAGCGCCATTTAGCGGCAAGTTACAGCAAAATGGATAGTGAAAAATATTCTCCGTGTTCTAATATCCGCGAGTACCAAATTTCATCGAAATCGGTTGGACGATATTCGCATAGTAAACGGCTAAACGGAATAGAATTCGACGTTCTGCTGCGCCACCTAGTGGCATGTTAGAGGAAAACGGATAGCATCAAAAGCTTCTCAATGATAAAAGACTTAGGTGAACCAAATTTCATGGTGCAACGGTGCTAGAGTTTTTCAACCTCATACACACATACCAACATTCATTTTTATCTATAACCAGTGTCATTATATATCCCAGTCTCAAATAAAATCCAGTTTCAAATCTAAGCCTCGCCAAAGCGCCAACATACGCCATTGTGCAAGCGTTTGTTCAGGAAATCATTCGAAGCATTGACTTAGCAGCAATCAATATGGAAAATGGTTCGACCGCGAAAAAGTAAAGCAAGCCTTTATTTCAAAAGTGAAATCCCTTAATACAGCCGAAATTTTTAAAATTATCAACTATAACGTGTTTTATTCATCGTTACTCCGATGTAGTAAATGAGATTTCAATTTTCTGAAATTTGGCGGAATTCCCCCAACTTAAATCAATGTACTCATTTGGCGAGAATTCTGGAGATAGATCGCTTGAAATCCCTTAACAACTGCATTATTTCTTCACGGATCATTAAAATTTAACGCTGTATTCTAATAAAACCTTTACACTTGTTTTCAAAAATCTATTTCCTTAAGCTCTCAATAAATTGCGTCAAGCCGAAATCTGTGCAAACCGCTAGAACTCACTTTCTCAAAATCGGCATTTGAGCCATTTTATTTTTTCGCCAAACTAAAAAAAATTACCTATTAGCCTCGGAAATCTTCAATTCTTATTGTTTTGCGTATAAAACATTTCATTCCTGCTCCGATTTCCCATGCACACGATATTATAATTTAAAAAAAAATAACCTTACGAATATAAACTAACAAAAAAAAAAAAATCGTTATTATTCTTTTATTTTTACTTTGAGAATTTAAAACATCTTATTCGGCAAAATCGCCAGACATGGCAACCACGATCCTTATTTCACACTTTTTTCACTACAGGGGTTACAATTGCGGAAATCTTTTCGCGTGGAGAACATAAAAAATCTCTTAAATTCTGGGAACGGGTGGACTTTCAAAGTTTTAAAGTGGACTATGATTTATTCTATATTATTTTACATATCTGTGCAAAATTTCAGACTGATATGTCCATTTTTGTGGATTTGTATACAACTCAAATCCACAAACAAACAAATAAACAAACAAACAAACAAACAAACAAACAAACAGAATTTCATTTTTATTTATAAGATAATAACTATACATTACACAATAATAAACTTTAAAAACAGGTCTTAGGTATACCACAAGGTGGATCTACTTTTAGTTATTTAGCTGATCTTTATCTATTTAATTATGAGAAAAATTATGATAACTCCTCACTTATAATATATAGGTATACAGATGATATTACTGTTATAGCTACAAATAACTATATTTACACAGATAAATTGCCTATTACTTATCCTGATAAATTAGAATTAATTAAAAATCCTCTAACTAATAACTGTATTAATTTTCTTGATTTACAACTAATAATAATTAAGGACAAGACACTCACCTTTAACATATATAATAAAAGAGACGAATTTCCTTTCAATGTAATTAGTTTCACAGATTTTACCTCATGCATGCATATATCTGTATTTAGAAATATTATTGCTAATGATCTATATAGAGTACTGTCTCTTTGTACAAGTAATTATAAGTCTGATAATATATCACTGTATCAAATTGCTTTAAGATACAATTACCCTAGAAAATTTCTAAATTCGATTCTATTTCCTAGTTGCAATTAGCATTTCTGTAAATATGTGTCCTTTCTGGGAATTCTTGGTTGGAGAGGTTGGGGTTTGGTAGCTGGCTTGCTTATAAAAAAAAAAAAAAAAAAAAAAAATCGATAAAATTCTTGCCTTTTAGTACATGTTTTATTGCGAAAAAAAAACAATACTATGACTTTACATTTGTTCTTGTTTATTGTTTTAAAAAATGTACAAATGAACTAATGATCACAGGTATAAATGCTCTTTCAATTAATATAATCTCTGAAACATCTCTAGGCATATAATGCGAATAGTGAGCTATTTAACTAGTTAGATGTATCCCTTTAAAATATTAATACCCTAATATTTCTCATGCCAATATTTCTTCTTATTAATAATATTTATTTATTATTTATTTATTATTTTATTTTATTTTATTTTTAATTTACTCTATATTATTTCTTTATTTTATTATTATTATTATTTTACTAACTCTTACTTTTTACTTATTGTTCAACTTTTCTCCAATTTTTCTGGCAACGTATATTTTTTCCTCTTCAATTGGCAACAGCTCCATGGTTGAGCCATGTTTTCAGGCTTGATGCTTTTGGTCTCTTCATCTCCATTTTTTCTTCATAATTACTTTTTTTTGGGGTATGTCTTTATGATTACTTTTTACCTTTTAACAGGATACCCCGTAGTTACATATTTAGCTTTCTTTGAGCTAAGTAACTACATTGAAATCCTGTTATTTTGTTTTTTTAAATCTTGGTAGTAAGTATTCGGCTTGTGGGGCCTGACGAGTATAGCCGATGCTTGCTACCCATTGTTTTACTCCATCCAATTTCATTTTAATTTTGTTTTTTACCATTGTTTGGATTTTTATTTACTGGATACATCTAATTCTTCCTGTTTTGCAAAAGATTTTGTGTTCATTGTATATTTATACTACGAAGCTGCTGAAGAATGATTCCTTGATTTGTAAGTTTAGCCTTTTTACTATTATATATATATATATATATATATATATATATGTAAAGAATGGGCCTTACGCCATTCCTTGTTGGAATGATTGACGTAAATCCATTGGGGTTCTAGGTTAAATAGTTTATTTCAAAGTTCGGGCAGAGGGCAGGAGTCAGGCCGGCGACCTTTTAGCTCCGGGGCTATCTTCGTACATCGCAGTCTAACAGCTAAAGCTGGTAGCTCCTGCAAAAGTTTCACGTTCCAAACTCCTAAAAGCTAAGCTAAAACTCTAAAGCTCCCAAAATTTCCACGCTCTTGTTTAAATACTCCTTAGTTACCACACCTGCTGGCAGGGTGTAGCACGATCGCGAAGGCGTTACTCTCAAACGAAATTAGTTAACTAGCTTGTCAATCAAGACATGAGAAACACCTGCTTACACAGGAGTTCTAAAAGCACGTAGTAGCAAAGCCACAGAAAACTGATACTACTGCTGAATCAACAATTTTACTTCTTATGGAACTTCAAAAAATGTCTCTGAGCGTAATATTTGTGTCGCCGAGAAACAAATTTTACAGTGAGAGTAACCGAGATTAAAGAAGGCTTTTCAAATAACATTAAATTAAATTAGGTTAAATTAGCAAAGTTTATTTTATTATTACATATATATAGCTTAACTTACGTAAAATGGATTCCCAAGTGAAATATTAATTGGAAGCACATTATAACAGATATAATACGTAACCATGAAAATAAAAATGAAATCCAGAGGCTATAAATAAATTTGAAACAGGGATATCAAAGCCAAAAATTGGGAAAAACATGCCATGAGCAATCACATGGGCTTAAGCCTAGCTGAAAAACTCATGCATAGAAGTGGATGTGGAAAGGGAAATTGAAATGGAGTACTCCATTATCAAGTACCACCGTACTCACATTTCAATTAAAGAAAAACAAATAGAATTTCAGGGAAGAAAGAAGATTTTAGAACTGCACAACTCTCATTTATGAAATGATGTTAACATAATTAATTATATTTTCTGTCAGCGGGATCTAGCACTTTCCAAGCATCATACTTCAGGTTTTCAGTATTAAATGTAAGAACTTTATGTTCGTCCTAAATTTCTTGCAAAGGTTTTCGGCATTTGCACGTTTAAAAAGACAATGTGAACTCATTATTTTGTAGTTTTGTCTATTTTGTATGTACTTTACACTCAGGGACGGATACAACCGATTACACCAGCCCGGGAGATGTATATGTAAACGGTAGCCCACTTACATTTTATTCTGAACACACGTACACATTACTATACATACAATATATAAATGAAGGTGACTGGCCCTTTGGGGAACTTCCCTTCTTCCCGGTGGGCGTATCCGGGCCAGTCTAGACTCACAAAATATAGTTTTCGTAAAGATCACACTTCCTCCACTTATTTATGATACAACAAGTAATTAAACATTTTAATTTTAATATGTAGTTTGAAAATGTGAACATCGAAATCGCAATGAAAATCTTTCATTAAAGATGTCACCCCAGATTGTATGATGGCTAGTGCACAACTCTGTACAACTATGGGTACGGGTTAGACTTCATAATTGGGCTTGGTTGTTAAATTGTTCGTTCCTTCATGAAGGATACGTTAGCCGTATCCTATAATAAAATGGCCAACACTTCCGGACTTAGTAGTGAACAATGCCTTCAAGGTACGTGCTCGCCATTACATAAAAAAAAAAAACCTTTTATTAAGACATCTACTGTGAAAAGTAGTGTTCACCTGGTTTTAGTTTGGTATGAAACAGTGCAGACTCAAAATAATAAACTGTTATCAATAAATTGATTTGTCCAGCAGGCATGAGATAGAATGAAAAAAGCAACTTTGGACACAACAACTAAGTATGTCTTTTTATTAAACATCGGCCACCAAAATGTTTGATGTACATGTTTTATAGTACCAGGTAAGATAGTGTTTCCGATAAGAGAATATTTGCAAAGCTGTCATAACACTTTTTCATCTTACCGTACCACATGAAACACGTTTCTAATTTTGAAAACATTATAAGAAACCATTATGCTTTCAGATGTATTGCATATTGTGTGTTGAATCAACCCTGCTGAACCCTGCGATTTGTTGTTCAGTGTAATGAGTACAAAACACTAATAGGAAATTTGCCTTGTTTTACTTATTCTTTTAACCCTTTAAAGCGCAGTGTTCCCGCTCTGGGAACACCAAACTCTGACGTTTTGACTGTCGCCATCCAGCTGTCGTCAGAAAAGGGTCTCTAGATCTGTGGCACGCGATGAACGTTTCGATCGTCCGCCATCTTGCTGGTAGTTAAGTCGAGCGATGGCAACGGCTGCCCTTTTTCCAGCATAGGGAAAGGGTTCCCAGACAGCACATAAGCTTAAATCAAGCTTGACATTTGGCTTGGCAATGCAAGCTTGGCTTAAGCTTGCTTTTGGTTTTCAAAATGCGCAGTGATGGCGCCATCTGTGAAAGAGAATGCACATTAATTGTCTAGCGTCCTCAAATTTGCTGAAAGTTCGTAAAAGATGTGCTTTATTTTATTACCAGTGCCATATTACCTACAGGGCAAACGGGGCAACTGCCCAGGGCCTACAGATTTTAGGGTCCAAAAATCTTACATCTTACACTTTTGTAATTTTAAAATAAAATTAAAAAGGATAAAAAAAATAATTCAGAAGTTAAATAATTTTTTTAATTATAAAGTATGAACAATGAAAATAATTCAAATTTACATTTGTATAAATTAATTTATTTTTAATTCTTCGAAATGCTCTATATCGATATAGAATACCAATATGTAGGAAAATAACCACATTTGGAAAGAGAATTTTTAGCGTTAAAAAATAGCAAAATTTTTCAATTATTTGTTATTTTAAGAAATATTTACAAAAATGACTAAAGTGTTTGTATTCCATACATGTTAGCAACTGTGATATAGCATTTCGAAGTAACGTTTAACTATCTGTTTCTTTGATTTCAGATTACTTAACGCAAAATTTGTGTTAAGTAAGTAAACCCCTTCTATTTTTCCAAATATGGATATTCTTCAAAATGAAATACAATTATACCACGAAATTGATTTCAAAATCAGTCGTTTATCTCGATTTTGGCCAGCAGTATTGCTCATGAGTGTTGAGGTACTGAAAGTTTTAAAACGTGTGCTGCTCTTAAGTTTATATTATGTTTATTTCCCTATTAGTAGAGTCTCTAAATCACACATAAGATTATTTTAATTTTGATGCATCCCATGGAAAAATAAAAGAAACAAATAACACATCGCCCACTTATCAATCTGTCGAGAAAACAGCGTGATAAGTCACTTCAAACTTGAGTCATAGTTTCATAAGGCTTGGTGGTTGAATGGATAGCGTGCTCGACTGCTAACCCAAAGGACCCGGGTTCTATTCCACCCACGAACACTCGATGGAAGCAAATTAAATTGAAATTTCAGCGTAGAGGGGGAGAAATGCGTGGCAAAGTAAAATATGTGGGGCGAGTTCACCGACTGGCGCCCCGTGTATTTAGGAAATTTTTTTAAGCTTGAAATGTCAAGCTTAATGCAAGCTGGGCAAGTGTAAACTAGAACACTTGATTCAAGCTTGCATTAAGCTTACAAGCTTGAAATTTTCAAGCTTAATGACTTGATAAATCAAGCTTGCTGCAAGTTTGATGCAAGTTTGCTATGCTGTCTGGGTTGCACCACAAAGGGTTAAATAAATTTAAGTGCTGAGTGGATAAACATATTGAGGGACAATTTATTAAATTTGAGATTATCAGCTCTAAAGTTACCAAAGAATGCTTTTTTTTAATTCTGCACAAGTAACATCTTCCTCTACCAAAAACCGTTTTTAAGAACTGGCAAAATCAATGAACGCCCAGTATTTAATCCAGTGTTTAAAGTGTACTTATACCAGAATATCTCCATTAAAAAGTATCACATAACATGTTCATCCACTCAGTTCCTCAATTACAAAACAGTGTCATTGCTACACATTATTTACAGTATCAGTTTCAAAGAAGATTAAACAAAAAACATAAGAACTTACACACACACACCAGGAAAAAAAATGAAAATCACAAGTCCGCTTACATACGAGTTGATATATCAGAAACAATATTTCAGTTTTTACAAGTTATGCTGCCAGAATTGCAGCGGTATCTTTTACGATAGAAGTCGACTTGAGCAACAAGAATTAATGCGTGTCAAGAAAAAATATATGTGAAACGTCGAGAGCTGAATACATGTTCCAACAGTTATCTATACAGGAAAACCTAATCTGTTATAAATTCTAGAAACATCGCCTCGACATTCCTTAAAAATTATGCCTCTAATTTAGCTTCAAGAAATGACCAGAATGTTGTTTTTAAATTGCACTTGAGATTAATGTATCTCAGGATGAAAAATATGGTTTGAGGCGAAATGGTTACCACTCATGTGGTGCAATGGGAAATTTTTTTGGTAGAGCAGCTCCATGGCCGAGTGGATAAGGCACAGTGGCGGCTCGTGGGTGATTTAAAAAGAGGTTCACAAAACCAATTTCGAAAATTAAATATGCAGATACGACGCACCTTACAAATTAAAATAGATTTGCGTTTCCAGCAGTTAAAGGAAAACAATGCACGCAACTGAAAGAAAACAAGTCATCTTGGGTCTTATATTTCGTCACCAAGATAAGTTTTAGCAAAGGTGCTGTCTTGACTCATTTTATTTCAATATTTTTTCAAAGGATACTATTGAAAAATGCCATTGCTTTAGTTCCGAAACACGTATCTTAATTATTTACTCTAGTTTGTAAAAAAAAAAAAAAAAAAAAAAAAAAAAAAAAAAATGTAGTGAAAAATTGTAGGAAAAAAAATGTAGTGAAAAATTGTAGAAAATAAATATTAAGAAAATGAAATAAAAATTAATTAACTAACCGAACGTAACAAACCAAGGCAAAATCCGGAAGCGATACAGCAAAAAAGTGGCCATGAGTGCACAATGAATTTGTGCGAACGGTCAGATTTCATGAGTGCCGTGCTTCCTTCCAGCTGTCTGCGCTTCTTATCCCAGAGAGCGGTTCAGAAGGAAAAATTTCCGTTCGCACGTGCGACTGATTAGACTGAGTTGTAGTAACCTACACTACAGTGCGTTAGCTATAATAAGCGTATTTAATAATAGTGGGAGGAGGGGGGGGGGAGAAAGAGTAAAACTCACGTTTTAAATTCACATATATTTGCTTTAAATTTAATTTGTTAATTTGTTTATTCTTCAGTTTCTTCCTTTGGGGGTTCACGTGCTGATGTGCTCAAATAGAGGAGCCGCCACTGATAAGGCATTGAATATGATAGATCGCTGAAGTGTGAAGGTCCAGGGCTTTGGCCTACCACGCAGCTATCGATCAATTGGTGAGGTGTTCTGGGCTGTTCTGTGGATGTAACGGGAATCCTCTTCACATAATATATTTCAAAATACTAAACGGCATTAGATCCTTTCACTTTCAAAAGAAACAAATGAATCGAAAAGAAACAAATGAATCTTTATATCGATAATTAGTATCACCATTAAAAGTTTAAATTTTAAAATATATTTATAAATTTAAATTTGAATATAGTGTAAACAAGGGATTCTAAAATTCAGTTTTTTTTAATTACAGGGGAAACAAATAAGAAATAATCACTCAAAATATTATAAAAAAATATATGTACTTAAAAATCTATTTTTGTGTTTTGTTAACAATTTTTAACGTTTTGCCAAAGTTAAGTGTTAGATTAAAAAGACAAAAGCACAATCAAATCCTTAAAATCAGTTATCATGTTGTAAATTATTCTAAGGTGGTTTATGTAGATCCATGAATGAGCAAAATTTATTCACAATGTTTTCGAAAAAACAATGAAGATAGTAAAACTTGGTAATTAAAACTGCAATAAGACTTTTTAATTATGCGTCTTTTTCTTCGCAAAGGTTGACGAACAGTAAAAAAAAATTGCTTTCTTCGATAAAATTTTTTGCGAGAAATAAAAGCTCACTTGAAATTGGAGGAAGAGATTTGCATACTTAAAAATGTTACTAGGTCCGCTAAAATTTATGCCACGTAAAAAGAGAAATCCCAGTTCAGATTTACGATAAGGCATTTACCTTCTTTTAACTGCCTTCAAGTATCTTCTTTCGAATCATTATGGGCAACTAAGGAATCGGCAGGAGACGAAGGGGCTATCATCCATCACTCAGCAATTTAATATGAAACTTGAGATGCAAAGGAATCGACAGCCCCTGTCTTTCTCACAGGCTTGCCCTAAAAGAATGTGTACTGATTTTTAAACTGGAGTTAAGTCTTTCTTTTAAGTACTACAATTTTAAAGATATTGGGGAGTTTAATTAGCAGCATAAGTGCTGAGGTACAGAGAGAATTTATTTAAATTACAGGGAGTTTTAAATTAACTGTTGGAAAATTTCATCACAAGTACCTGGCATGCTCTTTGACATTTTGCAAAGTGCTTCCTGATTTTTAAACTTCCAATTCTTTGGAGTGAATCTTAATTTTTGTACAGATAAATCTAACAGAAGAAAGAAAGCCAGAATATCCATTTAGTTTCACAGATATTTTAAATTTAATAGGAAATTAAATTTGGTTTGTCCCTCCAACGTCATTTTCAGTACACGATGGCTAACATCAGCACAGAAACTTAAACATAAGTTATTTAAAAGGGGATCACAACCAGTAAAAATAGTTCTCTGCATTTGATTTTTTTAACACGCTTTTATTAACTTCACCTGTATGTATGTTTGTATGCTTGTATGTTTGTAACCGACTCCTTTGAATTCGATTTTGACCCACTTTGAACGCTCATATTTAATTTAAACTTTGTAGATATATCAAGGAACGATGACAATACAATAATTTGATAAGTTTATCCCATTATCCTGATTTTAACACGCTTTTATTTATTAGATTCACCTGTATGTATGTTTGTAACCAACTCCTTTGAACTCAAATTTGGCACACTTTAAACGGTTATATTTAATTTAAACTTTGTACATTTATGAAGAACCGGTGACAATACAATAATTTTATAAGTTTATCTCATTATCCTGATCAGTTTCGCCAGGATTAAATAATTTCCTCATTTCTTATCCTGATTGAAAGTAGAACACTTCCAATGATTACTATCTTAAGAAAACCTTGTTTACCGTGACCGTGATCGTATAGTGGTTAGTACATTGCTTTGTGGCCGCAATAATCCAGTTTCGAATGCTGGGCACGGCAATTTTTTTTTTTTTTTTTACAAAATATCGTGATCCATCACATTATGGAAGAGTTGAGTACAAGAACATGTTAAGGCCATTCTTTTTGACACGCTTTTATTTGTTGATTAGAGACCTATTTTTCCTTTTTAGTGAGGAAGGTAGCATTTAACTGCAGGTTGATTAATACTTTGGTGCACAGCAGGGGCGTAGCAAGAGGGGGGCTCAGGGGGCTGCTCCCCTCCCCCGAAATGCGACCCTTTACTTATCTTAAAATATATATTTAGCGTACAATTGAACTTTAGCTTTAAATTTGATACCCAGCCCACCCCGAAATAAAATCCTGGTTACGCAACTGGTGCACAGTGAAAATAAATTATCTCACAGTTTGTACTTTCCAACTTAGTGTTCCTTAGTGTCTTATGAGAGATATCGAAAATTAAAAATAAATTTTAAATACATACAGTTTTAAAAAAAAACTAGAAAACACGCTTTTATAGGAAATCGAACTAAAAAGTGAAAAATAAAAATATAGTTTAAAAAACCAAAAAACACGCTTTAGTGATAAATTGAACTAACTAAAAAGCGAAAAATAATTCTTAGAAGTAAAATAGAAATAAATTAATGATAGAAATAATAGAAATATAGAAATAAATTATATAGAAATAAATTAATGAACGAAAAATAGTATTATTGTGAAAAAAGCGTGGGGTGCTCCATATATCAGTTCTTGAGAATATTCGATCGGTACGATTAGTACAAAAATGATACAAAAAATATAGCACAAAGCGCCCCACACTTTTTTCACAATAATACTATTTTTCGTTCATTAATTTATTTCCATATAATTTATTTCTATATTTCTATTATTTCTATCATTAATTTATTTCTATTTTACTTCTAAGAATTATTTTTCGCTTTTTAGTTAGTTCAATTTATCACTAAAGCGTGTTTTTTGGTTTTTTTAAATTTTTGCTAATAAACTTTATAATCATTTTCTAAAAAAATTTAAAAGCTTCATAATTTTAATGAAAAGTAAGCAAGTTTTTTTATATGACTCTGGAAAATAGTAAAATGTATTTCAGTGATAAAAAAGTTTAGAACACTTCTCAATTTAGTTTCACTCTTTTTTTTATTTTTTTATTTTAATTTTTGGTTTGTTTTGCTTACCAAAATATAAAAATCAACGAATCGAAAACTAAAATTGTTAGGTTACTACACAATCAAACTCAATAGCGCTGATTTAATGGAAACATTTGGTTTATCTTGCAGAAATGAAAAGATTTAATACTCTTACATACTATTTACAATAGGCTGATAGCAAGCTCCATAGCCATCTTTATTTCGCCCCAGAGAAAAAAGAGAAAAGCATCTTGCCATATCATGTATCTGTTTTTCGCTCTTGACTAACTTTTGCACCGTTCGAAGCATTATAAAGTTACTGACAAATTAATTATTTTTGAAAACAGCTTAAAAACTGTAAAAAAAACCAGTTGTTTCTTTAAAATGTATAACTGCTGTTTTAAAAAGAACCTCAGCAAGCTAATTCCTCTAATCTGAATAATTATCAGCAATTATGAACCACAAGTACATTGTTCGAAAAAAAGAACAAAAAAGTAAAGTAAAATAAAATAAAATACTTTTTTGAAAATTCATCACTTTTAATTGGTTTATATTAACTTTGAGCATTGAAATACAGTTAGTCTGCACGATAAGCATATTCCTTCCTGCATAAATTGACAAGAAGAATTTTGGTAAATACAGAAAACTGTCCTTGGGCAATGGGTTAGACCGGTTCAACATATTTAAATTTGTGGTTTTCCTCTGTTCTGTTAGCAAACTAAAAGTATTTGCAATCTTGGAACAGAGCTGATTCTCCGTAAGCGCTTTCTAACGTGGGTTTACCCTCACTTCGAAACTGCAGGGAACTTCTATTTTATAAACCGTAAAAACCACAGACAAAAAATAAATAAAATAAAATAAAAAGTTCTCTTTCCGATGCAAACATCGATTTTTCAATCAGGACTTGGTCGTCAGAATTGTTTCGAACCACACGTTCCCTCTTATTCGTACCACCGTAACCTCTTTTCTCTGGGAAATGTTCTTTATATTGCGTTTTATTCCTGTCAAGAACGACGCGGAGATGTTTTGGAAATGACAGCGAAAAACGTGAAAACAGAAGCAGCGAGAGGTAGGTGGCGGAGTGCGAACAAAGCCACATTTTGGGCGTGGGGGGCGGTAACATGTTGCGAAATGTTTCAGTACCTTCAGTAGCATAGAAAAAAAAAAATGAAAGTGAATAATTCGAACGCATTCAATATAGAATCTTCAATGCTAGGTAATAATGTATGAGTAGTGTCTAGAATGTGCGTAGGAGAATGGAATTTTATTGTGTTTTTTCAGCAGACTTCAAGAAGAGGAACATTGGTTTTGAGGCAAACTTTCCAATTTGTCAGAAAAATATTTTTATTTTGTAAATGGTTTGAAACATCAGAAATCTGAAAAAGAAAAGAAGAGAAAAAAATAAGTAATTAAAACTGTTGTTCACTTTCACGTTAACTGCAATGTAAAAAATTTGTAAATATATAAAGGTTTGAACAGTATTTTAGTTACGAGTATTTGAAATAGAATATTTTATGGATACCCTAGGACACAAGAATCTGAAATAGACTATCTTACAAATACCTTAGGTACCAGATACGTAAGAATCTATAATTTAGTATCTGAAGGATACCTTTGATGAGGAATTTCAAAAGTTTCTCGACGCTACGATATGCTACCGATATATATTTGTATGTATTCCACACTTTTGTAAATGCAAGACCGTGTTTGTACGCCCATTACTCTCCCATCTATTATTTGCAAGAACTTTCAAATTTCCTAAGACACATTTCATCAAAACCTTCTTTGTATTGATATCGTTTAAATATTAAAAGAGAATTAATTCTCATGAAAGAAAATTATGATTCCCGAAATTGGGAATAATTTTAATGTTTTAAAGTAATGTGTTCGAAAACCACCTTCAGAGTTTTACACACTGGCAGGCCAGTCGGAGGGTTAAAAGCACAACCATACCACTAGATATGATGTTACGCTGACACTACACTAATCGAAAAGAGGTAATATTCTCTTAAAAATTGAAATGGAATGAAATGCCTCGAACTCCTAAAAGAATAAGCATTTAATCTTCTATTGGGTAAGCTGAGTAGGAATATATAACTTAGTGAAATAAATACTGACTGTTACCAAAATAATTTGGTTAGAAGAAGTTGGTTTTAAAATTTTCTGCGATCTCATACATTCACATATCTGGAATATACACCGCTCAAAACAATTAAAGGATATTGTAAGTTTTATATAAAATAAAAATATAAGCGAAATTTTTTTGCGGAAAATGGAAGAAGAGAATCACAAATTCAATTTTTTCTGATCTTCAAACTGTGGAGTATGCTAATTTTGAGTTCGACGTCAAAAACGTCGCTTCAGCGGCAGCGAATGAAATTGGACTTTCAACTGAATAAAAGACAATGAAGACAAGGATGAGACATTCAGTGACTGCTTTGTTTCGATGAGTACGATGTCTCAGCGAAGTCATTTAACTGATTCAGAAGCTTGGAGAGTTGTCGGTAGGTTAGAAAGGGGCCAAACTCAAGCCGAAGTAGCGCAAGCCATTGGAGTGTCACAAAGTGTGATTTCCAGGATCTGGAAACGGTTTTTGGCGACTGGAAGTGCAGGCGGAAGACCATGGCAATGTCGTAGACGGGCAACTACACCCAATGAAGATCGTTATTTAGTGTTAACGGCTCGGAGACACCGGAATATGAACGCCACTCTTCTCCAACAACACCTTCGTTCGGCTACTGGCACCACGGTTTCAACTCAGACTGTCCGAAACCGGCTCCATGGTGTAGGTCTGTATGTTCGCCGACTGATGGTATGTGTTAGACTAACATCAAGGCATCGTCGCGACCGCAGGGAGTGGTCAACAGAGCATGTGAACTGGAGGAGAAATGAATGGAGCAATGTTCTTTTTTCTGACGAGTCCCGTTTTTCAGTTCATCCTGATAATAGGCGTATTTTCATGTGGAGGGACCGTGGCAGTAGGAATAATCCTGCGTTCGTGCACGAAAGTGTCAGCTTTGACGGTGGGGGAGTGTTGGTGTATGGTGGCATCTCCATTGACGGACGCACAGACCTCTACATCATTCGAGATGGACCTCTGACTGGTCGCCGATATAGGGATGAGGTCCTCAGACCTATTGCAGTCCCTTACGCTGCAGCAATCGGAGATGACTTCATTTTAATGGACGATAACTGCAGGCCACATCGTACTAACTTGGTGGAGGATTTCCTTTTCGAGGAAGGAATCGTATGAATGGAATGGCCAGCGTGTTCTCCAGACATGAATCCAATAGAGCACGTTTGGGACGCTCTAGGAAGACGAGTTACTGGCCGCGAACCACCCGCACAAACTCTCCAAGAACTGGAAAGAGCTCTTCTGGAAGAGTGGGACAGAATACCCAAACTCGTGATTAATAGCCTCATTGACCCCATGCTTCAAAGGTGTTCAACGTTGCTGGCCGTCCGTGGAAACCATACCCCCTACTGAAAACGATTTCCTTTGAAGAAAACACCTTTTCTTATTCTTTTTTTCTCATGTGCACAAATTGTGTTTTTTTCCTTTTCTACACAAATGCACAATAAAATGCATTTTTTTCTGCCGAACATGTGTAATTTATTCTCATATAACCTAACTACCTCTGTCGACCCTGTATCAATCAGCTAAAAAGTTTCCCAGCCACAAGATCCACCTAAAGTCGCAATATCCTTTAATTGTTTTGAGCAGTGTAGATTCTACTTCACTTAAATGCTTCTCTTTCTGATAAATTTAATCCTTGAAAGTCTAAAATGCTTCTCCTTCCAACCAAATTACTTTGGCAAGAGGCAATATTCACTTAAGATACAGATTCCCGACATCTTACCCAGTAGAAGATTGAACTCGTATTTCTTAGGAAGTTGATACTTTTAATTCCACTTCACGCATCAAGAGTGATTATTCAGAAGTTTCAGAATGTGACATCAAGATAACATCGAATCCAGCGGTCGCGATTTTAACCTCCGACAGACCTGCTAGTGGGTAAAACTGTAATGCTGGTTTCCATGTACCATATTCTAAAACGAAGTCTTATCCCCAATTTCGGGGAGCATAATTCTCTTGCAGCCAAACAATCCATATTCTAAATACGGATAAATAACTACTATTTATATATAAAACTATGCTCTTTTGACCTTCGCAGTCAATAATCAGTTTCCCTTTATTTACAGAGATCCAATTATAAAACTACATCGCCACCAACTAAACACGGTCACTTTAAACAACTACCATACAAAAAAAATTTTAAGGCTTTTTTTTCAGTTCTCTCTAATCCACGATTTCTCCGAACCATTGCCTTCCGTTACTTCTCTTAGACGTAGCCTGAATAAAAAACTGACTCCTAGGTTACTTTTTTTTCTCCTTGTTTTTTTTTAAAAGGAGTAAAAAAACGGTGCAGAAAAGGAGGAAGAGGAGTGAGTAATGAGCCGTTACTCGTAACCGTACCCTCAGGTGCCATAAACCGAGACGCGAGATAAACAATGCGTTTTGGACGTCTTGGATGGGTTCCTTGAGATGGGATGTGGTCTTGGCAATAATTTTACGAACATTTGCACTGTGAGACGAGGAACTGTTTTTCATCTTAATTCACTGGGAGAATGTTTTATCACCTCCTTTTGACAGAAGCGTATGAAATCTTTATATGTACGTTATTTCCTGGATTTTTGTTGGGGGGTTTCCATCCTGTGGTAAATGTAGAAATATGGTATCCTTGCAGAGTTGCTCTAGAGGATATGGCTATTGACATTCGAAAAATTTAACCCTTTAACGCGCAGTGTTCCCGCTCAGGGAACACCAAACTTTGACGTTTTGACTGTTGCCAGTCAGGAAGAATAGATTTGATTTCTATAAAAATAGTTGCGGGTGTCATAGCTCTACGAGAATCCTTTACTTTTTAGCACGTCATTTCCCGTAAAAAAATGGTCACGATTATTTTTAACAGCACTGAGATCTGCTGAAAAATGGAAGAACGCTTGAACAGCTGGATAGATTGCCCAATGCTGAAAAAAGGGCAGACATTCCCATCGCTGGACTTAACTACCAGCAAGATGGCGGACGATCGAAACGCTGCCAGCTGCGTCAAAAAGTGTCTCTAGATCTGTGGCACGCGATGAACGTTTCGATCGTCCGCCATCTTGCTGGTAGTTAAGTAGAGCGATGGCAACGGCTGCCCTTTTTTCAGCATTGGGAAAGGGTTGCGCCTCAAAGGGTTAAAATAGTATGAAAATAATATATTTCATGTTTTGATTTTAGTTTTTGGAAATATAAATGATGAGCACCGGTCTCTCTGGGTTTTTATGCAGTCCATGTGGGTAAAAAAAAAAATAAATGTTACTTTCCTGTACCAGTTTTTTAATAACTTTATGAAATACGGTCTTTCTTTCGTGCCGTAAAAATTCCCTGTACAGCATTGACGGTACTATAGATTGTTGCAATATACAGCTTCATTTATTTTTTAAAATGGACAGCTCAATTTTTGTTCTTTTGAAACTATTGTTCCAGTTTCTCTCGCGACGCTGAGGTAATTTCTATTGATAAATTTGCTTTCTAATTTGACCCATGTGTTTTTACAAACAGACTCTGCTACAAATATCGTTCGGCATGAGAAGGAAGATCAGTTACACACGCAAAATTAAAAAAAAAAAACACCATAACAATATATATGCAGACGGGTTCAAGTTCAACAGGAGCATCCAACCAACCTATTGGTTTACGGTTTTTTGTAAGTGGCTGTACCCGAACAACTAATTCCCGGCCCGCCAGCCAGGAGGGGAGCCAAGACAATTATTTATCACATTTTTTTAACAAGTCAAAGAAAAATAAAAGCGAACTGTGTACGCCAGTCTTTACAATTTCATTTTTTTCTATTGATTGTTGCCTTTGTGATGCCAGTAGAGGATATCATGTTAATTAAATTTTATTGCCACTAATTTGCCACAACCGACTTCTTTCAGCAGAGTGAAAGTATTTTATATTTTTTGTGTTTGTTTTTAATAAGGAAATGCAGCTATGATACAGTTTCAAAATCCTACTCTGTTCATCATTCGATGAGTGGAGGATAAACGATTGAGAAATGAATAAATAAATAACTGTAGTTCAAGCATAATTTTAGGCATCGAAAATCATACACTCGAAAATGTTGGCTAATCGTTGCCGTATAACTTACGAACTTTAGTCGAAATCCATTCATGAAGTTTCCAATGCGTTATTTTGCACGACAATAAAACCCCATGATTTAGCTGGAGATAGGAAGTCGTTATGTATATTCTACAAAGTAGGGGTGTGACATTGACGTTTTTTTAAATATCGATGTTTCACCCATCAATGTATTGAAACCGATGTTTGTTTGTCATCGATATTTTTTTTACATTGTCGACTGTATTTTTTATGCTTTATCAACATGTGCGGAATATACTTAACAACTTTTTGTAAACTAGGGATGCGACATCGATTTTTTTCAAAACATCAATGTTTGTAAACTTTATAGAAAGAGGTTAAGTATATGCCATGCATGTTAATAAAGTACATAATAGACTTTGTGAAAAACAAACAAATGTCGGTTTCAATACACCGGTGGTAAAACACCGATATTAAAAAAAACAAAAAAAAAAACATCGATGTTGCATTCCTGTACTTTTGTGTCCTACTTCCTGTGTCCAAGACCTTTAATTTTCATCTAATCATTTTTAAGTAGCAAGCGATAGTGAATTATTTTTTATGCGACGTTCCTACAATTAAATTTTAGCCTCATTTAAGAGTTTGATGTAAAAAAAATTACGACAGGAAAAAAAAAATGATTTAGCAACACTTTACAATTCACTGACAAGAGCTTTTCATGAGACCTCACCTTCAACGATACACTAAGTACCAGGGGCGTAGCCAGAAATTTTCGTGGGGGGGGTGTTACGACTATTGCAACTCACATATATGCATACATAGGTGTAATAAAGGAGTGAAGAATATACATTTTGTATGGCAAAAAATTCCTCATGGGGGGTTATGACCCCCCTAACCCCCCCTTGGCTACGCCCCTGCTAAGTAGGCATGAGTACCGAGCTCCAGAGGAAGCATCAAGTTTTGTGATGTGAAACACCTTCGTTTCAATATCGGAATAAAGCTAGATACAAGATGTACTTCATGGATGATGTTTTGACCTTTCATCTTGCTCCTTGCGGTAAAACGGATAAATATATTTGAGGATCTTTAACGTACGTGTAGTTTTCCATATTTATTGGTGCATTTTGGGTAGTACTAATAAGCCTGTTAGTCTATTGATATCTGGTTTCATTTAATCCAAAAAATCTGATGTGTCCAACACATGACTTCCTTGCACGTCCATTAGATCAAAAATATTTTCGACGCACTTCCTCTAAATTTATTTGTTTGAAAGAGATAAAATATCAATAATAGTAAGGTTTAGCGATTTCTAGCCAAATATTTCGATATCGCCAAGCTGAGTTCAATTTGAAAGATTTCCTTCTGACACTTTATTTGGCGATATTTCACCAAAAGCCGACAAACTTGAGATAGTCAGCGAGATTTTGGGGATAGCCAAAGTAGTCATTGACCACAGACTTTCAATGAATTGAATGCATCTATACACCTCAATGTATTCAAAGTCATTTGGCTCACCATGTAAATAAATTCTCAGTCGATTGCTGTCAAAAAAGATATTGAAAACAGTTAGATATTACAATAGTTCTAAATACAAAGTTAAAAAATCTACGGGTTAAAGTTTTAGAGTTATACAAAATAGGCCGTCTGTCCTCGACCTTGGCGAGTTTTGGCGAATATCGCCAAATTTGGCGATAGTCAGTCATTTGTCCATGGCCAAGTATCGCCATTTGTCATCGTTCTTGCGAGTTTGGCGAAATATCGCCAAATTGGCGATATTCGGCGAAACTCGTCAATGTCGACGACATTTGGCGAGATTTTAAGCATAAACCAAACAATGACAGATTATCGCCAAATTTGGCGATATTTCGCCAAAACTCGCCAAGAACGATGACAAATGGCGATACTTTGGCCATGGACCAAATGACTGACTATCGCCAAATTTGGCGATATTTCGCCAAAACTCGCCAAGGTCGAGGACAGACGGCGAGATTTTGGGCATGTACCAAACAATGACTGTCTACAGTTGTATTATAATGAAGATGTCCAAAGACATTAAGGTACGGAAATTCTTTTAGGTGGTCCTGTAAATAAACTCTCCAGTAGATTGGAACCAAAAATCGAGATGCACAACTAGATGTTACAACATTCTTATATATGAAATTTCATAATAGTTTTTGAGATTTGAGAGTTAAATATGCACACACGTACACCAAAAGTCGCCAAGCTTGGCGACTTTTGGCATAGTTCTTGAGGGAGGCACGTGACCGTGGTCGGACCATTAGCTAACTTATGTGGTAGGACGGTATTGTGCTTGAAATGGATGAATGCCCCTAAAATTGCTATTGACCGTAATGTATTGGAAATCTTTTGAGTGTTCCTGTAGCAGAACTATAAATGATAAAGACACTTTTTTTAATGGAGAAATTCATTTTCTAACTCTTTACAGCATATATCACTTCTGAGTCGTTTGAAATAGCCCAATACCTCTAAAAAACGCTTTGAGGAATTTCGGCCCATAGAGCGTAATGTATTTCGAATCTTTTGGGCGGTCCTGTAGATAAACTATTCAATCGAATGGAACCGAAAGGGGAGGTGCACAACTAGATGTTACAACAATCCTAAATATAAAGTTTCAACATTCAACGCCTAACAGTTTTTGAGATATGCGAGTTTAATGAATTTCGGCCCATTGAGTGTAATGTATTTCGAATGTTTTGGGCAGTCCTGTAGATAAACTATCCAGTCGAATGGAATCAAAAGGGGAGGTGCACAACTAGATGTTACAACTATCCAAAATATGAAGTTTCGACATTCTACGCCTAATAGCTTTTGAGTTAGGCGAGTTTAATGAATTTCGGCCCATAGAGCGTAATGTATTTCGAATCTTTTGGGCGGTCCTGTACATAAACTATCCATTCGATTGCCACCAAAAGGGGAGGTGCACAACTAGATGTTACAACAATCCTAAATATAAAGTTTCAACATTCAACGCCTAACAGTTTTTGAGATATGCGAGTTTAATGAATTTCGGCCCATTGAGTGTAATGTATTTCGAATGTTTTGGGCAGTCCTGTAGATAAACTTTCCAGTCGAATGGAATCAAAAGGGGAGGTGCACAACTAGATGTTACAACTATCCAAAATATGAAGTTTCGACATTCTACGCCTAATAGCTTTTGAGTTAGGCGAGTTTAATGAATTTCGGCCCATAGAGCGTAATGTATTTCGAATCTTTTGGGCGGTCCTGTACATAAACTATCCATTCGATTGCCACCAAAAGGGGAGGTGCACAACTAGATCATAGAACAATCCTAAATATCAAATCTCAACATTCTACGACCAATAGTTTTTGAGATATGCGAGTTACATACATACGTACGTACGTACAGACGGCATGGAAAAACTGGCCACAGTAGACTCGCCACTGGTCAAAATGAGTTGCAGACGCGTTAATATGATCGTGCATGCTAGCCTACGATGAGATGCATCGAAAAAAATTTTTTAATTAAATTTAGAGGTAGTCAAAATCGGTTTTTATGTCGAAATTTGGCCCCCAAAATTTTTCGGGATCACATTACTTCCTTATACTACGTACAAGGAAGTAAAAAGGAACTATGCTACTTCTTTTATTTAATTTTAGAAACTCGTTGGGTGCTTGTGAAATATTTTTTATTTCTCTCGCCATTATAGTGTTTAACTCGTAAGAAGTACTTATTATGGTGAAATAATAATAAAATTAGAGGGAAAAGTATCAAAATATATATGTTATTAGTATAGTAGGCATGTTATATATTAGTATAGTATCAGAAGGATATATACTAATAACAGGGATATATACCATTGATACTTTTGCTTATCTCTCCCGGTTATGAGTCCTTTTATGTAATTTAAAAGCTTATACGATGCCAAATAAATATTGAGATATCCATTTAACAATACTATGGAGTTATGGAGTTAGAAATACGTAACAATCATAAGTCACTTACATACTTTTAGACTTAATAATATTTTAAAGCATTGCAGTTCAAAGAATTTTATTACACGACAGGAATTTCTGGAAACCATTCAAATCAATATTTCAAGTTCATTGAGAAGCATTCTTAAAACCTTTAGATAACCCTAAAAAGCTTTATTATTTTAAAGTAACATTTCTAAATTTGTGCGAACCAACAGCCGTTCAAACAACACTAACCCAGGCAACAAAGGAGGTTTTAAACACTCCTTAGGCTTGTTGGGAAAAGTTAAAAAAAAAATCAATACCGCAATACAATTGACTGCATTTCCTTTCCCTGAATCCAAAAAAGATAAAATAAAAGAATATAGCAAAAATAGAAGCCCTAACATCGTCTCAAAGATACCATAGCAGAATGTCAGATCGTCTTTTTGTGATTTTTTTTTCCCTTTTCCACCCCCCTTTTCTGCCGAAATCTCTAAAATTTACGAGCAGCCATCGGAGGAGAAAACTCTGCTCATTCCGTGAGAGGAGGATATGAGGCGCAAATCGTAACCGTACCCGCAACTATCGCCATTTCAATCCTCCGCGAGATTCGCGATATAAACGCGTGCCTTTTGGATGATTCTGATATTAGATGGAGTCGTAAAAACAGAGGAGAGAATAATAATTTGATTCTTTATATTTTTTTTTTCTGTTCCCTTTTTTTGTCTTATTCCGAAAAAAAAAGGGGAAGGAAGACATTCAAACCTTATTTTATTCTGGTATCTTTTAGGGTTTTTTTCTTTTCTTTCTTTTATTCCCCGCAATATTTGGATAGAATGAAGCATAAATGCTATTCTTACAGCGCTGTTCGGATAATGCCCTTGTTTTTTACCGTTTTCATTTTCATTTTATTTTTATTTTTCTCGTTTATGGGAGAAGATGAATCAAAGTGTTCTAATGGCGCCCTTAGGTGGTTTTAATTGAGCAAAAGATTTGCTATAGATAATTTATATAAATGATCTTTAGATTCTAAAATGTTTTGTATTTTAATTTTGTTTTAAAATATCGTCAAGAATGGTGGATATTGCTAAGTGCGTTAATTAGCCTATAAAGTAACTCTTTCTTTTCTTTCTTTCTTTTCTTTTGGCGTGGTTTATCATTCGTAAATACTTTTCGTAATACAGTAAAGTGTCAACTATCCGATCTCCAATTTTAACCGAGCTGTTCAATTATCCTGACATTCCTCTTGTCACTCTTTTACTTTTAACTTTATTATTACCGTGTTTACTCGCGTATTAGTCGCACTTTTCACCAAGTATTCGTGTCGAAAGTCTAGGTGCGGCTGTTATGCGGGAAAATCGCTACATAATATTGTACACTCTAAAGCAAAAATGTTACTGACATTATAATAACATTACTAACTTATCGAATGTTTCCAGATCATCTGCCGTGCATTAAATAATCTTTATGTCGGTTGCCCTAAAAAAAGAGGCATTTTTCTTTTCATAGTATTAATTTTATAGACATAAATAGAGGTCAAATACGTGACTGCGACTTTTATGCGGGGAAAATATTTTGACGATTTTTTCTGCTTTAAAACAGGGGTGCAACGCGACTATTATCGGATGGCGATTATTGCGTGGGTAAACACGGTATTTTTTATTTAGCACGTGAAATGGAAACATACGTCAATTAATATATCGCAGAAAGAGTATGGAGAAGATACAGTAAAATATCGTTATAATGAACTCCAGTTGTACGAAGATTTCAGATTCGTGGATAAAATATTTGAATTAAAAGAGAATCATATAGTACAAATTCAGTCAGCATGCAATTTCATTTTAACGGAGTAACGAATTTGATCTTCGTCCAATCAAATTCGTTACAGTAAGATTTTACTGTAGCCCCTCGTTATATCGTACTTATTGAGAGGCAAGAAAAATGAGCGCTATAGCCAAGTACGCGAGATATGCAGCGCAGGAGGGTTGGTTGTATCAAAATATTTTAATTTAATGAACATATCCACTTAAAATATAATAAAATTAATAGTATAATCACTGTAATGAAAGATAATCACTTAAAGAATAAACGTGGAACTTTAGTTTTTACATAAAAGTTTAATTGGTCAATAGGCTAGCCCGTGATATGCGAGTGATTATCCACCGGCTTTCTTTTTTCACTCATTTTCTTCCATACAAATTGTGTCTCACATATCTTGGGAGGCCATTTTGCTAATTCGCTGAATTCTTTATTTGGACGTTGAATTTTTCGCAGTAGAATTTTCGGTACAAAAGAGAGCCATAAAAAAAAACGCAATGTGGCGGGGGTCGATATACTATGGTGGTACTGTAGCTTAGAAATACTATGTGAAACCAAGAGAAAGACAACAAAATTTCTGTCTTATTCTTATCATTACATCGACTCTCTTTGCAGTTGACTCTACTTTTGGCCCCTGATCACACATTATTCTTTTAACCAATTACTCACCACGAAATTTGATAAGCTCGTTTATTGCATTTAAAAAAAATCGTTGCGCTTTATCATTACAAACCGTTTTAGTTTAGCCAGGAGTATACCCAAGTTTGCCAGTCCTATCTTTTGCTTCTCTGAACAAGGACAGTTCTCGATAGGTTCAAATAATCGGCCCTTTACTGTAATCATTTAATTAATAACTTTACATAGAATAACTTTTGTATGAGAGAAAGAAAGAACTGAAGAGCACTGAATTAAATTGTTTTAATTTAAACAGTATTGTAAAAGTTGTGATGTTAACTGTTTTTGTGGGTATTACGTGAAACCAAAAGGTTTTTTTGAAGCCATTTCTTCTCAGTTTTTTTTTTTTTTTTTTGGGATCTCCAATGCTCCTTTGATGATGTACTATATAGCATGTATTCAATGCCAGATATTATGAATAATATAAGTTTGATTGTCTAAACAGTTTAATGCCGCAAATCTATTGCGCATTCATTACAAAATATGTAAAGTGGAGGAAAAGAATGAAGCTGATTCACAATAGTTTATTCATATTTTACAATAAATATTTTGTTAAGTGGATTGCTGTTTTATTCTGAGCATTGCTAGCTGAAAATATTCAGCAATTCAGCCTAAAATGGCGTCAAACTACCTTCAACTTTTCCAAAGAGAACCATTCTTACGTGCTAGGGTTTCACTCAACTACCAAATTATGGACCAGCGTTTCTCCATAGAAACTTTGCAGCTAATTTTAGTACCATTTAATGATGAAATGTGGAACTGCTTCTATTAACAGTGCATTTAGTATATATGATATGAGAATATTTTACAGAGGGTTTTCTAGCTTTACCAGGAATTGGTCATGGCTGAGATAATCAGACACAGATTTCAGGGAATAATTCATTTTTCATAGTCTTGAACGGTCCTCATAAAGTTACAGCATTCTCATGACGAAGGAATTCAAAATATTCTACAGCTTCACTCTATTTCGACTTTAAAGGAGTGGTGAATATAGATTATGTTTGGGGAGGTGCTAACTTGTTAAATAGCAGCCTATTTTGACGGGGGAAAAAATGTAGAAGCAAAATGTCACCGTAAAGCATTTTTTTCTTTTAAAGGGTGTGGGTGGATGAAGTAGTGGCCTAATAAGTATAAATTTTCTTCCCATAGCATCATAGGAGAGCTGAGGCTTAAAGAAGGAATTAAGTTAGATGAATTTCATTCGTTATATTTTGTCTTCAATGAAAAAAAAATGCTTTCAATGAACTTTCATGAAATATGTCCTTACCACCTATCGAAGAAATCTTTAGAGAACTACTGCATACATTTCTACAAAAATCGTCGTTTTACAGGAACAATTATAGATATCGCCATATTGCAATGATCGAACATTTGTATACCAGAACGAACATAATCACAATGAACCCGGAACAACCATGTAGATCTGTTTCTAGATTGAATTACAGCAAGCCAGACAAAATCGATATCTGAAATTCGATTGAAGGCAGAAACTATTGTCATAGGAAAGCACCACATTATCCTTCCTCACTTACTTCAATTTTATTAAATCTGATATCTTACCATACCTATTCTGCCGTCTGCACATAAAACCCCTGGGCGACAGTTCTTTAAGTACGAAGTCTAGACAGATACTTATGAAACTCTTTTGTTAATATGTTGAAAATTATCTATAAAAATGGAAAACCAAGACTTAATTCAGGCATTGAACCGAAATTTGTGCATTGACTAGTTTGCAAATAGAATGAAGGATGTGTAATAAATCCTATCAATAAGGGAGTTTTTTAAGTTTCGCAAAATCGGTTTAAAATTAAACATGTCATGTGAATACTTGCGTTAGTAAAATCAATTGCTGTTATTTTCTAATGCCGAGCATTTGTCGTTTATAGGCGTTGGCCATTTCTAAAGCTGGATTTACTGGTCACTTTATTATTAAGGCACCTAGTAGGTGGATCAGCGTTGCTTCCTATGAACTGACGGACAAAATGACACCCAAGCCTATGCCGGGAATCAAACCCGGACCCGTGATGTGTAGAATGTTTCTTTAGCCACTAAATAACCCAGGAGGCATAAAAGCAAATATGTAGTACATTAATTACGCATTTAATCTTTTTTATTTCACATGTAAAGAAATATGTAGACAGAGAGAGAACAAAATACCGTGTATTCTTATATGCAGGGTGTCCCTGAATTCACGGTCCAAACTTTAAAGGTTGGTAGAACACATATAAAGAAGCACTTTTGGTAAGCAATATAGGTTCGTAAATGAAATGTTCTGTGGTTTCATCAAGACTGAGCACGATCTCATTTGGCCCTCGATAGATTGTATGACGTGGACCAGTTGATTGGCTGGCATGTTCACCAAATTTATCGAGTGTTAATTTTTTTGATATGGACACATCCGGAAATTAGCTGGTGCGCCGTCTTGCGGAAACCACACAGAAATTCATTTACGACCCTATGTTGCTATATCAAAAATGCTTCTTTATATGTGTTTTACTAACCCTTAAAGTTTGGCCCGTGAATTCAGGGACACCCTGTATAATCATTTATTTTGATGCAAACATTTCATAAATGTCAATTGAACTTTAAAATGCATGTGAAGCATTTAATTCAACGGCATTTTTCTAAACACTTTGGAATCTTCACACAAGAGTTCGTGCAAGTTAACTGCAATCGATTACTAAAATAATATTTTACAAATTTTATAAAAATTCTATGATAAAGTTGTTTCATTCTTAAATTCTTTTAATATGGGATATCATTAAGATCAAGATTACTGCATTTTTACCAAATTAACATTCCCAAATCGTAATCTTTTCAAAATTGATTATCGAAATCACAATCCATGTAATTATTTGTAATCGATTAGAGATGGCTGAGTAAACGAATCATTGTGAATTTGAATTCATTTTGATCTATACCTCATGCCAATGTTAGTGACCGTCAAGGTGGTGCAGTGGCTAAAGAACCATTCTTTAAAGACTTGGGTCCGGGTTCGATTCCCGGATTGGACTTCGATGTTAACTTGTCCGTTCTTTTATAGGGGGTGACTATGTCAGTGACCGATAATTCGGACCGTTGTAGAGTGGCAAGTGCCCACCCGTTATTAAAAAAAAAATTAACGTTAAATATCCTATAAGCTAACATTTTATGTATATGGTTCGATAGTATTCTAAAGGTGAAATGTGATATCATTAACATCAAGATTACTGCATTTTTACCGAATTATCATTCACTCATCTTTTTAGAAATTGGTTGCAATCGTAATTCATATAAATTCTTGTAATCGATTACAGATGGCTGCATAATCGAAAGCAGTCTGGGTTTATATTCTACTCCTCATTGTGAATTCGAACCCAACTAACTAATATTTTAATTCCATAAGCTAGTATGGTTCGATAGTGTTATGAAAGTAAAATGAAAACATATTTAGCCGTCAGATATATCGTCGTATTAAAATTAATAGAAAAATTTATTAGGTACAACTACTTTTGACGTTAATGCAGAATCATTTTTATTACTGCAGACCTAGGGGCATAAACAAACGTAACAGATAGATTAAAGCAAAGGAAAAATTGTAAACTGAGAACCCCACAAAGATATCGACATCAAATGAATGAAGATCAACCATCCATGAACAACAAAAAGAATAGATATGTTCCCTTCAGAAATCTTATTTCTTTGATTCGCCAATACCTTTAGGATACACGGCCTTAATGCATGATAATGCATTAAGGCGCATTATCCTAATGTTATTTATAATTTACAGATGGAATAACATTTAATAAAATGAGAAAATAAATAAAAGGTGAATAAATGCTAAGTGAAAAAAAAAAGAACGTTTCACGCATCAGTTAATTTACCTTCATTAAATTTTATCGTAAGCAACTATGCTTTTGTTAGAAACTGTTTTATTATTTTTGTCTCTTAATGGAAACATTAACTGTCAAAAATAAATGAAGGAATTATATCGTAGACATGCAAAAACAGGAATAATATTATATTAATGTAAAACTTTTAATTATTTTTGAATTTAATAAAAAAAAATGCTTGATGAAAGAAAATTTTAGATAGAAAGTTCGATGCTTCACGTTTTAATTGTATATTAAGTATTAAGGCAAACCTGCACAAGGAGTATTTGTCAAGGGGAGAGGCACCTTGGGCAGAAGAGTTTTAAAGGGTTCTAACGCGAATTAACGTTACATATGGAGAAAGCCACTTGAAACTCCAGACTGTTAGATCGCGGTAGGTCAGAACTGGAGAGTTTCACATTTCAGCCATCTAACATGTTCAGTTTTCACATTTTAAATTCATTATACTTTGACCATTACTTTGTCAGTTGGATAAAAAGAAATTCATAATATTAAATTATTAATAGGATGAGATATTTAGGAAAGAATTTCCAGATAAAATTGGTCAGTGGTATTATTAATTTTCATTATTAAAACTTTTTTCAATGCATTTTTCATTACATTTTCTTCTTAAAAAACTTTTAAATGTATTTTGCTTGCAGATGACTTTTTCATAATAAAGCCAAATCATGTGCAAAATGTGTAATAACGCAAAATTCATGTACAGTGGATTCACCTTACAACGCGATTCGTCCTACGTGAACTGGATTTTAATCGAGTTTTTCATAAGCAACGTATCTGACAACCAACGCGAAATTCCCGCCCAGAATACGCGATTTTTTGCCAGTATTAAGAAGCGCTAGCAGAAGGGCGAGGTGCAATATTATTCAGTACAGTACAGTATCATAGTAATTATTATTATTACAGTGCAACACAATAATAATTATTACTGAACAACGAAGTATTATTATTAAAGTGCTGCTCTTTATTATTATTGAATTTAATAATAATAACGTGATAATTAATTCAACTATTAATAAATTAATAATAATTAATTAAACTATTAATAAATTATTGTTATCTTATTTCCCACTGGCCGATCGAATGGCGATCTGAACTGAGAGACAGAACGTGCCTGGTTCAAAACCAGGTCGCGTCCGCCGACATTATCGTTCGGAGTTTTCCGTGGTTTCCTCCGAAACTTAGCGTAAATACGGGCTAAGGCCCCAAATGAGGGCACCCCACCCATAGATCTAGATCCCCGTGTAGATAATTGTTCAACAACACGTTATTATTATTACTGCATACTGTGCATACAGTACTGTATCTTTCTTTCTCTCCAACTGATCATAAAGTTTGTGCATTTACAATAGTGCGCAATACTATGTTGAATAACACAGCTTTTATTTCTATTTACATTGTTCATTCATAACTTTATGTGAGAAATGGTAATATACAGTTAGAAAAGGGTTTAAAACAGTTTGAGGAGTGTTAAAGGTGTATAAAATAATTGTGTGTGCTTCAAAAAGTTGTATATATACCTTATTTCACAACGGGAAATTTTCATTTATTCGAGGAGTCTTGTAACACAGCTCTTACATAAGTCAAGACTCCACTGTACTATTCATTCAATGGTTTCACCAACCATAATAATGTTCTTAAATGCACTTTGCATGATAGACAATGGCTGTGGTAGTAAAAACTGTTGTTGAACAAAAATAACTGTTGCTGGTAAGCTTTTAAAAAATTTTTTGGTTAGTTCAGCTGGAATTTGAATAATGTACCAAACTTTGATTTCGCAGTGATACAAAATTTGAATGAATTAGCTAGAAACTTATATCAAACAGACTTATTTTTGTATTACTTTTAGAAATAGGTAAAATCATATACAGAGTAGATTTTCTTTATTTACACGGATAACAGCGCCTGCCATCATTTAAAAATCAATGCCTAGCTTTATGGTAGATTAGCTCACAGAACTAGAATAACAGTAATATTTTTTATATATTGAAGCTTGAAATTAAAATGAAAGCGTAAAATTGTCTCATTTCATTAATTATAAACAACAGAAAAATGACTTTTTTGCTATTAACGATTTCATTCCACGAAAAAAGAAAATTAATTTGGAAACTCATCAAGCATTTTGACACTTCTGATAAAAACATTTTAATTCATATCAAGCAAAATTAAAGATTATGGAATTAAAAAAACGATAATATTGAAAAAAATTGTTTCAAGTTATTGAAAAAATTGAAAATAACTCAAATATAAAACTTGTTTTTAAAGTATTCTCCTCTACAGTTATATAAAAAAAACTGACAGTTACGACAAAACTGAGAAGATTGTTCAGTGGCAGATGTAGAAATATATCACTTTCGAAATAGCATAATTTACTTCTAGAACCTTGGATAGATATTGAAAAAAATTATAACCTTAAAGTAAAATAGATAAATTTATATTTCTATGAAGAGCAATCTCACTCAAAAATGTATGAAATACTCATCTGTGAACGATGATGCTATCAACTATTGAATGTTCCCTGTGAGTATCCCAGAATAAAGACATTTGTAATTTATTGAATCCTTTCATTTGGTTTTACTTTCAACATTCATTTTTGATTAATTAGTATTTTAATTGAAATTTTGTTCCCATTAAAGGCTTTTGAATTAAGCTCAAATTCATTCTCATGATATTTCTCTTGTTACAAAGAAACCAAAGCAATTTTCTAATTTCATTCCAACTATTACAATTTTGACCGATAAGTTATTTATCTAAATAATACTGCCAAGTTCAAATAATTAAACAAAAAGTTTAAGAACGTTTTACTGAGAAACTAGATTAATGAGGATATTTTCTGATTCAGAATCATTTAACTACTGCAATATTCTAATTTGTAAAAGTATTACGTTTAATGCCATTAATACTTTCCTCTCCCATTCTCTTAAACAACATAATCTTGATTTTAAAGCTTTAAATACTCAAGTTATAGGAATTAAGTTAACTGCCATTTCGTTGTGGAGGTTGAACAAAAGCAATTTAGCACAAGTAAAGTATTCGTTGCATAACCAATTGTTTTAGTTGGCACTCTGGTATCTCATATAAGGAAAGACAATCCTTTAATGAATTTTGTCAATAAATAACAGGATTGCATCTTATTTAAAAGGAAAAAGACAGTTCTCTAAATGTTATCTTGTCAAGCAGATTTATAAACAAATTTGTTATATTAATTTAGCATAGAGGTAAGCATAAAGGAAACAAATTAGTTGGAATTTCTTTGTTTTAAAAATACAATGCATGTAACAAAAGTCTTACAAAACAGTAAATAAATTTTACTTAATTAGCTTCATAATGACTAATTTGAAGAAAAATCAAAAATTGGACTATAATGATCCATCATAAGACGCATGTTACAGATTAATTTTAAAAGTAGTAATAGTTTGATTGTAAAACTAACTTATTTTGTTTATCAGAAATAAGTAGCTATATTCTTCTCTTTTTTGTTTGCTTGTTTCAAACATGTTATTTTTAAAGCGTATTAAAAATATACAGCCAAAACATATGTATAGCGTAAAAAGGACTCCTCCAATTTTAACATTACACCAAAAATCTTACGTTTATATAAGAATCGCCATCTTCTGAGCTAAAAGAATATTTTTATTATTTTTTTATTTATTCAAACAAAACTCCCATTCAGCTGAAGAATGAATAAATATGAGCATAAACCTGACTTATCTTAAAGTATCGTCTTGAACATAAATTCGAGTGAACAGGTGGGTGCTTTTTTCTGCTTAGCTTATTTGTTGAATTTTTGCTTTGCAGAAATTTCAAGCGAAGGAATACTTAATACTTCCTTTTTTAAGGTATAAAATTACACGATACTCCATTTTTCTTTTTAAAACTAACGAAATGAATGCCTAAGGTTTAGACGATTTGCTTTTTTTCCTAGAAATTGACGTTTTTTAGTAATGGGAGAATGAGATAATTTCGAATACGCATGCAATTTGATTTGGTTTAAATTTTATGAGACGAATTTAAAAGTATGTAAATATTTTCTTTTTTGAGTCAAGCTTTTACTTTGTCTTACATTTTGAAAACGTGTGTAGGAGAAAGGGTAAATTCTGAAAAGACTCTTGTAATTTTAATAGTGATAAAGTACGGTGATATAGAAATAGCAGCAAATATATTAATTTAGTAAAACTTATAACTACTTAAAGCCAAACTAAAGTTAACGAATCTCCAAAACTGAACAGTTACCTATTTTCATACAATATATCAGTCGATATACGTTGTCAATACGATTTAAAATTAGTAAAATGAATTACAAGACAGACTAAACATACTATATTGCAATTACTAGTAAAAGAGAATGATATTTTTGGAGACAACAGCTTTTTTTTGGAGACGTATCGTTGTATTCATGCATTTCTTGATTTTCCAACAGAACCAGAATGGAAATTCGTTATTAAATCTGACTTAACTATCTTTAGATGGAGCTCTAAATTGGTTAAGATGACGGATTAGTATTTCGAAGGTTGCAACTTCGACTTCCGACTAACCCCTAAAAACTATCGTATTCGTTTGGTGTAACGCAAATCAGCGCTTCTGAAATCCTGCTGTTGAGCGTAGTGGTTTCTGAAGAGTAATAAAGTTCCTCCCAGTCCATATGAGGCTCAAATTGTTGAGGAAATCTTCAAATTTGCTCAGGTAGCTTAATTACAACACAACCTTCCTCGACAAAGAAGCTGCTAAATATTATTTCTAGGAAAGTAATCAAGCATAATGGTTTAGAACATTTTCTCATTCACAGATGTGAAAGGAATAGAACTTTTATTCATTTTTTTACTAGTAATTTCTTTTCCTGTTCATGAACGGAGTGCAAAAACGATAGCGCAATGTTTGGTAAATATATACAAGGTCTATCCCAAAAGTAACGAGAAAAAGAATACATAAATAATGGTTTTTACAAAGAAAAACATTTAATAATCTTCGAATTTCATGCCTTCGACAGCTATATTACGAATTCAGAGTTGCTGCAAGATGTTGTAGCATCCTTCGAACTCATTATGTGAGGTGACGTGAAATCTTCTATTTACGGCTCTTAGTACCTTGGAGTGTGTAAAAATGGCGTTCTTTAATGTCCATCTTAAGCCGAGAAAACTAAAATGTCTCAGGGGTCTATGTCGAGATTGTAAGGCGGATGGGGATCACGTTTAGTGGATTTGACACAAAATTTATGGCATAGCGATGTTCAAATAGATTGCTGAATCTTAAGTGCAACGAACAACGCTTATAACGACACACTGCTAGGCCACTGAGAATAAGCTGTTAATTGTGAGCAGTTGTGCGGCTATTAGAGTACATCAGTATCATTCGAATCCACATTTTTGAGCCACAGGTTTTCCTTGGCGTTGTTTCAGAAATTAATAGATTTTTTTCATTACTTTTGGGACGGACCTCGTATAAACCAAATACAGGGTGTTCGGGAAAGTCTTTAACCAGGCTTTAATTGAAGAAACGGTTGTTTGCTGACACATATTTCTATATGTAAAAATCTTTAAATGAGATAAATGTTCTTGTTCATGGTGCAGCATTCTTATGTAACTAAATTAATTTTTGGTAAAATAAATAAAATAAATACGACTTTTTTTAAGTGACAATACATTATCGCTACAACATTAAAAAGAGATTTAATTTTAGTTCAAAAACGAACTGTTATGTAGTTTCAAAGTATTTGAGATTTAAAAACCTTTTCTGTAATTTTCTAATTCTTAACAAGATATCAATTTCGCAAAAAATTGAAAGTTTATTTTAGAAATTACGAAGGCGAATAAAGAAAGTCTTTAACCTTATTTTTTTATTACATAAAATAAGGCACACCCATATAATTACAACTATACTTTCTATTCTACGGACCTTACATTATTTTTCCATATAGTTCCCTCACCAGTTCAGACATTTGTTCAATAGCAACACTAAATTTAAAGTGCCCCTGCGATATAATTCGTCCGGCTGACTGAGGAACCACCGCTGTCATGGCTTCCTCGTTGCACATGAGTCGCTGTTCTGCCAGGAATTTCTTCAGCGTTGTGAAAACATGGAAATCACTTAGGGGCAAGGTCCGGACTGTATGGTAGGTGTCCAGACACTTCCAGCGAAGTAACCGAAGCTTGTCGGAGGTTGCAGTCGTGACATGCAACCAGGCATTGTCTTGGAAGATAAACCATATTGTGCGCTGAAGAAATTCCTGGATGGACAGTGTTCTTGTGCAAGGATGAAGCCAAGAAAGCAGTAATTCCACAGCCAGACGTATAAATTAAACCACAGTTGTATCTCAAATTTAGTTCTGTGAAAGAACAAATGTCTGCAGCGAGGTGGAAAATTATGTGCAAAAGTAGGTAAGGTACTTAGAATAGTATGTATAGTTGTAATTACCTGTACGTACATTATTTTGATTAATAAAAATAGGGACAAACATTTTCTGATTGTTCGTCGTAAAATATTTCAGATTTTAAATTTGTGCATGCCCTTAAAAAATTTTCTTCAAAAGTTTGACGTGAAATATTTTAGCCAGTTAACATCAGAGATGGAACTTTCATCGTTTCACATATTACTGCAAAGACAATCTTTTATCAGATATGATTGTATTAACCATATAAAATGGTGCCATGTATTTGGTAAGTTTTCGAAGAATACATTTAGTTCAGAGAAGCCGGATAATACAGGAATGGAAGCTGCTCCCAATCTGAAAACATTCATTTAATTATTATTATTACTATTATTATTATTATTATTATTATTATTATTATTATTATTATTATTATTATTATTATTATTATTATTATTATTTTGACCAATTAATTTTACTGTCACTTTACACAGATTGGCTTAGCGAAAGTATTTAAGAAATTTTAAAAACTGCTTGTTTGCCCGTTTTCTTTCTTTCTTTCTTTTTTTTTTTTCATAGTAATTTTCTGCTTTTCTGGAATACTTCTTTTTTCTGTCTTTTTCAGGTTAGTACGCAACTTTATTGGATGGAAATTACAATGTTTCTGCCATTAAAGATCTCATACAGAAACCTGCCATAGAAAGATAATCGTGACGCTACAAGCCAGAGGTGGCTTTTGTACGAAACAAAATGATAACGGAACGAATTTGAATGCTGATTAAAATTTAAACTAATTATGTGAGTTAGGTAGAAAAATATTAGTATTCTACTTTTTTGGCCGAAAGTAATCAATTTTCTCATCATTTCCTGATTATTACTGAATTCAAAGCAGATTTTCAATCAGATCTCGTATACGAAAGTATACAAGTACTTTCGTATATAACTATACTTTATATACGAATATACGAATACTTATACTTTCGTAAAAAAGTCTATTTTAATTCTTATATTAGGAAGTTTCTGCGCAACGTTTCTCCCCAACGTAACACTAACGTTAAATGCCATCTGACAATACAGCGCATGCGCACGAATAAATTCCGAAACCTGATTGGTCAAAGTACTCCGAATAGCGGATGGCGTTAGCGTTAACGTGGAAAGAAACGTAACGCAAAATCTCCCTACTATCTTCACAATTTTCTTGCAATTGTATTTTCCTTGGGACAAATCAATTGCATCAATCCGCTTTTTTTTTTTTTTTTTTTTCAAAAGCGGAATATCTTATGATTTTTTCTTTTTTTCTGTTGAAAAGAGTTTCCTCATCAATGAGCTTGGGAAACATTTATCTTCCTTAATTCACCGGTATTTTTTTTCTTCTTAATTTGTAATAAAAATACTGGCAATGCTAATGGGGACATAAATTTGGCGATTTAATTGAGCGTTTTAGCACTTCGCAAATTGAGAAACCAGCGAGAACAAAGGAACACGCTGATCAATAACCAAAAAGACAGAGGGGGGGGAGAAAAACACAGCTTCCGAACTTCCAGTAAACAAATTAAAGAATCGAAAATCTTTGTCTTCCTCCAATTACTTCTCATTTACAATTATACGTCAGACGCTCGCGAGTCGCTGGCTCATAACAAACTCCGGCGGAGAAAGAACAAAAAAAGGCGCGAAAGTTGAGAGAACAACTTAATTTCGTGGAAGGCGACATCTCCGCACAACAACAACAACAGCTACGGTGTACACAAAGCTATTGTCTCGAAACATTTCACAGAAACAAATGCTGCTTTTAGAATGGAACCGAGAACCGCGCTGTGGGACTACGTCATTCGATATAATTAAGGCTTAAAAACAAAAGGCGGCTCTGGCCCGATCAATCTCCCCGAAGAAAGAAGGCGGAATAAGGCCCCCTCGAACGAAAATTTCGCCCGTGTGTTTCGGTCTCTTCTTTCCCAGGGAGACGACAATGCATGGAACAGGGGGGGGGGGGAACCCCTTGATTGAAAAATCAATAAGAGAACAAAGTTCCTGCAAGTATTTGCTTGGCCCTGGATTTTATCCGTTACAGATTACAGGCCGAGAGAAACAGGATATAGATGTGGCACAGAAGGGAAAGCTCGGAGGGAAGGGACCGAAAAAGAAAGAAAGAGAAAAAAAGGGAAAAAGAAAGAAAATAAAGAAAAATGGGAGAAATTTAATATTATTTCGGTAAATAAAGCTTCTTTATCATGGTGGCAACTGCTAGAGTAGCTAAAGGAGCTTTAGGAGGTTAAACATAGGGAAATAAATGTATATATAACAGTATGCTGTGATGCATGGAGTATTTTGTTCTTACACTGGAAACATAATAGGTAATTGGCAATTTTTCTGAAAGCAAAGTGATTCGTTAAATCGCAAAATATTTTTAAAAAAGGTTTGTTAGCTAACTAAATGTTATCACTGTAAAATCAACAAAAAGTTGCACTTTCTTCTTATTTCTTCGTCTTAGAAAAATAAAAACCGTTTATTTTAATGCATGCTGCACGGTTAAACAAAATGTAAAAAAAAAAAAGAATTAAAATTTTATTCGTTTCTAACTTACTAAAAAGAGGCCTATATTAGGGATGTCGTTAAATAATGTCGTTTTTCCTTAAATTAATACTATGCATAGCCTAAACCACTGATGCTGATAAAAAATTTGGCATGCAAGTGGATATTTTAAAATATGTGCTAGATTGCACAGCATTTTCCGAAATTCGTAATCTATGGTTAGGGGGTGGGGTGGGCGAGGGAGCCAAAACCTCCCCCCCCCCCAGATATCCTGCATGATCTCAAAATAAGAGATATCCATAAAATGCTTGCTCTAAAATACAATTCTCACAAACACTTAAAACTCAACTCAACTTTAAAAATACCGTTCTCCAAAATGTAAAAAAAAAAAAAAAAAAAAAAAAATGGTGGCCATATTTCATGAAAGAAAAAAAAATAATATCTATAAAATTCTTGCTTCAAAATGTAATAAATATGAATCCTAGTCTAGTTACAACTTGTAATTAAACAATAATTGAGGATTTATTGGTTTGAATTTCGTGTAAAACAACCACGTTATTTTTTTTTTGTTCCCCTGATATAATTTCCATAATTCGCTAGGATTTTTTCCAAGAGCCGTGTAAGCATTCCCCTCTACAGAGTCCCGAAGAGTTGGTCATTTTATCATGGAGCCCCATGAAGATACGGAGAATATAACAACCAAGCCCAAGTATAAAGTCGAACCCGATCCCACAATCCTAGAGATTGGCGCACCAACCACCATACAATCTGATAACCATACAATCCTGATCTGCGGATAAGTTGCTGTGAACTTGATAATATTTTTTTTCCAATGTATTAAATAAAAAGCGAAGAAACTTTTGATGCTATTTTAATGTTGTAAAAAGTGTTCAGAACTATCATTTGGGCATTTAGAATTACTTAAACATTCAACGAAACGTTTACTGAAAAACTTGTTAACATGTTACTTGTTTGTTTGTTTACAATCCTGTGAGGAGCTGGGGGAGCTGTGGCTCCCCTGGAACATTTCAGACGGGCTCAGCTCCCCCTTGAGAAATTCTCGCACCAGTTTTCTTTATGGTACATTGTTTACCTCAAACCTGATTTCAAAAATGTAGTCTACTTTTTCTAGGAAATTCATACAATAAACAACGAAGTCGGAGGAGAGAAAGGGTAGTTAGAACATTTGGCTGTGCCTTCAACCTTTTTTAAATGGCTTAAAACTCATGGGCATTACATGACAATAATGATGAGTATTTGTACTTCTATCTTACGTGATCAATGGATCAGTCCGGACATTCAGAATGAAATTTTGGAAAGGTTGGTACACTTAGTGCTGCAAGCTTTGTAAAGCTTTGTAAAATAAAACTCATAAAACGTACTTATCTTCAGCTCATGTGTTTCGGATGAAAATTGTTCGCCCTTCATCGGCAGAAGAGTTCTCACTATACTGTTGTTTTGGTGTGTGTGTGTCCCCTTTTTTATAGCTTATGAAGGGTGAACATTTTTCATCCGAAATATGTATACTGACGATGAGCACATGAGTATGAGTGTTATTTTGCAAAGTTTTAATTAGTTCTTATTCATTTTAAATAAAATTGCTGCTCAGAGTTAAGGCTGAAGTATCTGTCTTTTCAAAAATGTGCTACGTTTATTTTAAAATTTCTCTTATTTTTAAAATAATTTTAAATTTATAGTAAAAGAATTCAGATCAAGTAAAATGTATGTAAAATTACTTTAGTGTTCTTATGAAAATTATCTTTAAGAGTAAACATTTAACTGCAGTAGCGTACGAACTTTGTAAAAGAAGGGGGAGCTGGGGCGCACATTGTAGGGTTAGGAAATGGGTTACAATTACTGCATGTTTAGTAGCATTATTGACCAATTTTAATAGGCAAAAGACTTCTAAAAAATTCGAAATGCAATTTAAGAAACTATTTAATTAAAAAAAATTGATTCCAGTTGTATAATAGGAGGATATCAAAAGATCATTATCTCTTTAATCCGTTCTCCAGTTATAACTGGAGTTTCATAGTTTAAACTCCAGTTTTCCGTTTAGTGTTTTTTTTTTGTTAAGCTGACTAGTTTTATCAAATGCTCTGCCAATACCAGTAAAATTTTAACCAGAGTGACCAGATCCAGAGAAGAATTCAAAAATTTGGATGCACGAGTTGTGAAGTTTATATCTGTGAAACAAAACATTCTCAAATATGTTAAAATATTTTTTAAAAATTTCAGTTCATTGAACGAAGACATGATGTTTCTTAAAATAATATGGGGTGTTACCCTAAAACTAAAACTAAATAAAAAATAAAAAAATAAATATTGGTGCAGCAAAACTAAACATTTGCGGCCTATCCATGCCTTCGCAACCACGGGTACGGAAGCATACGTCCCGGCGTCACAAGCCCCCAGTGTTAGTTCCCATGAAAGATGGGTGTTACCCTAATATTACTAAAATTTCGGTTACATAATCGGTTACTAAAGGTTACGAAACATAAACATCAATGTTTATTTTTCTAACCTTCGTGAGGGTTGATGAATAATTTGGTATTCATGAGAAGAAAGGACTGCTGTACGAACATAAAGTTTTATTTTACTTTCATGTGCCTTTAATACAAATATGTTAGTTTTTTTTTTTTTTTTTGCTAAAAAATTAATATTCTTGAGTATTTTTAAAAAATTATTTTAGGTTGCAGCAGTTTCTCATCATCTAAAAACTGTTCCAAATGAGTAAAAGTCTAACCGAAAATTCCTTTTGCCGTAATAGATAAGTAAGTAATAATACAAAATTCATCACCACTCGTCAATGATAGAAAAACATTATTTTTCAGATACACAAGAGAAATGAGGAAGTAAAAAAAGGAGAAAAATATTTTTGGAGGATGTTTCAGAAGAAGTTGAATAGCGGTTAAAAAAGAAATGAGTTGCTTGAATGCAGGGAAACATCGAAAAAGTATAACTAGCAGAGCAGTATATTAGGAATCAAGTTGGGCAATAGATAATAGCATACTGGAGTGCAGCATAAATATATTTGAGGAAATTAACATTATGTAAAGATATGAGAAACGTGGCATGATTATACTGTAGAAATACTTCGGCACAGCAATATATTGGATAATGGATAGCGTACTCGAGAACGAAATATTGGCTTATGCAATAAACATACTTGGGAAAATCAAAACTATCTGAAGATATGATAAACATGGCATAGAGGTACTGTAAGAATGCTTCGGTACAGAAAATTTCTAATTTATAGCTGAGGTTCAAGTTTTGCGGTGACTGTTTCGATGCCCAAAGTCACGAACACTATCTTCCTAAATTATAAAATTTAAATAAGAACTTAAGTTATAAAATCATACTCCCGGAATTAGAATTTTAAAAGTTTAAGTGCATTTTCCAATAATTTAAAATTTTATGTTTGTCATTTTGTAAAGTCCGTTTACATCAACTTAAATAAGGACTTCTTTCTTATTCATACGTCTAAATTCTAATACCCATTTGATTACTATTAAGTTGTGTAAAAAATTGAGTCTACAGTTTGTAAGATCATAAAAACTAATCGGTGAAGCATTTTCAAACAAGTTCTACGTAATGATAAAAATTTTCAAACTTCATCGTCCAGTTTTTATTCTGAGGATAAATGTGCCTCTCTCAAAACAAGCCTCTAATCAACAATTGCTTTATTTCAAGCTTATACAAAACACAGAGACATGAATCGTAACAAACTATAAGCTTAAAAACTAATCACTGAAGCATTTTCAAACTAGTTCTACTTACTGATAAAAATTTTCAGCCTTCATGATTTAATTTTTATTCTGAGGATAAATGTGTGTCTCTCTAAACAAGCTTCTAATCAACAATTGCTTTATTTCGAACTTTCACAAAACACAGTTCCATGAACCGTCACAAATTATATGCTCAAATTTCCTGTATAACATGTTTAAAAGAAGGCAGTGTTATTGAGACATTTGAAGGAATGCAAAGAAAGTAAAAGAAAAGTACATATTCAGAGAGAAAGGAAAGGTGCTGTTTCTGCCTAACGATTTGGTGTTCTGAAGTTCAAATTTAACGATTCAACGATCGGAAATGGAAGCTGTATTGATTTCGCATTACGCAATCAATCGCATTAAAGCGCACGTTGAGAGTCGTTTATTTATTTTATATTTATATTTTTATTTTCTTAAATTGCATTATTTTTTTCTGCTTAAATAGAATAATCTTCTGCTATAAATGAAAACATTTTAATTTATTTTAAGCATACAGTTTAAGTATTTTGTGCTAAAGCTTTGGTTTGCGTTTTTTCTTCTCTTGTATATATTTTTTAAGGTGGGTACTTAAACAATCAGTCATTCGTCGCTACTAAATCATGAAATATTGCCGATTTTATTATGGAAATATTTCATGATTTAGTAGTTGGCCACCCAGTGGACAGCCAACTTTACCTCCCATAAAGGATCGGACAAGTTAATACCCAAGCCTGAGCCCGGAATCTAACCCAGAGCCAAGATGTGAAAGAATGCTTCGTTAGCTATTATAGCACCAGGCGGTAGCTTCTTGCAATGTGTTAGAGTTATTTTATTAAAAGTACGTAATTCGCACACACAAAATAAACTTGGACTTTCAGTTATAAAATGTCACTGATTATTTTTTAAATAATGTTTACTCATAGTAAACAGTAGTTGGAAATTCTTTGGGGTTTTTTTCTTATAGAAATCCTTAAACATTTTCCAGCTTGTGCATGTCGATCGTGTGTACTATCGTATATTCTATGTCGAAAAATGTTTGTTTTGCAATTTTTTATCACCTTTTGGAATGACATTAGTTTAAAAACATGATATATCGATTAGAAATCATTATTTTTGATAAATAATTACATTTACAGAAAAAAAGAACCGCTTATGCATCTTTTAGAAAAGGTATATAAAATTGTTATATTTTTTTTTTTTACTTTTACCAAATTCGATTTGATATCGTGCATAACTTGGTGATTTTGATTTACGAACTAACTACGTATCTGGTACTGGATTTTTTCGACTTGAAGAGTATTATTTTTTATTTTATTACAATGAGGATTATTTGGCCTGAAAATAGGCGGTATAGTTACAGATATTGCGTTTAAATGGGCTATTGAAAGTTTTATAGCTTTTCCAGCCGTAAAATATATCACATTCATAAACCCTGTCAAACTCTGATACTGAACTGCAAATTCCCTTCCTACTTTTTATAACCCATAAAAATGTTTCATGAACTTGGAATATTTTGTAAGGGGTATTTGGGAGGAATGGTGAACAGGAGTAACATCTGAGATTCATTTTGAATAGTGTTTTCAGAAAGTTTTCTTCTGGTGACAAATCAAAAACTTTTAATGCAAGATACCAAGCAGTAAATTTTACAGTTTTTAATATTTTCTTTAAAATAAAATGGTTGAAAATTTATTTCATTTATTTCCTTTGAATTCAGCTTAACCCTTTAACGCGCAGTGTTCCCGCTCTGGGAACATCAAACTCTGACATTTTGACTGTTGCCAGTCACGAAGAATAGATTTGATTTCTATAACAATAGTTGCGGGTGACATAGCTCCACGAGAATTTTTTACTTTTTAGCACGTCATTTCCCGTAAAAAATGGTCACGATTATTTTTAACAGCACTGACATCTGTTGAAGAACGCGAGAACAGATGGATAGATTGCCCAATGCTGAAAAATGGGCGGCCGTTGCCATCACTCGACTTAACTACCAGCAAGATGGCGGACGATCGAAACGTTCATCGCGTGCCACAGAACTAGAGAACCTTCTTTGACGCAGCTGGCTGTGCGTCACAGCACATAAGGAAGAAATTGTAGACATTGCGAGATCTTAAAACATGAAAAAAGAAGAAATAGCCTTTACTTATTTATAAATATTGTGTACAGAGATTGGGATAATCTGTACAGTAAGTTTGACAACTTTCTGCATTAGATACCATGCCCATGGGTGCCGGCAGAATATTTACCAGGGGGAGCAAAGACTACTCCAGGGGGGGCAAAAACTACTCAAGGGGGGGCAAAGCCTACTTCAACGTATGGTTACCATGTTGGAAATAGCAAAAAAGCAAGGGAAAACACTGCATTCAAAAATCCAGGGGGGCCATTGCCCCCCACTGCCCTATGCTGCCGGCGCCCATGACCATGCCCTTTTTACATAAAAGTATTCCATGTTTGGTACCCTACAAATCCAATAGGAAGAAAATGTACTAGTTACACTTGTCGTAAAGCTTCTTGCGTTATTCATTTTATAAAACAAACCAGAGGAATTCAAAATTTTTGTCCGGGTGATCCTGCTTAAGACATTGACGTAATCTGTCGATCGGAAAAATGTTAAAAGTAAGGTTTGAAGTAATATAAATATTACACGAAAAATAAATAATATTAAATACATATGTTTGTGTTTGTATAACGTAGGGTATAGTTACTTTCTACATTTAACGATAATAATTTCGTATCATTAAATGTAGAAACCAATAAGTTCCTTTTAAAACCAATACATTCCTCTAAAAGTGTTCCATCGATGTATCTGTATTAAATTGAATTTGTTTGCAAGTTTAAATTCATCATGCAGCTCATAGATCGAATACAAATGGAATAAATCGTTATCTAAAAGGTACATCATGTGTTCTTATGAGAAAATAATAATCTATATTCTGGAAACCATAATCATTTCTTTCGCTCTTTTCTATTTGATTATCCTAGGAGTTTGTGATTAATATTTCGGTATTTCCTATTTCTTAGATTACTTATCGAAAATACTGTTGTTTCCTGAGAGGAATATATTTTACCTTTGCTCTCACGAGATCTGGAAATTCCTACTCACATAGTTCTTCATTATTTCCCGTAAAAAAAAAATGAAAAATAAATAAATGTCTTGTTTTGCTTTCGACGCGTTCCACAGTCGCCTTGAAAAATGGGCTCCACGGCAATCGCGTTAATATCGAAAGAGAGGTTTGCGCAAAATTTCGCGCCGCAAAAAGAGAGTTGGAAAGTTTTATGGCCTGTGTTGCTCCGTCTGTTCCTCTGGAGACATATTTCGGTGAGGATTGAATTCTAGTTCAAGGCCCTTACGAGACCTGTGGGTGCGTTTAGAGTCGGACGCCTCATTACGCACGCAACTACTCACTAAAACACACACATCATCATTTCTCTTTCATTCGTTGGCAATGGGACAAAAAAAAAAGAAAAAATAATAATCAGAGATCGGTGTCATTGTTAGGAAAGCATTAAGGGTATTGTTGCTTCGGGAACGTCGAGGAGATGTATTGTAGGGTCCTATTGGTCGACGTAAGCCAGCAGTATGACGTCACATAAATTTCTGAATTCATTTGATATGCAATCTTCTGCATGTGAAATAATTCAGTAATGTTTAATGTGATAAAATAAAATTAAAATTAAAAACCCAATGTACAAAAATGCTTGATCTAGTAGAATAATTTTAAAGATGTTCTTTACATGAAACCCAAATAAATGAAAAGCTTTATTACTTCCTTATAAATTTGAAAAAAAATGCTGAGCTGAAGACTTGTAAGGTAGGCAGTGTATATTCAAAGTTAGTCATAAGAAGTAAGTAAGGCAGAGACTTTAAAACTGCCATTTCAAGTAATCATTCCCAGACGTGACAATTCTCATGCAAAGTAACCGAAGAAATTGGTTTTTTGAACAATCCTGTCTAGTTCAAACAAACTAAGAGCCGAGCAAGCTTTGGAAAGAAAAGCGATACCGAAATACTTTTAGAATCCGCTTGATGTGTACTCCTTTAGTTAGTCATCAGTAAGCGAATGTATTGAGTCAGCACTTCCACTATTCTCACTCCAAATAAGTATCGTTCACAAATGGAGTAGTTTCCATATGACGAAACAGAACAATTTTTTATTTCTACCAACCCTTCTTCCTGACTCAGAAACGAGTAGGCATTGAAAGGAAAAGGATACCAAGATTCTTTAAGAATCCACAAAAAGTATAAATTTCTTTACTCAATCATCATTATGTGAATTTCTATTACGACAAAACGGAACACAAATTGCTTTTCCCATTCACAACTCTTTCCTGCTCAAACAAACACAGAGCAGAGCAAGTTCCACCAAGATACTTTCAGAATCCACCGGAAAAGTGCATTTTATTAGTTAATCATCAGTAAGTGAAAACAGTAAGTATTTCGAATGCCTGTTTCCAGAGTTTGTTTGCTGTTATTCGAAATAAATATCACCCACAAACGTAGTAATTTCCATTACGACAAAACGGAACACAAACCACTCCCACACCACTTTCCTAATCATGGCTATGAGTCGAGCAAGTTCCACCAAGATACTTTTAGAATCCACCGGAAAGCATACTTTGTCAGCTAATTAGCAGTAAGTGAAGACAGTGCTTTTACAACTCTCATTCGAAATAAATATCATTTACAAACGTTGTAATTTCCATTACTACAAAATGAAACACAACTTGTTTTTTCCCACCCACAGCTTTTTCTTGCTTAATCAAACACAGAGTCGAGCAAGTTCTATCAAGATACTTTTAGAATTCCCCGGAAAAGCATACTTTGTCAGCTAATCATCAGTAAGTGAAAGCAGTGCTTTTAGAACTCTCATTCGAAATAAATATCTTTCACAAAGGCAGTAATTTCCATTACGATAAACGCAACACCAAATTGGTTTTTTCCACCTACAACACTTTCCTGCTCAAACAAACACAGAGTCGAGCAAGTTCCCCCAATATACTCTTAGAATCCACCCGAAAAGAGAATTTTGTCAGTTAATCATCAGCAAGTGAAGACAGTGTTCCAACAACTCTCATTCGAAATAAATATCATCCACAAACGTAGTAATTTCCCTTACGACAAAACGGAACACACAAATTGGTTCTTCCCACCTACAACACTTTCCTGCTCAAACACAGAGCCGAGCAAGTTCCACCAGGATACTCTTAGAATCCACCGAAAAAGTGAATTTTAATCATCAGCACGTGAAGACAATACTCCAACAACTCTCATTCGAAATAAACATCATTCACAAACGTTGTAATTTCCATTATGACAAAACGGAACACACAAATTGGTACTTCCCACCCGCAACACATTCCTGCTCAAACAAACACAGAACCGAGCAAGTTTCCCCAAGATACTCTTGGAATCCACCGGAAAAGTGAATTTTAATCATCAGCACGTGAAGACAGTACTCCAACAACTCTCATTCGAAATAAACACCATTCACAAACGTGATAATTTCCATTACGACAAAACGGAACTCACAAATTGGTTTTTCCCACCCACAATACTTTCCGGCTCAGAGCAGAAGCGAGACTTGAAAGGAAAACGATACCAAAAGACACTTTTAGAATCCTAGCGCCGATATCGCGTGTGCCTGTCCAGTGGCGTGATCTGATTCATTACCAGCTAACGATCCAGAGTTAATGAGCGGTGTTAAAAAATTAAAAGCGAAATAATAATAAGTGAGTAGAATAAAAAAAAATGGCGCAGAACTTACACCCTGGAAGCTGAGTGTTAAGAGAGGGGACAGATATTAATGGCCGAAGTCACAGTCCATTCGCCTTCTGTACTACAGCTACATTGGAATTTATTTTCTCTTTTAAGGGATGCCTTTTATTTTTTTCCTTTAACAAATGGAATAAAGAGGTTAACTCTTTAAATGCCAGTGACACTAGTAAGTGCTGTTTTTCAGGCTGTTTGGAAGCGTGATTCAATGCATTATCTCTACAGTGTCTTATACATTTTAATGATATTCCAAGTAGACAAATGTATGGCGAGGATAGCGATAAAGTTAACCGAAGTGTTTTCGGTTTCAACTGAAACAAACAAAAAGCCTTTCCGTATTGCTAAGTAATTGTTTCGATTAATGTAAGCGATTTGGACTATAAACAGTGATTTATTGTATGCAGTACTTGTTAACAAGATTATTATTATTATTATTATTATTATTATTATTTGATACTGTGTCCACTTTTGAGCATTGCGATAAATGTTAGGAAGTTTGTGACAATGTAATAATATTCGTCTAATTCTTTTTAAATTGTACATTTTTTTTCCAAATGCAATTTTTTGAGAGGCGTATTAATAGATATATCAATATACACTGTTATTATAAGTTGTTCAAAATTTTACCATAAAATGGTGCTACATTAGCTGCAACTTTCCTATGGAGAAATAAGGTTTCACCATGATTTCTGCATTATTGATCAGTATAAGCATCAATTTATGGTGCAAAGTTTCTCCATAGAAAGGTGGCAGCTAATGTAGCACCATTTTATAATGAAATGTTGAACTTCTATTAAAAGTATATCATCATTCAAAAGAGATATATCACAATGAGGTAATTTTAAACCATGTTGCTTTTATTGAAATCGACCTCAAACATTATTAAAGATTTTTAAACTATTATTTATTTTTTTCTCTCCAGTTCAGTGCTTTGAATCATAAAATTTCGAATATATAGTCACAAAGTTCAAATAATCATTAGATTTTGCATTTCATTCTCTTAAAGCTTTTAACATTCAAATGAACTCTTTAGTGTGTTTTAGCAATTTGAATAAAGAAACAGTTTTATTGATTATGATTATGATTTTGTGTTTAAAGAAAAGCTACACCAGGACTATCTGCCTAAAAAGAGGATTCCTTGGTAAGAGAATTCTCTAAGACGTTCTAACGCGTATTCGCATTACATCTAGAGAAAACCGCCCCAAACTCCAGACCGTTAAATCGGCAGCTGAGCGGTAGTGCAGAACCCTGCACCTATACTCAGTTCCCTGCCAATCGGTCATCTCTGGCCTCCCTGTTGGATTTGAAACAATGCTGAAACAAAACACTTAAAACCACAAAAATAAATAATCATGTTATATTACATTATAAGAATCAGCTTCTGTTGTTTATTGAATTGGGTTGTCTAATTTGAAAACATAAGCCTAGGCATATAGTTAGGATCGTTTAAACTGTTGGGGGATCGTTAGGATGAGAACTGTCCCATGTTTATTTTACAATAAAAATAAACTTTCCAAAATCAGAAAATCTAATCCGATAAACTTTGAAGTTGTTTAAGCATACATTCTGATCAACTCAGCGGTCTGTCAGTATAAGCTGCACATTAATTTAGAGATAGTTGTTCAAGAATTATTGGGGAGCTAAAATCTGGGGATTTTGAAACAACAGTGTGTTATTAAGTTAGATTTTTATTTTTTTTAAGTATCATTTATCCGGCATGATAATTTAAATTCTCGGATGAATGACCCGGTTTACTAAAAGCTTTTCTTGGTAAAATTTAATTAAAAGGGCGCTCCACTTAAAAGTTGTATTTTTAATTATAATCATTGTTCTTGACTCTTTTTTGTGTATGCTGGAAATTCCTTAAAATCTAAAATTTTTTATTTTTCTTTATATTTATTAATAGTATATTAAATCTTTAGTTTCTTAACACTTTGGTTTCTGTGGAAGATTTTTCTTTCTTCCTTAAAAGCAGTTAATTTTTTGATAAAATAAAACGACATCGGGGAAGATTGTATTAAACTTTGGGACTTAATTTTTTACAGCTCTAAGTCAAATATTTATTTAGTTAAAAAAACACTCAAAATGCTGGTATTATAGAGAAATAAAAGTAAATTTATAAAAAAATACATAAGACAGTAATTTGTGCTTTTTATTAGTAGTACGTACATGTTTTTTACCTTAAATATGCTTTTATACAAAATTATTTCTTTTAAAGATTTTTTTCTCACTGCCAATTGTTCTTTTATTTTTGTGCAAATAATTACGTTAAACACTTTAATTTCCTAATACATTTACTTTTAGAAGAATTTCAAAATATTTCTTCTAACCTCAAACAATTTCTTCATTTTTATCTCAAATTAATGTCCGAAGTAATTTAACAACCTCACTCGCACAACTGCATTCTTCTACCTAGCTAAAAACTAAAAAACTGTAACTACAGGCCTTCAATCAAATAACGAGACACCCAGAGTTCAAATCAAACAGTTTATTAAACATAACTAAAAAGAAATAATTACGCTGAACACATTTGCACGTAGTTAAAAGAACATCTGCAGATCACAAGAATGCGACATCGCAACAGCATATTCTACAGAAACTGTAAGAACATATGATGTCATTTTTTAAAATACAAGTTTTACACCCTTCAATTTCAGAATTTGGGTATAGCGAAAGTCATAGGGAAAACAGGGAAGTGTAAATCAGAAGCACAAGGGAAAAACACGTGGTCATCATTATAAAACATGGAAATAGCAAGAAAAGTTGGTAATCAATAAAATAATTATGAAAACAAATAAATAAGGAACTCAAATTTACAACTATTTTTTTATGGTGAATACTTAAAGTACGTGATTATAAAACTGTGATAGTAGTAACTCAAGCTTAGTTTTATTTCTTTACGAGTTTTAAATAAAATCATATCATTCAAATTAATCATCATTTCTAAAAAATATTTTTGGTTGTTAAAGTATACGAAATATTTCCGTGTATAAACCGAAAACTTTAGAAATTTCTTCCTAAAGCTAAATTAAAGTAGGTTGGCTTATACACATAATGTTGACCCTGTCACTCGAGGTATAATAAATTACGCATTTATCTGCACAGATTTTGCAATTGTACATCCATTGCATTATCCCATCATCAAAAAAAAAAAAAATAATTAAACATAGCAACACTGAAACTAATTTTAAGAACTTCAAAAAAAAAAAATAAAATAACCAATATGCTGTTGGAATATCAAAGTTAGTGAGAAATGAATGTAATATACTAGACAAATCCAGAATGTGTTGACCTCACAATTTTCAAGTTCATTACCTATCTAAAGCAATTATTTCTATACTTCGCATATAACACTACCTCGGGAGTCAAACTGATTTAACTGCAGTTATCTTTTTCAAATTCGTTTTTATGCTGTGAAAGTTTAAGCAGTAACTGAAACTGAAAACACATAAAATTAGTTCTTTACGTCCCTTTAAAAAGTCTTAGATAAAAGGGGGGGGGGAATCCGGTTTAAGTACCTCCCAATAGCCTAACAAAGACGTAATAAGAAAAAATTAACATAATATCTGAATAAGTTATTAAAAAATGAACTTTAGTGACATTCTTTATTCTGCGTTTTATATTAAGAACAAGAAAGCCGAGCATTGCTCTCAGATTTAAGTTTTTTCATGTTCTTTTGTTCCAAACTACGTTGACTAGAACTTAGAAAAATTGTTACATACTGTTACACATGTCCGGTTCGTATGTAATAATTTAAACTGTACTTACATGAAAAGAAAAGCAGGAACACTTGTAGCACTCATGAGAGTGCTTCATCATAATTAAGATTTTTTGATCTGAAAAGTATAACGCTGCTGGAAATTTTTTAAAAGAGCATTACTTTTTGAAGTAGGTAGTAAAAAAATGATAACTGAGCAAGAGTATAGTGTGGGTATCATATATAACAGCGTTTGTCCACAATATCTGCAATTGTATAGGTATTAATGCTTTATACTTTTTTATTAGCTTGGGTATGAAAAAAAAGATTTATCTCATTTGATTATGTTTCATAGCGTTTCATACTTCGATTGTTTGAGGTTTTTTAAGTATTCACTGCAGTTTAAGTGTTAGGAGAAGTCAAGCATTTAGTTTGTTTTCAATTTCTTCTTGATGTAAAATAATCTGAAATCAAAACTAATTGATAGATTACTTATCAACTGTTTATGTCATGTTCAAATTAATGCTTTATGTTATTCTATCAGAGTGTTAAGCAAAAATTAAAAAAAGACTTTTAATAATTGGAAAGCTATAGTTTGAGCCAACCACCTATCTTGTCACCAAATTTCATTTCATTTGCTTAAGTTGTTGTCACGTGATGCGCGAACGAAAATTAACGATTTTTGCAGAACTTCAACGTCTAATCAAAATTTTTAAAAAACTCGAAAACTGTAGCTTAAGACGAGTGATCGCTTTAGTCGTTATTACGTGAATCGTGAACAAAAATATAGGCATTTTTAAACAGTTTTCTTAAAATTTCAACATGAAATCAATTTTTTTTAATCCGGCGCCTATAGTTTGAGATGAGTTACGAACCATCATTTCATCAAATTTAATTTCATTTGCTTCGGTCATTTTTACGTGGAGAACAAAAGAAAGTTTCACGGACAGACTGACAGAACGACATACAAACTTTTTTGACGGTCATACTGGGTTTCTAAGTGCTTGGAACGGACCGAAATCGCAAATTTTTTAATTCCAAGTAATGTACAGACAAAAATCTAATTTTGTTTACGTAGATATGCAAGAATTTTTGTTATTTCTTCCAATAAAAGTTTTTTATGGTACACTGGATGTGACGTCATTATTTTTCTTTATAGAAAACTGTGGGTCGTAGATTCTTTGGACTTTTTTACGCACTCTGAGGGAGGCATACAGCTATGCAGTTTATCCGGTCTTGCTTTGACAGCCTGTATTTTTGCACACCGCTATACTTAACCTTAATGGTTAAGATTACTTAACTCAGCCTTTTTTATTAAAACTAATACTATAGATTAAGCTTTATTGGTTTTGTCAAATCAATAAAGCATTTTAAAATAGGAAATACGATTTTCAAATTATGTCTTAAAGTTTGTGTGAATTTAAAACTATTAACTGTAGTAAAAGTATCAGTTTATTCTTGTAAGATTCAATAATTTTGTGTGCGAGACAAGATAAAAACCAGTAATGCTTACATAATTTAAGAGACTGAAATTTAACTAAGTGCATCGACACATCTATTATGGCATATCGACTTAGAAACCAAAAACAACGGGAAAAAATATCAAAAATTAGGATCAATTCACAAGTGAGTTTTAATTTTAATTGGTTAAACCAATATGAGGATTATTGTTCCAAACTATTGTGTAGATTTTTAAATGAATGCTTCTAATTACGTAATTTAGTAGAAATTTATCTACTCAATTATCTGGTTGAAAATTATTCTTTGGACATTAGGTGTGAAAGCACTGCACTATGCTTAGATTAGTAGATTTAAATAGACACATTGTATAAAGCTACATATTTATAAGCTGAAATTTTAGTTTATCACGAAGTAAATTCTTCACACTTGTTGTATTAAATAAACAGTGCAATATGTTATAGTATTTCAAGTTCTTTTAAGCTAAAAATTGTTCGTTATTGCAAAAGTAAAATCTTGACGCAATTGCCGAGATGCTATTATAAAATTTTTACGCTTCCCATTTTAGCTCATTTGTAAAGCATTCCAAAGAACCCAATTTTTCATTCACGTAAGTTAACATACTAAGAGTTTTGACTGTAAAACCACTTTTACGTTTGTAATACAGTATGTGCAGTGAAGCTAAAGATACGCCTGGTTTCGATTGGGAACTAGCGGTCTGCTTAGAAAATGCACCATTTCTTTCACAGTACTTATCCAACACATTAATAAAATATATATTTTCATGAATTATTTTCTAAAATAATTTTTAATATCTATAAATTGCTTACTTAGAAAATGCGTCCAAACTGTTTGAAATAGGTCAGTTTTAATTTTTTTAAGTGGAAAATAAACTTGCATATGATTAAAGTGAGCACAAGTGTGACCTAAAATAATGAGATTAATTAATTAATTAATTTCTGAAATTACAGGAACTTCTCATTACTTTCTTCATTTATTATTCTTGATACTTAGAATTTATTTATTTATTTGTTCTCTCAGTGTGTAAAGTTGTATGATTCGAATTCATTAGTTATACAAAAATAAAATTTTAAGTTGAAACAAAAATTCGCTTTAAATACAGCCGACATTTTTTTTAAAAAGTACTAAAAATATTTCAAGATGTTTCTAGTTAAATTTATTTTTTCTCTCTCACTGAATTTAAAACATACATTTTTAAAACAAAATACAAGGTCTATACAAAATACAATACAAAGGTCTAAGTTTTCTCGTGATAAAAGAAAACGATATTTTTCATATAATTAAGAGTTCGAATTTCATAAAATTGAAATTAACAAAATTTGGTCATAATTAACCCCTTATCTTACCCTATTCATTAAAAAAACATGGAAATAAATAAAACAAAATAAGATTAAATAGTAAATACCAATATTTCACGGTTTAATATTTTCATAAAGTAATAAAAGAAGTATACGTTATTTCTAGCCTTCTTTTATTATGTGTAGCATTGGTCATGCGGTATTTTGTGTAGCATTATCTTAGCCTAAAAGTTAATAAATTTTAGTTATCTAGTACTATTGTTTTATGAGTAATAAATAATATAAAAGTAAGGAGAAAATTCTTATTATTTTCGTGAGAAATTAATGCAATTATTGCGTGTTTTTACTTTAAAGTACAATTATAAGATTAAAGAATGAGATACTTTTAAAAAATGATCTATTTATCGTCTTTAAATAAAGTAACATTTCCATAAACATTGAATACTAAAAGTGCAGGCCAATTTTCGATTTCAGTAATGTATCATATGATTTTTGCACTGACCAACTCAATAATATTTTGCCGAATATAAGAAACTATAAAGAAATAAGAATATTACCCTCTGTATTTTTATCTATAAACTGTTAGAAATTTCTTTAACAAGTTTGATTCTGGAAGTAAATGTTTTTAAATTTAAACTATACATTTATATATATATATATATATATATATATATATATATATATATATATATATATATATATATATATATATATATATGTTATCTGAAAAATTAATTATTTTTAAATCTAGTTGCTTTAATTAAGTACTGTGTAGTGATTATTGCATTCATTATATAAAATAACAGTTATCTATTTACTTATTAATTATTTTCATAAGAAAATATTCATCATAATCTGTCATTTTAGTTAAAATTAAATATTAAATCTTCATTTAAAACAAAACAGAAAAGACACTGTAAAATTGATTGATTCTTTTTAGATAACATTAATATTTATATATTTTATGACAATAATAAAAATTGATTACAATTTTCTGCTCATGTTAATTGATGGTTGTCAATAGAAACAGATATGCACTGCCATTTCAACCCTCACTAAGGTGATATTTTTAGCAAGTCCCCAAAGCATTTTTTACTAATGACAACATTTCTATTGTCCTTTTTCAAACGTGGGTCTATTAGGGTATTATTTTATGTATTATTAATAAAAGTTGTTATATATATATATATATATATATATATATATATATATATATATATATATTAATGAGACGTTACTCTGAATATCAGGAATATACATTTTGTAGCTGAATGCTACTAACTACTCTGTAATTGAAACTAATGCAGAAAAGTTAATCAGCTAGATAAATAGATAGATGAAAAGAAGATAGATAATTTTCTAAAGCATAAAAAACGAAATTCTCATAAAATTAAATGCCACCTGAATTTGCACTTCCCCAAAACATTTTCAAGAGGAATTACCTTACCCCATACGTACAAAAGTGATATTGTGCAGAAAATTTTGTAAGTACAGTTAATAAGATTTGAATAAACCGCATGCGATGCCAAGGAACACGAGAACATGTAACTTTTGTCAAGCGATGATAAGCTTAGGTCCCGCAATGGCCTAGTCGCTAAGTTCAGTTCCCATAAGAACATGGAAAATGAAGCAGCACTGGCTTAGCCAATGCTTGGGAGGGTTAGAATCTCTTTCGGCTGCGGTTTTGTGGAACCGTATACGCTAATGGGAGCTGCTGCACGTAAAATCTGCTCGAATAATGACTATCAGAATAATGACTCAATTCCTGTTTTATAGCTATCAAAGTGAAGGTCTAAAGTATGGAAAGTTTATATATTGTACTAGATAGTCCTCATATAAATAAGAAAATGTTAGAAAAAACAAAATTTTAAAAAACATCTTTTCCTATGGAATTGAACAACAGCTGAAATATATCGAAATATCTTTTAAAAGAAAACAGTTATCTACACTTGAAAACCTTGAAGTGCAATTGCTTCTACACGTATGCAGTGGGGTATCTAAATACTGGCTGAATTTAGCACACCCTAGCATCCCCCCCCCCAGCTTAATTTTTATCTATTTTTCTTTAAAAATGTTTTTAATAAGTAAATAATAATAATAATAATAATAATAATAATAATTTTGCAAATTATTTTAAAAGGAAAATATAGTTATTTCCTTTTTTAAAATATATTTAAAAAGTTGCATAAAGTATTTCAAAATAGTCGAGATATATCTAATTATAGCACGACGGTTTTTTTGTATTTCAGAATGTTAGAACTGTTCTTATCCGAAAAAAGTTAGTTGCCTGTAAAACTGTCTTTACATTCATTAGACAGCGGGCGCAGTGAAGTACGCGTATCGATTACGCGCGCAGAGGAGATTTATCGTATCGCGTACGTATCGATTTTAATTCAAATAGATAGATGCTTGTGTGAAAGAAGGGTAAAAGACTGTAGATTTCAGATCGAAGCATAGAAAAAATGTTGATGCACCCAAAAATTGAATTTGAAGATTTCGTGTGATAAAGGAAGGAACAAATTAAATCAATAATTTTAAACCCACGAAATTCAACGTACGTGACAATTCTTTGTTTTACAATCTTTTACAAAGTTTCTGTTTTGAGCCGAGTTTATTTTGTCACAGAGGGATTTAACGTCGACATATATTCGATAATTCTGATGATAAATAAAAAATCTGATTAAATTCTTTCCTTCAGTAAAAATATCTTTCCTTGGTGTCATTTTTTACTATTTCAAAATATTGTGTATCTTGCCTAAAATCTAAATTAATGTTTTAAAACATTTCTTAATTGTTTTTTCCCTCAATGATAACTATATGCCATTTACAGACATCAGGTATGATACTGGGTGTACGTAAAAAAATATTGCCCTTTGGATGGTTTTAATTACAAAACTGAAAAAATTACAACAGTTTTGGACAAATTAAATTTAAAAAGCATTTTAGAGCTGACAAAATTATACATTTTTGATGTAAGCACCTTAAAAAAAAGTTTGGGATTCAACAACCTTCCCTCCTCCTGAATTTTGAAGACATATATTACTTATAAAAGAATATCCCAAATTTTAAAGTCTTTATTTCCTTACATAAAAAGTAAACGAAATATTTAGAGTTATTCATTTATAAGTAAGGTATGCATCTGAAAGTATATCCCTTACCATGGTTTATGGTCTTGCTTTTTAATAGGTCGAGATATTGAAGGATGATCATACAAAGCATATTTTATAAACTTTATAATGGTATTTTTTATTTAGTTAACACAAAATATTGTAATTTCTTTACACTTGCAATTCTACATCTTCAAATTTAAAGTATACTTTTAATTACACCCTTTGCAATGCTGATATGATGTTCAAACCTTAAAATGATTGAAAATAAGTACAGAAGATGCTATGTATGTCAATGTCTGCATCGGTTTCATGTTGAAAGCCGTAAATTTAACACACGGAGTTCCTTCTCATATCCTAAATACAAAGGATATTTAGAAATTTATTACTGGTATCGTTTATCTAGTATATATGTATGTATATATATATATATATAAAGGAAGTTTTAATGAAAATCTACCCTTAAGGACTGAGAGGGTTTGTTGAAGGCTCTTAATCTCTTTGCCATCTATTATGTATCAACACTGATTTCAGAAATCAGAATATTGAAATTTAGCATGTTGATGTCTTTCCAAATGCATGAGAGTTTCATGAAACTAAAACCCTCTGACTGAGGGTATTGAATATCATGCATCAACATCCAGTCTAATCCAAATGCTTTTGAAGCACAGACTTGTCTAGTTCAACATTGTCGAAAAAAACTATAGCATGTTCAAAATGCATAACTTTATTAGCAGTAAATGGTGTTTAAATAATGGATGTATCAGACATCTACCTTTTCAATTTTTTTTTCGTTATTAACCGATTTGCTAACTGAAGTTAAAAAAAGGTCAAAGGTAATTATTTTATAAGAAAGATGAGCCTATCATCTACAGATGTTCAAATGACAAGTACGACGTAGAGAAATTCATCATGTTTGGCTTATAATAAATAGTTTATAAAAGGGAAGTAATTTTTTGTCATTTTACTGCATTGACACAATTTACATGAAAGCATTAAAAATGTCTGTGATTTTATTTTATTTTTCCCACCTATCATAATCTCCTATCATAGCAAGTGGTTTGTTTTTTTATTACGAACCAGTTTACAGCTATTTAAATTCTTAGTGATGAACTAAGCAATCAAATAGCAGTAAAATGGTTTTATTAAACATCTATTTACAAAAACACGCATCCAATAAAACAGCATCACTGGGTTGCTACAGCAACGGCTACGCAATCTCCGCTTTTTTTCGCATTTTAATCAAACTCTGTTCTTATTAATGCTTTATTTTCTATCACAAACACAAGATGCCCTGCTTGTCCTCCGCAGCCCCCTCTATTAAATAAAAAACCCTGGCAAAAGCTATGTACATAAAAAAAAAACACCCACCCTACTGAGAAATATCTGAAGGGGGTGGGTGTTCTTCAGTGTTTTTCTGCTTTTAGAATCGATTTTTCAATCAGGAATTCTCGCGCTTTTGCATTGTCGCACGACAAAAGGGCGAGGGTGGAATCGGGAGGGTTAGAATCAGACAGCAATTCCTCCCCCCACCCCCCCAACTCCTCCAACTTCTTTTCCCATTTCCCATTTGAATGCTTGAAGATGGATCACTCCAGAAACCTGCTGGCGCCTTTTTATTCCCACCTTTCATGCTATCAAATATGATATTTAAAATGGGCAAGGGCGTGGCAGAGCGGGTTCTGTTTCCTTGTGCAAGGGCTGGTGGGTGGATGTGAATATAGCGGGGGGGGGGGGGGGGTAGTGGGCATGAAGCTCCGAAATTCTGAAGAATGCGTTTATTGGAAATTTGCGTCATTGTGATACCATAAAATGGCGTTCGATGTTTATGGGTAACTCCCTCTGGCATCAAGCTCAGATGTTTGGATCGGAGGAGTGTTTGGGAAAAGGGTAACCCTTTTACTCCATGACTTATTGTTTATTTATATTTATAGATTTTTTATAAGATGTGCCAAATTTTAGGTGTAAAGCTTTGCTTCCACTGGTTTCCTATAGATGGCTTTATCAGTAATTAGTGGTGGAAATAAACATACTTCAATTGTTCGAATTCATGCAATAAACATGGATATCAGTCATCGCAATCATCTCCCTTTATTTTAAGTTCCTATTTCATCAAAGTGATACCTAAATATCTAAATACTTTTATTGGCGAAATCTTAACACCTAACTAAAGTTTAACAGCTGCTGAAGCAGCAAGACGTTATAGCATGCTATTTTAAGAGGTAGTAATTTTAGAAAAAGTTAGGCAAATGTCAGTTTAGAAGCCAAAGTCTTGTTATTTGCAGGAGATTTCTGATTCAGTGGGGAGAAATCAGCGGCAGAGGCTTATCCATTGCTTTCAACTACTTATGGTGAAGTCGGCACCATTTAATAAAAGCACGTGTCAAAATCAAGAACTATCAAAATCAGTAGGAGTAACTCAACAAGTAATTTCAAATATGAATCAAAAATGTATAAACAATTACTTTCCTTAAAGAGGGGGGAAGACGTCGTAAATAAAGATCTTCTTAAAACATCTGTGTTGTGCTCCAACCTATATTACTTTATAATTGTTACATTCTGATCAAATAGAAAGCCTTTTTTGTGTGGAATTATCCAGATATTTCTCAACATCCACTGCAATAATAAGTTCACATTACACTTTCACTACAAACATCTGTACATAAGAGTTGATTTTAATAAAATATATAAAGAAAGAGAGATAAAAAGTTGGAAAAGAAGAAAAAAAATTAATCTGGCAATGCAATAAAAATGATTGAAATCAAATGGTTCTATTTTCTTTTTAGTGTTACGACGATAGAATTATTTAGTTATACCATTCACTCTTGATAAGTTCGGAATATTTGTGACTTTGCTCATAAATACTACATCGCGATATCGGATTAGTATTCATGAGTAAATTGCCTTAAAATTAAACTGGGAATTTTAAGTAAATTAAGCTGCCAACATTAAATTTCAAACAATGCCTTATTTCTGATAAATGGCCAGAAATGGCACTATTCACTCAAAACACATACTAAAGAGATACGACAGAATAATTTTTGGTGATTAATGTGGAATAAATAACAATATATTTTTCCAAAAATAAATACTCATTTTTTGCATAAAGTTTAATCACTTTTATGTAACAATACTTAGACTGGCAGATCTGTATGAAGCAAGAGTATTAAAAATTCCCTGTTACCTTAAGGTATCCTTTGAAGTGGCAACAGCCATCTAAAACTTTGAAAACACATAGTAAGCTTTTAAACACTTGATTTAATACGAAGAATATATAAATAAACATTAATGAAATCCATGGAATAATAATCACGCAAAGTTCATTTTTCATCACTAATGATAGTCGAAGCAAAGCAATCAACTATTCTCTTAAATTACTCAAGTTAATTAGTTTGAATATAAAATTACCAAAGTTATCTGCAATCGAGTATATGACGAAAATAGAAAACTCGGTTTCTAATTTTATTTGGTCTTTCTTTCTATAATATTATCGATTACTGTTTCCCGAAATATTTATCGATTCGGAGCGCAAATAATCTCGCGGTGTCATGAATTGATTATTTAATCCTGATGAGCATCGATTTATCTGGCCTTAATGAATTGAAATCAATCCAACTTAATTTTTGTCGAATCGTAAAAGTTTCATGCGAGAGATCGTTTAAGAAGAGATAACTTCTGAAAATATTTAATGTAGAGAAGAACGTGGTATATGTGAATCGATGATTCTGCGAAAATTGTTTACTCAAAAGATAGCCCCGAAATTTCATCGAATGTAACTTGATACGTACCAGTGGTGTTAGTTTTAACTTGATTAACTGCCTTACAATATGGAGAAATTATGATCTGCGTTATCTTGAAACTTTCTTCTAATAATTTTAAAAAAATTCTATCGAGAGAACTGTGTAAGTTCAGATAATGCAATTTAGGCATACTAGTAAACAGTCTTAAATTATCTCCGAAAGGAAATATGGGGAAAATATTTCGGTGATTTGTTTAAGTGAATTAGGAGAAATATTTCAAATGGCTCTTCCCATGATTTCTTTTTCCAAGGGAGGATACTTGACCATTAGTCATTCGACCCGAAGGCCCGAAGTAGTGGCCATTTTACTATGGGGTCGCCTATCCTTTTATATGTCTTCGCCCATATGTGCCGTGGAAGATGCCATCCGTTATGGTGTAAGGAAAAAATTGGTAAATTACCTTTGAATTGAAATAACTATGAAGAAAGAAGCAAATCTGTAAACTGAAATTTTGTTTGTTCCAAGATTATTTGACAAAAACTGATAAGAATGCAGGTTTGATGTTAGATTGCACAACATTTGGTTACGGCCACTTCTGCTTACCTTGTGTGCGCAATAGAATGAGGAACTCACCTATATTGTTAATATTTATTTAAAATTAAACATCCATTACACTAATTTTAAATATGATCAGCGGAATATTATAAGGGCCTTACTTGCAAGTTAAATGCTTGCGAAAACTAAAATAACATCGATTAATTAAAGGCGATAAATTAGCTCTTTCGATGCAGAGGAGATGGGCGCGGTTATATATTCGTGGTACTATGCAGTTTTCCCACAAGAGTGGTTGCAATGTACGGAAGCGGAAGCCGTGAAAATGTGTTTTGCGGAAAATCAAAAATGTTGCTATATTCTAATACAAAAATTCCTGTTTACAAAGAGTGGTTAATTATATTCCGTAATTGCTGAAGCTATGGTAATTATACCCACATAACCTTTAGGTGGAGTGACGTTAGCACTCAGAGGTTGCTTCGTGGATGCCGCCATTTGGCAGCGGTAGTACCCGGAGAACGTTCACCGGATGCCGCCATTGGGCAGCATTAGGGCCCAGAGAACGTTTCGCTGTATTATTCGCTGAACGAACGCTGTATTATTTTTATGAATGCGCCATATATGAAACAGGATTTATTTATAGGACATATAAATACAATTACATTACTTTCACTAATCTTAGTACCAATAAGCGTTATTGCACTATCATTTCCAAACCAAATATTTTATAAATCAGCAAAATTCCTGTACTTAAACATTTCAAAAATTTAAGGAAACTTTACTTTGTATATTAATTGAAAAGGTATTGTAACTCATAAAATTGTACTTTCCATAATTCTCATCAACATCATATCAGATATTAAAATATTTACACATTGATGCATATTAATCCTAAATCAATATCCGAAATCTAATGAGTCAGCAAATAGATTCGTCATCAATGCGCAGAAGCAATCTACACTTTGATGTAAATGTAATTCTTCATGAAAATCTACACGAGCATCAAATTTTTCCATTCTACTGAAATGTAATACACGCGAAAAAAAATATTACTTGAAATTTCATGAAAATGAGAATATTTTAACCATTTCCTTTCCATGAATACCTTTGCAAAATATCTGAAATGAAGCTTGAATTTAAATGTATGCAATATTTTTTTTTTTGCTTTCTTCTTTTTAAACTTATGTTATCCGTTATTTATTCGTATTTTTATTTCAAACTTCCTATTTCATGGAAACAAAATGCTTTCATGTAGTTTATAAAAAATTTAACTTTTCGTACTCTCTTATCTTATGTTTCCTAGGACCATTTTATTCTTTTGCGTGCAATGCACTTTTATTCGTGGCGGTTACTTTTAATGCTGCAAATGCTGTTTTATTTTGTGGTTACTTTTAAAAGTTATTTTTGATGCGTTCACTTTTATAACGAAAAAATGCTCTTTTAATAGGGAGTTTTATCATTCTTTTATACCTTACAGATAGTTGATATCTTTAGTTCCGAGTTATCCAAATCGTTCTAATTTAAAAAAGAAAATATCTTTTCAGATATACATCTGATTTTTCTTTACTTTTATACTAGTCTTTCAGAAAATATTTTTAGTAAGATTTTGTTTGGAACAAATATTTTATTTCTTGTACTCGTGTGGGGTGTTTTCTGAATTTGAGAATGTTTAAGCTTTTATTGAAATGAAAGAAAAGAAGTATTGTCTGAAATTTTATGCATATTGATTTATTTCAGTTTGTGGGGTTCATAAACTGACCATTACATTTGCCAACGAATTATTTCATTAAAAAAATATATGTTGAGATGCACATAGAAGCATTACTGAAATAAATTTTATATATTTCTTTGTTTTTTACATCATGCTTTAAATATTAAAAATGTACAGGAAACATATCAAAAGCTGAACATCTTTCCATTTTCTGCGTTGTGTTATGTCAAACCTTCACGAGGAGTATCTGTCTAGGGGCGGCGTGCCTCAGGCGGAGAACTTTTTAAGGGGTTGTACCGTATTCATGTTCTATCTGAACATCATTCGAAGATTAGCTATTAAAATTCTGTTAAATTAGTACGCGTAGCAGAGATTTTTTAAACAAAGAATCATATATGAAAATTTTACTATTGCAACATTGCTTTATTCTGTTACTATGCGTACTTTGTAATTACAAATTTTGTAAAACGATTTCGTTAAAAATTCTTTATCTCTTTATCTTTGCTTATAGAGCAGTGTCATATTATGGCACTGCACTTTTCTCGAAGGTATCCTTCTAATGAATGTAAAGTTTCTATTGGTTAGATTCACACTCCTTCATTGCAAATTGCGTTCGGAAAAAAGCACTTTTTAATAGAATCGATTGTTAAAACTGTTCTTCTGAGCAATTATTTTTTCATGAATAAATAATATAATTAAAAATTAAAAACCTAAAATTTCCACCTAAACAGGATTTGAACGTCTTGACATGTATGTTGAAAAATTATTCAAGCAGAAGAAGAAATTTTGTTGCAACACTGATCAAATCTCTATATTTATTTTCTTACCTTCATGAAGATTAAAATAAAGATGCGAAAGTTTATGATTAATTCCTTGTCGTTGTTATGAAACAAATTGACTTAAATTGCATTTTACCTAGAAAACTGCCTTTCCAGATTTAATAACACTAAACTTTTCGTCTATTCTTGCTGTTGGTATTTAGTGTCTATCTTTCCAATGTTATATTCGGTGACGTCAAGAAGGGAGGGAATACTTTCAAAAGAAGTATTCGTGATAAGATACGACATATAACCGAATTATCTCGTAAATTTCGTGCAGCTATAAGCTGTTATATAGAAATTGCTGAATATTGCTGAACAAACATTTATCTTAGACAGTCTGCGTATTACGGCACAGTGCTTTGACTGCTGACCTATGCGGAAAGTACTACAGGTAGTTAATGTTCTTTCTGTTTGAGATAAGAATTTCGACAGCACGTGGTTTGTTATAAAATGAAATGGTTAACTTAATTAACTATGAATTAAATACTGAGAAAAATATTCTCTAATTTTCTTTACTATAGTACAAAATAGTACAAATATAGTACAAATTTCTTTACTATAGTACAAATTCTTTCTATAGTACAAAAACTACCTGTTCCACATTAATCTTTAATTCCATTGGCAATTTGATTTTTTGTCGTTTTGGAGAAGGATTGTTGCGAATGTAGCATTTATGATTTTAGGTCACAAAATGTAACACGTCATGGTTATTCCGTGGTAATTATTGTAGCAAAACTACCTGTTCCACATTAATCTCTAATTCCATTAATAATTTGATTTTTTATCGTTTAGGAGAAGGATTGTTGTGAATGTGGCATTCATGATTTTAGGTCACAAAATGTAACATGTTATGGTTATTCCGTGGTAAATGATGTAAAGCTTCAATCATTTTCTATTTTAACCTTTTCAGCCTTAATTAAATAATTTCTCATCAATATGCTTATATTTTATAATATTAGACATTTAATTCGTAATAAAATAAATAAAATAAAATTCTTAATTATTAAATTTACGTGAAGTATGCAAAAACGTTTTTAACTTTAAATTATTCGTATTTACTTTGTAATGGATTCTTTTAAAATTTGTGCCCTAAATGTGGACACCTAGTTTTAAAGAGTTTTTAAAAAATTCCCTGATATAACGATGATTAGTATTCACATGGAATTTATAACTTAAAACAGCGTACATTCCATAGGCACAAAAAGTAACGCCTTGTTGTTTTTCGGTGGTAATTGATAAACCTTTTCAATCATGTTCTATTTTAAATTTAAAAAATATGCTTTATCAATAGTTTCAGAGAAACAGGAAAATAATTTGAAACTTTGATATGACTATTTCTTTGCTGTAAATCTGTATACCTAACGTTCATAGATTGACACAAAATTCAAATTTAAATATTTGAATTTAAATTCTGCAATTTCTGCATAAAGGATTGCTTTATTTATTTTAAGAACAGACAAAACTTCAATAGCTCTTTTACAAGGGTAGATAAAATAATTCCCTTATATTTCTAGAACAATTTACTGAGGTAATTAAAATCTTTCAGACTTGTTAAGATGTTTGTTTTGTTATTCAAAATATCTAATTATTTATAAACAGTGCTTTTAGAGATATTTATATTTCTAATGTTTTCGCGTAGAATTATGCAAAAGTTTATAGCGAATTAAAGAGCCGATTAGAATAAATTCAAGTTTGTTTCAAACAAAAGGCAGTTACGTTTTAAAAAATATTAGAAGACCAACCATACTTACCAAAATGGATTAGATTTGACAAAACTATCAAATATTACGACTAACAGAACTCCTTCTAGGAAAGGAGTTAGTAAATGTGGATTAGTGTTGTTATGTGAGACCAAACGATGCTTAAACAATTAAAATTTTGTACAATAACATAGGTTGAGATTTTGTACAATAACATTTGTTTTGCCAAAACAAAAAGTATCTTTACAATCCATGCGTACAATGCTCGAGAATTTAGAAGGCGTCTGTTTCAGATCATAGAAAAATTATATACAATATAAAAATTTTTGTAGAACTGCCAGAAAAAAAGGCACTACAGTTTTCATCAGGTGAGAAAATTTGTATAAATTGCGAGTGAAAGGAAGGCATATTTGTGATCATTGGCAACACAAATTAATGGTAAATATCATTTTTTAAATATTCTATCACTTAAGTGCAAATTAATTTTACAAAAACGCCCTTAACGGCTTGGTTTTGGTCATCTCGTTTGGAACTGTTTGTATTTTCATTTTATTTATTTTTACACATTTTCTACTGTTTCCCTGGAGAAAGAGAAAGACAATTTCTTTTTATATCATGTGAGATACATACCTACAAAATAAATTTTTGCACAAAAAGTTCATAGTATGATTTATTTATTGCAATAATTATTAATCTTTACAATAACTGGAATTTTGAGTAAAATTTGGCAAACATATATATTTATTATAAACATTTTGCAGCAAATTTTAGAGACTACATATTTAAAACGCTTTATAAAATATGTTATTTTAAATTTTCAATGCGTTATAAACTAATGGTTTATCTTATATATCTTAAAGTTTGCAAAGTATTCCATTATTTGTGATAAATTCCTGAGATTTTGGTGAAATATCTGAATTTAATAAAGGACAATAGCTCTAAAATAAATAAATACAGGATGGTCATAATTCATCCGAAACGAGTAAACGGTTGTAAGCAAATCTGGTACATAGACTGTACATCAGATTCGCTCAAGGAATTAGAAAAATAAAGTTCACTAGGTGGCGCTTGGTAGGAGGAAACAGCAATTTAACAATGGTAATGCCTAATTTGAAATGTACATACTATTTCAACATATATTCAGTAGTTTTTAAGCATTTATTAATATTTTTTAGATGATTTTATCGTGCAAAGCGCCACTCAGGGAACATTTTTTAATCTAAAATTTTAAAACACTTCCTAGCACGTCTCTCGTGTACAATTCATTTGACAAATTTGCCGGAAATCTACTCGCCCGTTTCATCTGAAGAATGCTCTTTATAAGGGAAGTATAATTATAAAGACCTTGCACATGTAAGTTATGTTTTGGTTTTCATCATATCTAATCATATATGAAGTAGCGGGATAACTTCAATTTCAGCATCTTTAAAACACTTCAATAAATACAAAATCTAAGAGAAAGTGGAATATCAGAGTTCTTCAGATTTCATAAATTTGTTACATTTTCAAACAGCATACATGAAACATGAGCTTGTATTCTTATAAAGATTTGAGAAGTTACTTTATTTGAAAATAAAGGAGAGATAAAACGCTTATACTTTTATCGCTGTTTATAGTTGCGAAATTTCAGTTACAATTTCTACTTTTCGTTTTCCTCCCTTCTTTCTTTTTTTAACACTTTCTAACAAGGTTGAAAAGTGTTTGTCTGTCTATCTGACCGTGCTCTAACTCCCGTAAATATGGATTAATATCTTCGAAATTTATATATGTTATCCCTATGTACTGAGCCATGTACCTTATTGAAAATGGTGTATATAGAATTTACAGTTCGTTTACAAGTATTCCAATGCATTACGTTCTATGGGTAATAATTCTTTAATGCGGATATTTCAGAGATATTCTCTATTTAAAGCAAACCAAAATTAGTATATGGTATTAAGGATCACATAATAATGCTCTCCTTAAAAAATGTATTTGTAGCATTTCTTCATTCTCTTTTACGTTTGTCCGTCGTAATTTAAAGGAAAGGGGCGTGGGGGGTTTGTTAAATGTTCTGTTCTATTGATTCGGAAAGTCTTCTTGTCCTCAGAAAGATGACTCTTGATCGAGAGCACTCAAGAAAACTCCTATACCATACATGACTGTGGCAGGTTAGAGACATTAATCAATACAATAAGTATATAAACGCTTGTAACAGTTTATTAGTACGGAGTTTTTTTTTTGACTTCCTTTTAACAAAAGGCAAAGCAATTTATGGGACTTACATAAAAAACCTTTATTACTCAACATAAATCATACAATTCCAACGCCAGTTTTATCAGGCGTCCAAAAGAAAAACAGTCCCAACAAAATTTTATATAAAACTAAATTAAATCTTTAGAATCCTCGCACCTCTCATTATTGTAACGTGCCCTCATTCTCAAGTACATATTTTATATTTCAGCTCTAGTCAAATTTCCCAGTTTTATTACCATGGAGTTTGGTGCGTTCGTTAGTTCATCATCACATAATCCGTTGATAATATTGTCGTAACTTTACTTTATTCTTCAGTTAAAAGGTGGAAATAACTTTAAAGTTCTTTACATGGGTATATAAAAATTATTTTAATAGTAATATACAGTTTTTTTTAAATATCTCCAAAATCTCGATAGATTTGAGGACAATGCACCGCCACATTTGGCGCCAGAAAAAGTGGGTATTATTGTGTTGGAGAGGGTTTTATAATAGATCGTTTGGCATGATTTATCTTTCGTTTTCTTTGTATTTTCGCTTTTATTTATTGGAAAAACAAATATAATAGCGGGCGCCAACTTTGAAAGGCTATATCTTCTAAATAATACAAGATAGCACTCCTTTTCAAGCATTATTTTGAATGGGAAGTTGTATAGTTTCATTACTATTAAGGTTTTTTTTTTCTTTTTGGTCAGAACAGATTTCGACGACGAAATACATTAATGGCCTGCAAGAAGTCCCGTCTTAGCTCCCTGCGATTATTGTCTTTGGTGCTATACAAAAGATGTGCTTTTTGCCATAAAAGTGTTTTTTTTTTTTTTTTTTTTTTCCCTCTGCACTTGTAGAACTGAAAACGAGGATAACTGCAGCCACTATTAACACCGGATGTCCGGTGTTAACATGCCGAAAAATGTCTGAGACGAATTCTGCTTACAGAAAGGATATCGTTGGTGTTTCTAGTGGTGGTCACATTGAACATTTATTAATTTGGGTTATTAGTAACTTTATAAGGATATTTTCTATTTCTTTTTCCGAAAATGCATACATCTTCTTTAGTTTTGTAGATATAGCCCTTCAAAGTGGATATGTGTCTGCCTGCAGATGAGTCGATTAAACTCGAAAGTGAAGTAGAATCGGCTTGACCAGAGCTTGGGAAGATAAACTCCTCTCTCGACTGAGCCTGCTGTGGACCGTGTACGCTAAAGGGAGCTGGTGCACGTAAAATCTATCGTAGCTTAATGCCTTCCATGTTCAAACGATACCTCTGAGAGTGCCTATCCAGGTGCTACGTCTCTCATGTGGAAATAGTTCAAAGAGGACCACTCATCGGGAGTAATGTTGGTCTACCTGCTAAGCACCCCCCCCCCCAATTGAAATGACTAATATCTCCAACCCTCGTAGAGGTCAAGCCTAGAGCTAGGGCTCTGTCCCGGCCATTAGAAAGAAAAAAAGTTCAGATGTTCATCTGTAATCAGGGGCGTAGCCTGGTGGGGGGGGGATATCGGGATATATCCCATGTACTCCCCAAAATTTTTGGATTACTGGTCACAAGATTAATGCTGTGAAGAAATTCCGTCTATTTATACTATATAAGTTCATACCCCCGCCCCCGAAAAATTTTCCTGGCTACGCGCCTGTCTGTAATCACCCAGTACATTATTAGTACCGTACGTGTTGGTCTTTAAAATGAAAACTTTAACATTTTCTCGAAAGTTTCACGCAGAAAATATAAACGACTTTTAGTTACGCTCACACCTTACTTCAGCACACAAAAATTTTTATTTCTAACCAAGAGAAAGCGTTGAACTGACCTTCTATTGTTAAACTCGAATCGTTTTTCGACCGTTTTTCTACTTTACTTTCAGGGAAAGTTAAAAAAAAAAAAAAAATCATTTACGCCAGAGGGCGCAAAAATCGGCCCACTGCCAATCGATTTTAGCTGCCAGAGAAATTTTTAAAAGTGACGCTTGTGTTAGTCGCGTGAGAGCGAAGCACATTGATCAACGAAAAGGAGAGGTTTTTTTTTCAGTAATGAGATTTTAATAGTACGACATTTTTCTTTGTTATTTTTTTTTCTTTTAATCTTTTCTCAGGAAATGTCTGAAATTTGATTTTTGAAAAATGGATCTAATTTTTGTAGTGATAAAATTTTGGGTTCCGTAAAATGAGAAAAATATCGTAAATTGAATTGCTGAAGTTTCCCACACTCTTCAGTTTTATTGGATTTTACTTTATTTTTTCATGCTGCTGTCTAAATTTTAACTTAAAGTAGGAACAGCGTTCTGAAATTCAATTAAAAGGAAGTTTATTTTTATCTCTCCTTTCTTTCGCTTCGCTTCTTCTTCGTGATTTTATGTATAAATACATAATTTAATTTAGAACAAAACCACCATGCGACTAAAGTTTATGACTTTGCAATATTGCTACTTTCTTGCTACTTCTTTTTAGCAATTTTGTGAATCCCTCAAAAAAAAAAAAAAAGTTTTTTTCGGTTTTAAATCAGTGGAACATTTAAAACACAGTGCTGTGAATGTGACGGTGCTGTAACGTCGCAAGTCACAATGTCGTGCATAAGTCACAGTGTAACTTCATGTTTTGACGTTTCCGCAGAAGGACATTGGACAGTCAAGGTGACTTATTTGTGACTCATTCGCAACGTCCTGTGACGGTCTTGAACGTCGCAATGACTTCACATATAGGTCACAGTGCTATTAGGGTATGTACGGGGTGTCTCAAAAACATCCCACACAGCACATAAGCTTAAATCAAGCTTGACATTTCTTTGAATTTGACGTTTTAATGCAAGCTTGAGAGTTCAATTCATTTTAAGCTTGCAGCAAACTTGCAGAAGTCATTTGAACTGTCAAGCTTAAATACAACTTGATTACTGCTTGATTTGGAAAGCCACATCCAGATAACAAATAATTTATCATCAGCCATAAATGTACTTGACCATAGAATTAAAAAAAAAATCTATATTTCGAAATATTGAAATTCTTCAAAATAAAATACAAATATAGTACAAAATTGATTTCAAAATCAGTCGTTTGTCTCGATTTTGGCCAATATTGCCCAACATGAGTGTTGCGATATTGAAAGTTTTAAAACGTGTGCTGCTTTTAAGTTTATATTATGCTTATTTCCCTATTAGTAGCGTCTGTAAATCACACATAACATTATTTTAATTTAGATTCATCCCATGGAAAAATAAAAGAGGCAGATCGGTATCGGCCAATACTGATCCATCTCGCCAAAAAACGGTGTGGCAGCCATAATAGTCGCTTCAAACTTCAGTCACCGCGAGTCAGATTGGCGTTGTGGTTAGGACGCTGGCTTCCCACATCTCAGGTCCTGAGATCGGACGCTAGACGGAAACAGATTAAAATAACTTGAGGTTTCAGCGTAGAGGGGGAAATGGGTGGAAAAACAAAAGGGGCGAGTTCGAAGACCGGCGCCCCATGTATTTAGGAAAAATTTTTTTGAGTTAAGCTTTGTATGCCAAGCTTGATTCAAGCTTGCTGTGTCAAGCTTAATGCAAGTTGGGCAAGTGGAACCTTGAACACTTGATTCAAGCTTTCATTAAGCTTACACGCTTGAAATTTTCAAGCTTAATTCAAGTTTATTGACTTGATAAATCAAGCTTACTGCAAGTTTGATGCAAATTTGCTGTGCTGTCAGGGATGGAACTCGGCTTTCAATTCTTAAATATCGACAATAGACATACTATAATGAATTACAAAGTTACAGAATTCAATGAAATCTGTTAGAATTTTCAAGTGCTGCATTTCAGTAAATGTAAAATTTAAACATTTTACAAGGTCGCCCTGTTCAAAACAATTCCCAATTTGTAAAATCTGCCCCAAACACTGATTAGATAAATGTTTTCAACCTATTCTCCTCGTGAAAGTAGCAAGTGTTTCGAAAATATACATTTAATTGCTTTAGACTCCAATCCAAGTCTCAAATTCACACAAGATGCACCGCCAAGTCGCTCTAAGTGCTCCATTAGAGAAAATGTGTGAGAAACTCTGCATTAGATGATGTACGATATTTAAGACTTCCATCATAAGAAATCAGAGACTTGCGAACTCCATTTTGATTTGAGAACACAGTATTTGCAAATGCAGTAGGAAACACTTTTTTAAATCACAGAACGTTCTGCCAAACCATGTCACCATTCTCCCAGTTGAAGACAAAATCGGAAAACTGAAAATGTATCGTAAAAATAAAAAAATATGTATTCTAACCATGCACTATAGAAACGTTTTAGTTATATTTCTCCGCTAATAAAGTATAAACGAAGTAAATATCTGTTTCTATCAAATATAATGTACCATCAGAAACGATCATACTGATTCATTGTGTATTGTTTGCTATTTATTGTCTTCTTACCAATAAGTCAGTTTTAGCTAACGCATTAATTTCATTACCATCATCTTGGCAATATATCTTGTTACTTGGCGACGAAATTTCAGTGGCCGTTAAAACCCAAAGTATCAAAAAGTGTGAAAAATTTGATGAGAACAAATATATCACAGTGCGTGATAGACAGAATGGTATGTTGTGTATTTCTTATTTTTATAGGAATGTTTTTTAAAAAATTTATTCTAAGTTTTATGGAGGCATAATATTAAAATATCTGTAGTGAATCAAACGTGCCCTCTTCCATTATATCTTCTTTAGAATGCAAATATCTTTCTTTACTTTTAGCGGTCACTGAAATTCGGTAGTTAAGCAACAAGACGTGTTGTGGTGGTGAAATCTATGTGTTATTAAAACTAACTTACTGATAAAATAACAATAAAACTCTCATCTTTGACATGCTACCGTTATACCCAGCGGATGATACAGATCCTGTATTTTAGGTCCAAGAGTATTTCGTCCTATGATTCAATTTATTTGCCTTTTTATGTTTTTTAAAAAATTTATTCTAAGTTTTATGGAGGCATAATATTAAAATATCTGTAGTGAATCAAACGTGCCCTCTTCCATTATATCTTCTTTAGAATGCAAATATCTTTCTTTACTTTTAGCGGTCACTGAAATTCGGTAGTTAAGCAACAAGACGTGTTGTGGTGGTGAAATCTATGTGTTATTAAAACTAACTTATTGATAAAATAACAATAAAACTCTCATCTTTGACATGAGAGTTTCATCTTTTGATATTAATAAAAGAGATATGTTAATTGCTATGATGACCATCTGTTCCAGTCGAATATCAAAATGTAACGGTTGCAACGTGAAGCATCAAGGCAGTAAACAGAATGCCATACTCGTATGCATCTTGATTTTTCGAGGAGATGACCTAGCACAAGCAATGCCAATTCACAATTTACCCCTCACAGGACGGCTCCAGGATTCTAGGACTCTATCCGTCATATCCTGCCAAATCCAGAGAGATAGGGACTAAAAGTATTTCGTGCTGTGATTATCTTCCTTGAAGAGGACTTGGTCTTTCCCGATGCATAAATCATGTCCTCCTCCATCAGATCCTCTCTAGATTGCAAATATCTTCCCTTGCATTCTTCACTTTCACCTTTTTCACATTATTAACGTTCACTTCATTATCCCCTTTCTCTCTGTCTCTCTGTCTCTCTCTCCTGCTTGTCGATGATCCAAAATCCCCTCTTGACAGGAGGCTATTTTTCAGACCGTCGATGGATATAAATCATTTCTTTCGCCTTCTCGCCGCGCTCGAGATGGCGTTATTCCATGAGAGTTGTCATAGCAGATTTCTCTCTTTTTTTCTTTCTTCCTTTTCATTTGTTTTATTTTTCTGTTTAATTTTTTTTTTCAACAGAACGAAAATCAGCGAATCACTTAAGAGAGTTCAAATCTTTTCGCAAAATTCTTTTTTCGCTCTCTCTCCTGTTTTACTTATATATAAAGTGACTGATCGATTTGGGTTCAATGTCACCGACTTTTTTAGGACGTATTTGGGAGCACCCAAGGAGAGCTGTTTTGCAAAAAGACATTGTAGGGGAAGAAGAATGTTTATTGTTGTTGTTGTTGTTGTTATTGCTCAGTGGATCCTTGCGGTTTACGGCTACATACTCTTTTGGGGTACGGGCTCTCCTAATTTGGAACCAATTTCAGATGAGAGACCTGAACCTACTTTTCTCATTGAGATGTCTGCTGACGACTGACTGCCTTAACAACTTTTTCAATGAGTTTCATCACGACCGCTTGAATGTGGGGCAGAGGAAATAATTATTGTTTAAAAAGACATATTGGGTAGTGCCACTTTATCACACTTTATCATCAGGGCAACCAGGACACTTCCCCAAGACCCATTTTTTTTTCAGGGGACCAATATTTCTTATATTTTTAAGTGTATTTTTTTATTAAGAAATTTCTTATTCTTTAAATATATTTGTACTCCTAAAATAACTGTATTAAAAATATCTTAGTTTTAAAGGATTAAAAGGACAAACATTCAGTCCTTATACACATATCATCAGCAAAATCTTCTCACGTTTCCATTTTTAATTAATTTTTAAGCTATAGTTGTGCAGCGATTTATGTTAGTTTTGAAATTAAATGTTATCTTGTACTCAATGTTCCGATATCCCCCTATTGCTATGTATTTATATTTGGTATCTAAGTATAAGTAGTTTAAAGTCATTTTTGTAATTAATATGTGCTGAGACTAGCTTAAATGTGTAATACTGCTTTCAGAGAATTTCCCGCCGAATATCTATAAATTGACAAGAAAAAAATATTCCCTAGGCTAAACATGGTGATGATCGGTCCCTGGTGTTAGGGGAGAATAGGGTCCCTGGTTCGGCATCCTCAAAGATACCATTTCAAAATAAAGGACATTGGACACATGAAAAGATTTTACATCCACCAGCTGTCTTTAACTTTCATGGTCACAAAGCAGTGCAATCTATAAATGTTACTCTCTCAAGTGCTGATTGCGATATTCATTTCATTCAACTAACAAGAAAATATTAAAGCACAAACTTAGCCAGGGTACATAAAAGTACAGACCAAATGTAATGACTGATATTTGTCTTGGATTAAGAAATTCAATAACTCGTCTAATGACATCCATGTTTAATCTTTGCAAGCGAGGGGAACAGGAATGAAATTAAAAATGTTGTCATATTTGTTGGCTATTTTCGATTTTAGTGCTGTGCACGAAAATTTTTAGAAATTCCAGAGGGCTCCCAATATTTATTAGTATACCCATACTCTAAAGTACCTTCATACCAAATTTGGTGCTTTTATACGGCATGTTACGGTAATTCCATCAAGTCTCCTCACTATATTCCGAAATGTCACGATAGCATTGAGGCAAAAATCAAGCCATATGAAGCGTTTGAAGGAAAGTGCAGTTAGTATCCCAGATGCTTCTACACTTCACTGCTAGCTCAACAAGCATGTCGCAATATTAGGGAAATAAGCCAGTTTGCGTTGACTGGCGTTTGATGGTCCAAGATCATATGTAAAACGGCTATACTTTTGTCCAAAAATAAAAATTCAGGTGCAAAATCACTAACTACAGGATGATTTTTTTTTACATTCTAAATTGACTCTTATTTTTATTGATAACCAGTTAGTATGACCGTTGCCCGCGAGACTCGGTGGAATCTCGGTGGCAACGGTATGGCTCGCAAATATTTAAGTATGGAGCAAGCACTGTATTGAGGCTATTTTCAGAAGTTCCCTTTCAAATTGTAAGATTACCAATGACTCATCAATGAACAGCAACAACTCTTGATTTACATGAGCAAACATCTCAATTTCAGTAACTTTATAAAATAAAAAAAAGTATGCAAGTGTTTTCACATTTTCCCAAGCTTTCCCATTTAAGGGACCCATCACCGAATATGTCAACTACCAACACCGCTGCAATTACTTTAGTGCGACATTAACTAATCTCTGTCTAAGTCATACACAAAAAGGCTAACTGGTGTCAAATTCGTTACGACCCGTTAAAGATAGTTTGAAATGTTGAAAGATTATGAATAATTATAGTTATAATAATGAAAATAAAGGTACTTACGTATTATCTCGGAAAGACGAGCGATTTTACACCAAGATAAATGACGGACGCATGAAATTATTGATAGTTCGGAATACAATTGGCAACAGTTTACCAGCACATTTGACGAAAAAATAGTTTGGCGGGATTGACCGCCAGGATAATGCGTAAGTACCAAAATGAATATACAAAATTAAAATTTTCTCATTTTATTTATTTATTTATTTATTCTTAAACACAACAAATATATGAAAAAAACATCTAAAACTCTAAAGCAAAAGCAATGTTTTTATGGGTTAATTTTATGTAGAATGACTCTTTTCTGAGAATATTCATAAAAAGAACACAATTAATAAGATAAATACAAAGTCTTTCCTGTACCACATTAAACGCATCATATTTTTTCGGTAAATTGTTTCCCTGTAACAACGCAATAACTTCATATAAATTGAGAGAACACAATTTTCTTTGTAAGGATAATAACATTTCCTTTCATTAAGATTTGAACAGCAACGTCGAATAATGAAAATCCCTTTTTACAAACAATTCTACGGAGATGCATTATAAAATTCATTTTTCAACGTGTTCATCCCATTTAAAGATCGATTTTGAACACAGTATTAGCTACTAATAAGCATTTTACGTGACAGACTATCATCAAAACAATTTCAAATACATGTATTTCTTCCAAATACAGCATAAATTGGCAACAGTAGCGATGTTCGGTAGAAAAGCCTTCGAACACAGCTATCCATTTTGAACAAATTACTAAATGTAATTTATGTTATGTTTTATAAAGGAAAATTTGTCCTTGTTAATATTTAGTAACAATGCACTGCACGAAAGAAACGTGTCACAAAGGTTTGTACATTTTCTAAACATTATTGCATTTTCAAATTTAAATATATATCTTCATTTTCAGTATTAAATTTGACTTTCTGTAGAAGCTCTTCGTAAGTAAATCTTACAATCATTCATATAATTATGCTTTATAAATCATATAAATAAAAATACTGTAACAACGGAAACGATATTACCTATGAATGCAGTCACTACGTACTAAAATTTATTAGTAAACTTCTATCACTTACTATGCTACTGAGGTACCAATATTGACATAATAGTTATGTAACTGCAATTTTTGATACTGATTTTCTCAATATCAGTTAATTATTGTGCTGACTAATATTCTATATATTGTATTATAAAAGTAAATTTGTCTGGCATATTTAAGCAATCAAATCCTAAATAACTATTTTTTAAATGCTTGCTATAAAATATAAATTTGTATTTAAGCAATCAAATCGCAAATAACTACATTTTTTAAATGCTTGCTTTGAAATATAGTTTTGTAACTAGTATTTAAAAATAAGTTAAAAAAAAGTGAATAAATAGTAAAGTTAATGCTTTTCTAATGCTAATAAATTTACCACTACTCACTCTGCAATTCAAGTTTAGTTGTTTCATATTTCACAGCATTATTCAGTATTATACACATTAAGAAAATGATGTTATAAAAATTGTCAGAAGTATAACTATTGTACAATGTAACGCATTGAGAAAGTTATAATTAATTATATACAGGGTGTCCCCCAAAAAGGTGGTAAAATGCTTTAATTCTTTGTTAAAGATAAGTGGGCAACGTAAATTGAAAAAAAATTCAAATTAATATAGGAAAAAAGACTACGTTAAGAAAAAATCTTCTCGTGAATTTTCAAAAAATTACACTTTTTAATTTGTATACGAGCCTTGTATAAAAGCTTTCTCAATTAGTAAAATGTACCCGCACACATTAATGAGGGGATGTACAAAATTTCAACCGTTCATCGTAAAATGTCTCAGAGATATCTTTAAACAAAAATATTCGGTGCATACGCGATTTTGACTGTATGTTAGAGTGAAAAAAATATTTTTTTTCTTTCGTAATTTCTACTCGACCCCTAAAATACGATCATACAACGTGATTTTTTCCCCTTCCAGAGCCATCAAAAAATGATTTAATTTAACATATTTTGATCTTCATATCTCTGACACGTTTTAGAATATAATTCTCAAATTTTGTGAATCATCTCATTAGTCTGTGATTCACATTTTACTAATTGGGATTTTTTTTTGTATGTGGGTTCTATTCAAATTGAAAAAGTGTCACTTTTTGAAAATTAACCAGAGGAATTTTTTCGTAGCGTAATCATTTTTAATACCTTATCTTGTCTACTTTCCAATTTACACTGTCCACTTATCTCTGATAGATAAAGAATTAAAGCATGCTACCGTTTTTTTTTTTTTTTTTTTTTTGATATCCTGTACATTTTAAGGAACAGAAGCCAAAGCCAGTGTTTTTGGGATACCCTGTACATATTATTTTAAGGAATAATGCGGTTAATTTAAGACGATGCTGAAATAAAACTTTAGGTTTAATTATTTTTGAAATTCACAGGATTACAATGTGTGGTCATTTAAAAAATACGTTATAGCAATAATAAATGTTGTTACATAAAGGCAACGCCCATCAGTGTTATAATTTCGCATTTTCATGGATTTTTTGGTCCATTGAAAATTGAAATTCTTGATAATGGAAAAATCTAAATCTAAATGTTCTGTATTTCTCCGTTAGTCTTGTGTTTTATCTGATATTTTTATCATTCCAGTGTTAGATCTCAAAATATTGGTTCATCTTTAAATTCACAAATTTAAAGATGAACTAATACTTAATTAAACTAAGAAAATAGCATTTAAATATCTCTCTATTCTAAAAAAATTAATGGCCGCTGTCAAGAGCTTGTTGGGCTATCTCCTCCTAAGCCGTGGGGATTTGAATTTCAAGAAACATGTTCCCGGATTCGGAAAATTCCGAGGAACCTGCTAAGCTGACTTAAATTTCGAAAATCGAATTAGTTTAGTGGATATTAATAAAAAACTGAAAAAATAAAACATAATGGTTGCCAGATGGCATAAAATCATTCATTACTTTATAATAAAGCAATTCCAAGTACGCAGAATCGCGTGAAATTGACAAGCATGAAGTAGAATTACACCCATTTTACGGCAAATTAAAAAGTATATGAAATAAATAACTCAAAGTGTGTTACACAAAGTTGACAATTTTCAAATAGTAAGTATAGACAACAGGAGTTTAGAATTAGCGATTAATTATCAACTATACATATACGCAAGTAGCCAAAACACGAAAATTCGCCATAATTGGCTAATACGCAAGGTGTTCCATGAGTTTCACATAGTTAAATATAGTGCGAAGTTTAAATTTTATGTTCCAAGCAACATGCAAGAAACCAGCAATGTGTAGCTCGGTAACATTCTATCTGATTCAACCATTGGGTTTTGTCTGTTGAAATTATGCCTTTTTTTACGAATAAGCCTTATTAGGGGCCCGAATGCCTCATACGAAAAGCGAGCGTAGCGAGTCTAGGGGCTTTGGCCCCTAGTCATTACAAAAATGTAAAAAACAATAATTTTTTTTGTTTTCGTTGTTTACTTTACAAGCTTGACTCAAACTCTTTTGGCTTGTTCAAACTGCCAAACAAATGATTTGGGTGTTATATTACGGTTTCTTGGGATAGATGTCCGAATCCTTCTTTCGGGATTTTCAGTTCAAGCGCTTTATATATTTACCACATCGATCTGATAATCCGAATCCTCTAGGTGCCTGTTATCTATATAAATAAAATTAGACTTTTGTCTGTACATTTCTTGGAATTAAAAAATTTTGCGATTTCTATCCATTTCAAGCACCCGGGAATCCGATGCGACCCTCAAAAAAAAGTTTGTCTGTCTGTCATTCTGTCATTCTGTCATTCTGTCCTTCCGTCATTCTGTCATTCTGTCCGTGACGCTTTTTTGTTTAAGCATCACGTAAAAACGACTGAAGCGAATGATATGAAATTTGGTGTCATGATAGGTGGTCACTCAACTTAAAATATAGGCGTCGAATTTTTAAAAAATCTTGATTAGATTTTCAGATTTTGCGAAAATCGTTTCAAACTGCGTAAATTTGTGTTCAAGCATCACGCAAAAACGACTTAAGCGAATGATATGAAATTGGGTGCCATAATAGGTGGTCACTCAACTTAAAACATAGGCGTCCAATTTTTAAAAAATCCTGATTGGATTTTGAGATTTTGCGAAAATCCTTTCAAACTGCGTAAATTTGTGTTCAAGCATCACGTAAAAACGACTGAAGCGAATGATATGAAATTGAGTGACATGATAGGTGGTCACTCAACTTAAAACATAGGCATCAAACTTTAAAAAAATCTTGATTGGATTTTGAGATTTTGCGAAAATCCTTTCAAACTGCATAAATTTGTGTTCAAGCATCACGTAAAAACGACTGAAGCGAATGATATGGAATTGGATGTCATGATAGGTGGTTACTCAACTTAAAACATAGGCGTCGAATTAAAAAAATTCTTGATTAGATTTTGAAATTTTGCGAAAATCATTTCAAACTGAGTAAATTTGTGTTCGCACATCACGTAATAACTGCAAAGGTGAAAAAATGATATTTGGTGAAATGATAGGTGGTCACTCACCTTAAACTATAAGCATCTAATTAAAAAAAAATCCATCAGATTTCGAGATTTTGTGAAAATCGTTTAAAACTGAGTGAATCTTTGTTCCCGTATTACGTAATAACGACTAAAGCGAATGATATGAAATTTGGTCACACGATAGATGGTTGCTCAACATAAACTATAGGAGTCCAATTTTTTAAACATTTTTATTAGATTTTGAGATTTTGTGAAAATTCTCTCAAAATACGTTTATATTTCTTCAAACATCACGTAATAACGACTAATACGAATGATACGAAATTTAGTGATATGATAGGTAGTTGCTAATTTTAATTTATAGGCGTTGAATTTTTAAAATATTTTGATTACATTTTGAGATTTTGCGAAAATCGTTTTAAAATGCTGAAAATTTGTTCCAGCATCACGAAATGAAGACTGCAGGGAATGAAACGAATTTGGGTGACATGATAGGTTATCACTCAACTTAAATTCTAGGCTTCCAATTTCTCAAAAATGTTGATTAGATTTTGAGATTTTGCGAAAATTATTTCAATATGCGTAAATATTCGTTCGCGCATCACATAATTACGACTAAAGCTAATGAAATGATATTACTTAGTTACTCTCTAACCTGTAATATTTTAACAATACATAAAAACTATAACTTCGCTTTCTTTACTTTGGCAACATACTACATCCATTCTGTGTACTCCTACAATGCTGACGAAAGTTCTTGCTTTTTGGAAATTTGCATTCACTAACCCGTCGAGGACGGGTACTTCAGCTAGTTTCTTATAAAACAAAAGCTATTCCTTGTAATACCTTTGAAATATTTACTCAAAAACACGTTTAGTTGAGTTTAAAATAATCATTCATCCAAAATTCTGTTGGAGCTACTTTAATTGGATAATTTTGCTGATTCCACCAAATATTAGTAGAAATTTCGTTAATTTAAGAAAAATGTTCGGTAAAAATAAAACCAACATAACTTTGTTAAATTTAATAATTATGTATTCTTGTATTTTTTAAGGCAAACCTACACTTGGAGTAACTGTCTAAGAGTGGAAAGCCTTGGACGGAGGATTTCTAAGGGGTTCTAATGCGTATTCACGTTACATCTGGAGAAAAACGTCCAAAACTCCAGACCGTTAGATCGACAGCTGCACGATAGACCAGAACTCTAGACCTTTACATTTCAGCCGTCTACCATGTTCAGTGTTTTATTCACTTAGCTATGGTGGTGCCTTTATTATTATTATTATTATTATTATTATTTTGTGTGTGTTTGAAACTTTCACAGCTGTGTGACGGACGTTTTATTTCATTATGCAGGTTATTTCTGGTTACATAAATTCGTCTGCAGTAACCACTCCTAAAATCAATTTCTAAGAAAGCGGTAGCTTAGAAAAGTGGTCTACGCTGTGGTTATCTCTAATGAAATATTAAGTGCATATTTATCTTCAGCTCCACACAAATGATTTACCTGCAATCCTCATAATATAAGGGAAACATGAATACGTTTTGTGAAATATTGATCCTTTTTGTGTGCATATTTCGTGATTCTCCGAAGTATCACGCAAATCTGAGAGGTTGCGTGGTTCTTTGTTCAAGTGCATGCGCAATTTTTAAGTCAACACTGAGCATATGAAAGATAAACGCTACCTGCCACATTGAACCCCTATTTTTGTCAATAAATTAAATATTTATTTAAGCAAAGTAATTGCTGGTAGGAATAGATTATTTTTATATATTATGCACGTTTTAAACATGCAATTTACTTGTTTGTAGTTGTTAAATCTGATTGTTTAGTAATAAAATATTTAGCGCTTTTCTGTCTCCAAAGTTTTGTTTTAAATATGCATTTCTTTCTTCGAAAGTATGATAGTCATTTATTCTGATAGTCTTCATTGTTTACGTATTAACTTCAACACTTGCTTACTTCATGCTAATTCATGAACTTATAAAACAAAGATTGTGGATATTTTATTACTAAGCTTATGGTAAAAAATTCTACGAAGAATTTAAACCGAAAATCCTAATTACATTCATTTATTTGCAACAACATTTATAACAGTTATGATTCATCACAAGAATTTGAGATCTTTATAAATTACGTAACTCTCGAAGAGGAGGGGGGGGGGGATGGAGGCGTTAAACCAAATGTGACCAGCACCTTTTTTTGTCAACCAACTGTTATAGAGGTCGATTTTTGAAAAAGACTTTAAGAATTTGTGTTTATTACATTTTAATGCAAGATGTTTTTTGGCCATCTTCATTTTCCTCTGAAATATGAAGACATACATGAAAATAACGTTTTGGCCCTTAACCCCTGTTTGGACATGAACTCTAAAAAACCCTGAAAATGACTACTAGGCAATCGTGTTCACTGCATTTTAAAGCAAGAATTTTATGATCTCTATTTCCCTTTAAGATAGGATAGTAAATTCGAAAACAACGTTTTGGCCCCTTATCTCTTTTGATACGCATTCTAAAGAAACCTGAAAATGAATTTTAAGCATTTGTGTTCACTATACTTTTATGCAAGAATTTTACGGATACCTCTTCTTTCCTCTGATATACTATAAAGGGAAATGTGAAAAGAACGTTTCGGACCCTTAACCCCGTTTAGTGCGAATTTTAAAAAAAACCTGAAAATGTTTTTTTTAGGAATTGCTGTTATTTGCATTTTAAAGCAAGAATGCTATGGCTGTCTCTTTTTCCTGTGAGATATATGAAGGGAAATGTGGAAAGAATGTTGAAGAACGTTTTGGCCCATTATGCCTCTTTGGGTGCGAATTCTAAAAAATTTTCAAAGTGACTTTTAGGTATTTGTATTAGTTACATTTTAAAGCAATAATTTTACGGCTATCTCTTCCCCCCCCCCAAAAAAAATGTATCAAGGAAAACGTGAAAAGAACGTTTTGGGCTACTACCCCCATCACTGTTCGAATTTTTAAAAATCGCTTCTTAAATGACGCCTTGGGCACACAAGCAATAAGCTCCTAAAATGTCATGTCTACGCCTCCGGTAGATTTGGCTGGGCGATGATTGTCAGTCAGTCAGTCAAGACATCTTCCTTTATATTGAGAGATTGAAGTCTATAAGATTAATATATAATTACTAAAAAAGCTGTTAGCTTAAAACAGTGTTTTGATACTCTTTAAAATATCGTTTCATTACTGCAATATTTCTGAAAAATAAAATAGTTCTTTAGTTAATACACTGTAAAAATATAACACGATTTCTGAGGAATGTTTCTCAAAAAAAAATTGCTATTTTCCTTTGAAATGTTTTAATAATAAATTTCCCCCTCCCCCATTGTATGGTTTGTTTAATAAAAACTAAAGTATGTAGTAATGGATGTTTTCTGTGTTTGCACCTTAATTTACAATTTCGTCATATTGTTTGTTACAAAAAATATTTGTGTTGCTATTACGCTGACTTCTTGCTCTTTTCTGGGTATCAAATATCAACTGCACACCTGAAATGAAGAATAAAGTTGTGTATTAGTAACCAAAGGCTCTCTTAAATTATTCCCAGAGCATACTTCTTGCTTATTATTACACATATCTCAGAAGGATTTTGTTTGCTTAAGTTAGTGCATAAAAATGTATCTTGCCAGCCAGGCAAGCAAAAAAGCAGCATGCCTTATATGCACTCTCACACATATTCATTACGTAAGTATAAGCTTCATTTTCTGGTATTATGTTTGTTCATGCGTTTGATAAGAGTAAATCTGATGTACTGAAAGAAATTGAACACAGATATTGCATTTTCTAGCTACCTTGTTCAAACTGAACTAGAAATTTCATGTTCTTTCAGTGTTTTGAACTATTGTATGTTAAAGTTTAAAATATTACAAACCTGTTATTATCAAAATTATCGTTTCATGGTGTTTTAAAAATGTTTCAACAGGTAGGTAAATATGTTAGATTCAATTTAAATGATGTATGGAAACTAATTTACGCGGATTCACTACAATACAAGGCAAAGTAGGCGAACAGAAATATTTCCTGATAACATGAACTGATGTTTCCTTGGCTTTACATTCGTGTTTTTACAAATGCCTGCCTTTATCCAAAAAAAGAACATGTTTTGATCTCTAAGCAATTATATTCGGGACATGTTTTATTCTATACGTTTCATCAATAGGGTTTTTGTTCAAAATGATACTGAATAGATTGTTTTTATAGATAATTTTTTTTCATCATCCTTTTCTTAATATAAAATTAATAAAAAGTGTTCGATACTTTACAAGGGAAAGGGGATTTGTAAACAAGTTATTTTCGTGAAAAATTATTTATTTATTTATTTTAGTAAAGAAACAAAAAGTTTAGATCTTTTTTTAGTTTACACATGCAAAAAGACTTGAACGATCAACATTGGAGAGGTTTTATGGATATTTGAGGGATGATCATAATATATAGTAAATTTCTTAAATACGGTGTAAATTACTTGATAAAGAAAACTAAATAATTTTTTTGTTAAAATCAAAAGTTTCTTCTACTTCAGTCAACGTCTAAAATTCTGTAAAGAGATGATTGAAAAAAACATAAATTTTGAAACTATACAACTACCTGACTCGAAGAAACGCTTCCTATGCTGCAGATGCATTTTATGATGCACACTTGTGATACAAGCAGATTACAACTAATGTGACTTCTGTCGATGAGTTGTAATCTGCCTGACAGAAAGTGCAGTGGGAATAAATGTGCAGTAGTTAACAATAACTATAATACATTCGTAAGTTTGCTTTTTAAAGAATAGATAGTAATAAATAATACGATAATGTGCACGATGTAGTTAATTCCTGCAACATTCATACCCAAAAGCAGTCAATCCAAAAAATATTATTATAATATTTATTTCAGTTTAATTTATTTAATTATATCTCCCACCTTATTAGCTGTCAAAATTTGAACAAGTCTCTTTTTTTCTCTCATATCTGAATTATTCTTATAAGCGCGTATTATAATTCGACTACCATATATCGCCGCAGACATCGACTACCGTATATCGCCAAACTCATAGCATTTTTTTTTCTCGTTGTAATCTCTACAACGTAAATGAAACGCTATTTAAAGTAACTTTACGAGAAAAAAAAATCGATCGTTTTGTATAAACCACTCTACGGTCACGCAACTGCCAACTTGCGTGACTTTCTAAGAAAAAAGAAACTTCGGCATTTTAAAGCTATAACTGTTTGCATATGAGCATCAAAACTACTTTCTGCATTTAGTGGGTAGTTTTTATTGCTCCAGAGATTTACAGGAGTATACAAATGAAACTGACGTGAAAAAGAAAAATTAAAAATAAATATATCAAGCAATAGTAATAAATAATACATAATGCAGCATTTGTGCCACACTTTTCCATTTGAATTGTTTATTCGTTCTATTTGAATCATGCAAAACAACTTTCGAAATAGATTTCAATTTTTATGTTTCTGTACATAAAGCGTGCTAAATACCGATTAATTAAGATCTGTAAGTTAACAAAGAGGATTCAAAATGCTTTTATTGCTTTTCAAATGCTTTTCTAAAGGCCTTATTACACGGGCATATTTTCGAGCAATTTGGTTGCGGCAACCACTTTCCTGGAAATTTCCTTCGGTTATCTAGGAAACTGTCAACTCCGACTTTTTCAGAGGTCGTTCAGAGGCGAAAATGTTGCTTGGTTGCTGGAATGCCAGCCAATCGCAGCATTTCCTATTTCTACGTCATAAGTAAGATGGCAAGTCTCTGGCATTTGTGAGCACCCACAGACATTGTAATTGCAGTGCCGAGTTTGTTTACTACGGCAACCCTTCCTGCTTATTGGGGCTAGAACCCCTATAATAATATAGAACCCCTATAGGAGTCTTAATCGGGGCACATCGACTTACCGGAATGAATTGCCGCAACTGGTTGCGTGAACCAAATTGCTGGAAATTATCCCCATGTAATAAGACTTTAAGTTTGAGCAATACTTCAGTTCAAATAGAGTTTAAAACAAGAAAGATGAATCTTTCATCATTTTCTTATTTGCTCGAGTTCTATTGCTTGATGATAATCAATCTGCTGAAATTGGGTACAAACGCTGGGTTTTAGTTGGACATTCATAGACCCATGCTGTGAAGCAAAGATGGACATAGAAAAGGAATCGCTGTCGTTTCATAGCGCACAGCCAGCTGCGTCAAAATGGTCTTTAGATCTGTGGCACGGGATGAACGATTCGATCGACCGCCATGTGGCTGGTAGTTGAATCGAGTGATGGCAACGGTTGCCCTTTTGGTGATGAAGCGCAACCATTTCGCAACCCAACCCATCAGCATCGTGAAATGGTTGCGCTTCAAAGGGTTAAGACGTAGGAGACATGGTCGCATAAATTGAACAGATGTTACGTAAATTTCCATAAAAATTATTTTTCGTACATTAAAAAAAATGGAATTTGGTATTTTGATACAAGATCCCATTAGCTTTAACCCTTTGAGGCGCAACCCTTTCGCAATGCTGAAAAAAGGGCAGCCGTTGCCATCGCTCGACTTAACTACCAGCAAGATGGCGGACGATCGAAACGTTCATCGTTTGCCACAGATCTAGAGACCCTTTTTTTGACGACAGCTAGCTGTGCCCGCGCACAGCCAGCTGCGTCAAAAAAAGGGTCTCTAGATCTGTACCACGCGATGAACGTTTCGATTGTCCGCCATCTTGCTGGTAGTTAAGTCGAGTGATGGCAACGGCTGCCCTTTTTTCAGCATTGGGCAATCTATCCAGCTGCTCTAGCGTTCTTCCATTTTTCGGCAGATGTCACTGCTGTTAAAAGTAATCGTGACCATTTTTTTACGGGAAATGACGTGCTATAAAAAGTAAAAGATTCTCGTGGAGCTCTGTCACCCGCAACTATTTTTATAGAAATCAGATCTATTCTTCGTGACTGGCAACAGTCAAAACGTCATAGTTGGGTGTTCCCAGAGCGGGAACACTGCGCGTTAAGGGGTTAAACAAGAAAAATCCGAATTCTGCTAACATGGTATTCCGTTCTGCACGTCTTTAGTACATACTGGATTGATTAAATTAAATCCACTTCACAAACCCAAGTTGATTTTGCATTAAAATTCAAATTGAAATACGACACCGAGATTAAGTTTCACAGTTAGGTATTAGCTGTTTAGTAATAAATAATACTTTCAAGGCTATGTGAGGAGTGTAGGGGGAGTTCGGGTTAATATATCATCCATTAAAAAGGTCTTTTAAACTTTTCAAAATTCCTGCCATAAGCTAGGCCGAACGCTCAGAATAAGAATGGAGAGTTTATCTCATTACTCTTCTCCGTGCTGTTTATGAATTTAATGAACCAGCATCCACAAGTATTTAATCTACATACAAACAGAATGCTTGCTCGGAAATTAATGCCCCATCAAAAATTATTCACGCGCTCTTCCCAGCGATTTCGGAAATGTTTAGCCGTTCGAAACAGCCAGCGCTATCTTCCGGCCATGGCCACAAAATAAATGCGTTTCGCCGTTTCCCACCATTTTTCATCATTTCTGCCAGGTAATCACTTTGGCCTGAAAGCGTGAGCTGGAAACTAAAAGTTGTTGCAAGTTGATTTTGACCAGGCACCGCACGCATGCTTTCGACCCATAAATGAGAACATAACTGTCCGTCTTCCACTAATTATCCGCCATTTTCTGCGAATGTAGATCACAATCTGGCGTTCTTTTTTTGGCTTTTTAAAACAGCAAGGGAATAATTACGCAATTTTGCATTCAAATGTTAGCAAGTAGTCAGTAAAGTTTACTCAGTCAGAGGAGAGGGTTCGCGGGGGGAGGGGGGGGGGGTCATAATGCAGCGGAGGGTTTTTAACCCTTCTTGGAGTTGTAGTTTCACTTTGCAGTCACCTCTCTGTCAAGCATATTAACTGGCGTCTGCAAAAAGATCGCATCAGTCAAATCGCCTTGATTTGCTTCACGAATGTTAAATATGATTTCCAAAAAATTCGAACAAAGTGTCTTTACAACTCTTTCTTTCATTATTTTGATAGATATTTGTGGGAAAAAAGTTATCAATTATTCGACAATGGATGTCCTAAAATTATCCATAATTGAAGTAACAAATGCAAAAGCTAAAGAATATTGTTATAGAAATTCTTCTGGACTTTCGGGTTCGTAGTCCAGTTGATAGGGCGAAACACAAATCTACTTATATAAAACACTAACGTATGCGGTATCAAAGTCGACGATATTTCTACACTGCGAATGGCAACAACTAGATGTAAACATTTGCGTAATAACAATAACACATACTCAAAAATCCAAGTTAACAGTTCAATGATGTCAAATGAAGCAAGCATATTTGTTACTGGTTACGTATGTCACGCAGCAGCTAGATTACAAAACAACAATGAGCACGCGAAAATGCAAGATCCTTCGGATCTTTTCACAGCCTTGAAATATCGAATTTACAATACTTGCACGTTTATCGCTCATAAAAAATAAGTCGCCAAACAGTGGACTAAAGCACATTTTAGCCATTTCCTGTTTTGCAGCATTGTTATTATTCTAACCAAGGATACGTATTAAATAACGCAACCGTACTATAAAAAACCAGGTTGCTAACTTTGAAACATTAATCCCACAACAGCTGCTATTAAGAAGCATTTCTGGGTTAATTTGTAAAACATGTTACCACCCAATACAGTATTTTTCTTGGAGAAGAGAATACTATTCGTTCCTACAACAGTATTTTTATAATAATTTTATGAATGGAAACGTCACCAATTATGTCTTTTCATACATTTTGAAATGTTAATACTTGGCATTGCTACATTCGGCTTTTATGATGTAACCCCAAAATTTGTAGCAACCCTTACCTAAATAAATTTAAGGACAAGTAATTGTTAAAACAAAGAAACATGATTTTCATTGAAATGAGTCCAACCATTTGGCTAACTCTGCACTGAGTATATGTAACAGTAAGGTATAGGGCGGCGATGCTGACCGCCTTGTCTGGCTAGTTTTATTAGTTTTAGAAATTCGACGAACAATCATCCACACTTCGCAGAAATTAACAAGCAATAGCTTGTTAATTTATCAGTCATATCATCATAAACTAGATCATCAAGTATCAACTTTCAAAGTTTGCTTCATAAAACAACACAGAAACTGTGCTTCAAAGCAACACAGATCTCAATTCAGTTTGCTCTGTACAACCAATGACTCAAAACTGAACTGCTTGGGCATGATCTGCCCTTCTCACATAGTCTCTCCGAATTTTCGAGCAAATTCAACGAAAGTCCATTTCTGGCATAGCCCTCCACCAATTGCGCTACTTGATTTCGTAATACTATTGCTATTGCATAATACCTATGCATGAAAGCAAACATTACAGGCCCCATTAGTGGCGAAATATCGACAAATGTGACGGCGAATAAGTCTCCAAAACTGAAGTCAGCTAAACGATATAGCCACTATTTGGCGAGAAACCGCCAATTCCCATGTTAATCCTACGGTAAACATAAAGGTCCCTACTCACGTTCTGGTAAACCGATTTGCATGCAATAAAATGCAAATTTTAGTTATTTCACGCGGAGAATACGAGTTTTAGCCCAAACACCTGAACAGTAGATTACCCCAAAAATTCGTAACAGTATTGTGAAAATGATTGCATCAGAAAGAGTTATAACACCTATTCTATCTCTTATTACCTGTGCAAGGCTAATCATCTTTGTATGATTAAAATGAGCTATTTTCCCTCCACACAATTGAGAAACGCTCTTCGAGATATTTTTTTAATTTCCCATCCGTCACAAATGGTTTAGAGATATATTATCGCAGAGAATTACTCTTTAAAAACTATTAGTTCTTTTTGCTTTTTCAGGTTATTTAATGTGATATCTTCTATCAGCTTCCATCATTCCATTACACGAATTGTAATGGCCAATACCCACATTTTTTTTTCTTTGTTTTTTTTTTGAGTGGGGGGGAGGGGATAATAAACTTTCCAGTATTTTCTGTTATCAGTGTGTTAGAACAGAGTGATCAGAGCTTTTGGATACTTGCCAAACATGAGATGTATTTTAATAAGTAAGAAATAATGGAAAAAGTTCCCAAAACGTAACTTTACCAGAAGCTCTCGAAATATGTATTAATACAGCAAGGTCTTAGAGCTATCCGTAATACATAACCTTTCATAGTAATACTGAATCAAATTGATGATATTTTGCTATTTATTAATTATCAATCGTATGAAACCGACACTACTTCGCAATGAAAATACTTCCTGAATTCGTTATTTTTTAAGAAGATACGCAGTTCTTAGCCTTTTCACTCATGAAATAAATTACGAAAATGTATTTGCCAATTATTCCTTCTGAGTACTTTGTTTTCATTCAGTAAGTAATTACAGATTCGTTACCGTTTCTACTACTAAAATAAAAGAAGATTCTTTAGAGCGATTTTCATGCATTTATCCTATTCTGTACCATTCTTATCTCTTGAGAAGTACTACGTACCTTAATGTTTTAATAGTAAACCCTTCCCTGGTAAAAAGTTAGCAATTACTTATATTTAATTTAGTTTCCTGAATGCGTTAGCAATACGGAACCAATACACAGCCTCCTGGCTAAGGGTCTCAATCAACCAACCTCTCAAACCAATTCAAATCTGAAGCGTGATGTGTGATTTGATTGTGATTGTGGCAACGCTACACTAGGGCGATCTGCCAAAGGGGGGGTGCCTTGGTAGGAGGACTTTCTATGGGGTTCTAACGCGTATTCACGTTACATCTGGAGAAAACCTACCAAAACTCCAGACCGTTAGATCGACAGCCACGCGATGGGACCCGAACCCGGGACCTTCACACTTCGGCCATCTACCATTTTCAGTGACATAACCACTGTGCCATGGTGAGGCAAAAATCTGAAGCAATATACAAGAATGTTAGTATTTTAAATATAATAGTAGTTGCTATACTGAAATTTATTGGTAATATTTCTTACATAGACAAAAAATAGTTAGCCAAGATATTTATTACATTCCAAATGTTTTCAGTGGAATACCATTGTTGACATAATCCTTAGACATTTTTAAAAAATACTGACTGTGCCAATATTTCTTTTTGGTAATTTACACAATAAATCTCCGAAACTGAGTACATATTTATAGCATTTCAACACAGCAATATTAACAGTAAAGCAGCAATGTTTTTCTACTAGCGTTGAGGCATTGATTCTAGATCTAACATGCGTAAAATATTATATTCTGCAATCTTTATAAATACAATCACATCACGTGTCTGAAATTTGTACTTAAGAGTGTCATTTGGACTTGAGAGATCATTTTCCAACAGAGTTCTCTTTCCTATGCCAGATGGTTTGAAAAGTTAAATGCGATAGTCTCTACACTGATAAGGTTTATCGTCAGTAAATTTACTGTCTTTAGATAAACAGTTTTTACTTCATTTATGGTGAAAAGAAAGTATTGTAATTGCGAAAGATTTTGGTATTAAGATTTTTACCATTCTTAATTTCCATTGAAAAGCTCCTACAAGAAGTTTCAACATACGAATGTTTTCATGTACGTACTTATAGTCTAAGAGCCAGCGAACGCCAGACCTTCGTCATAGTATAAAAGCTGAAACTTTCTCTGCGCATACCCCCCAACAGACGTAGGAACAATCGGCCACTATGAAGTTTGGATGACCGTGGCTTTGGCAGGTAACAGGTGGCAAAGGTGTATGAAATTGCCGAAAATTTCGTCATTTCATAAAGCTTGATTTTTTTATATGTTCTTTTTCGCAGTACTAGAAATCAGTTTATTCCTTGCCAGACACTTTTCCATCGTGGCAAACCCCCGCCAGACAATCTCAAAGTCATGGAAAACTGGTGTGTTCGTAAACTCCCGCGACGAAGTACGTCAAGCTGTCACAAAGTGCCAAGCACATTTTATACTGCTACTTCTGAACTTTCTTACGCGCGAACTTTCTTGAAGCGCGCTCGTAATAGAATAACGTTTTTCAAGACTTTGAGGTTGTCTGGCGGGGGTTTGCCACGATGGAAAAGTGTCTGGCAAGGGATAAAATGATTTCTAGTACTGCGAAGAAGAACATATAAAAAAATGAAGCTTTATGAAATGACGAAATTTTCGGCAATTTTATACACCTTTGCCACCTGTTACCTGCCAAAGCCACGATCATCCAAACTTTATAGTGGCCGATTGTTCCTACCTCTGTTGGGGGGTATGCGCAGAGAATGTTTCAGCTTTTATACTATGACGAAGGTCTGGCGGTCGCTGGCTCTTGCTCTATTATGAATGTGTGATTTATTTAAACGATCGTGAATTCATTTCGACAAGTATTAGAGGGCGCCTGTAAGTACGTGATAGATGTTCGTAGACAGATAGATGTTCGCTGTCGGGGCAGTTTTTTCTGAGAGATCAAATGAATTCTAATTTGCAAATAGGAATAAGTCTCTCTAATGTTTCTCCCTCTGACGCGCTAGTGTACATTGCCATTTGAGTTAGGGCAGCGCAAGGAAGCATCGCGCTGTCTTTTGCTTGCCTTTCTGCGCTAGCATATACCCAACCTTGGGAAACTTAAATCATATGCCTTAAACAGTATTTTGATGGAAAGTGTTTTATAATCGATACCCGATGCATTCAACTCTTATTTCTCTAGCTTCAATTTAAATTCCTTTCGACGTTACAACACCTTTTTCTCAGTTCGGGAGCTCTCTATTATCCTTGTGCAGTTGTACAATGTCCATCCGTGAGGAGAGTTCCTGAATTTGGTCTTTTCCAGTATTTTAAGGGGGGGTGGGTCCAACGTAAAATTTACTACATGATTGTTCAACACTTTTAGTACTCAAGACTGTTTTCCACCTCCTAAAATCTGTAAAAGCTGTTTTCAACATTTTTTTTTTTTTTTTTTTTTTTTTTTTTGTGTGTGTGTGTGTGTGTGTGTGTTTTCTAGGGAACCTGAAATGTAAATAAAAAATTTAAATATATGTATATACTAGCTGACCCGGCAAACGTTGTTTTACCATATAAATTATTCCTAGGATTATTTTAGCAGAAAGAAATGACTAACTTATTGTAAGTTTGTGAGGATGTGGTATATGAGTGGAAGAGGCATGGAGCGCTGTGAACGATGCTGGAATATAAAAATAACACAATACCAAACATATATTTTTAATTCATTGTAATTTATTCTTTAAATTTATATATATCGCTAATTACAATAATTTTACTAAAAAATAATATCAATCCCTTAACGCAATAGAGTATACAATATTTTTTTTATCCCATCTTTAGATAACACAAACAAACTGGATGCCCACTGTATGGTTTGCCCACTCGAGAGCATGCCACGTATAACTGTCCGTGTGAAAAACATGGCGTGCTCAAATCTAATCCACAAACAGACATAGTTTGGCCTTGAGACTTATTGATAGTCATTCCATAAAAAATTTTGCCCCCCCCCCAAAAAAAAGGATGAAAATCTGAAACACTTTCAGATTTTAAATACGCACTATAGTGCTATATATTAAAATCGTATCATAATTTATGCGTCGTCCCTATTTTCCGTCCTTATTCCATTAAGTTGGAAAGTGTTATCATTATTCATGACTGTGCTGTATTTTTCTTTCTTATATTATAAAACCCATCTTTGGAATCGAAATCTATCTTAAAATCGCCTACTAAAACAATTTTACAATCTTCGCCAAGTATATCACAACTATACTTCACCGTTTTATATATTGTTTCCTACTTTAAACGCCTCGACTCTCGCCAAGGTGGCGATGATTAAACATATGCAGTTACCATGACGATTTTTTGCATTTATGTAGAAATCGTAATTTAGAATTAAAATGGCGATTTGGAACAACCTGTAAGTACAGCATGCCGTTACATTTTTATTTATTTTGGATTGCCAATTAATGTAGTTTTAATAATTAAGTGCCTTCAAATTTCTTAACTGGTGCGTTTATGGCTAGTTTGTTTACTTTAGTTATCATCTAGTTCTTTCGGGCACGTTGAAACGGTACTTACATATTATCCCGGCGGTCACTTCCGCCAAACTACTTTTTCGTAGATTTTAAATACGTTGCCAATCGTATTCCAAACCATCAACAATTTCATGTGCCCGGCATTTATCTTGGTGAAAAATTGCTTGTCTTGGCAGACCGCCGGGATAATACGTAAGTACCGTTGAAACTTGTGCATAACTCCCAGAGACCCATGACTGCAAAGTACATGGATTTTTTATGCTGGCAAGATTGGTTGCGTTGAAATAGGAATTAACTCTTTCTTGTACCATAAAACACATCTTTGGAATCGAAATCTATCTTAAAATCGCCTACTGAAACTGTTTTACAATCTTCGCCAGACATATTCTTCCTGTAGGCATATTCCAACTATACCGCAAAGACATTTTAAATCCACGAGTGTACCGTGTTTTCCTTTTTTGTTCCACAGAGCACTTCTTCGGAATAGAAATCTATATTAAAATCGCCTAATAAAACTCTTTTACAATATACGCCAGGCGTTTTCTAACTATACGCGAAATATATTTATAATAAATTGTCACGTTTTGGCACCACATTTAGCGATCAATTATCAAAAATTGCAAACCTTGTGCGACTTTCAACATTTTATTAACTTCCCCCCCCCTCTCCACATTATCTGGCAAACACATCTGAAAAGTGATTCGACACGCTAATGTCTACACAGAAATCCTGATTGAAATTAATAGCACTCGGGGGATAAACATTTTGGGGTGGACCGCCCTTATGACTTAGGGGTATGAGACATAGTTAAAAACCTATTCTATGACCTAACGAATATACATAGAAAATTTCATTAAAATTGGTCGAGTGGTTTCGGAGGAGTTAGGAGAATTTTATATATTAGATATTTATATATTATATATATATATATATATATATATATATATATATATATATATACATGTATATATATATATATATATATATATATATATATATACATATATAAATATACATATACATATATATGTATATATATATACATATACATATATGTATGTAAACGGTTTAGTAGTTCCCTTAGATGAAATACTCTTAGAGCGTAATGTAATTTTATGAGTGTCCCTAAAGAACTATTGGCGATATATGTATAAAGGCAGATTATAATACTCAGGAATGGCAAAACTTTATGTTCGTGAAAATAGTTTTAGAGATCGGTTCAATAGTTACCACAGATGCCCACACTGCGCTATGTATTAGGATTATTTTCAGTGTCACTGTAAAAGAATATATTTATGTAATATAAATTAAAAGTAGCCTATAATACTAAGGGATAGCGTAGCTTTCTATCGCTGAAAACAGTTTTAGAATCGGCTTAGCAGCAGTTACAGAGATACCCGTAGAGCGTAACTCAATTCTATGAGTGTCCGTGTAAAATAACTATTTTTGTAAAAATCAAAGGGCCAAGGCCCCTAGACTAGCTACGCTCGCTTTTCGTATGAGGCAATCGGCCCCTAATAAGGCTTACTCGTAAAAAAGGCATAATTTAAACAAAAAACCCCAAAGGTTGGATCAGATAGAATGTTACCGAACTACATATTGCTTGGTTCTTGCATGTTCCTTGGAGTATAAAAATTTAAACTTCGCACTATTTTTAATTATGTGAAACCCCTGGAATACCTTGCGTATTACCCAATTATGGCGATTTTTCATAATTTGGCGACTTGCGTATATGTATAGTTAATAATTAGCTCTAAGAAAACAGTACTTCATGTATTTTCTTTGATAAAAATTACGAATAGCCAGAATAGCTTGCCATCTATGGCGACTTTTCATTATGTGGCAATTTACACATACTCACAATCTATAATTAATGCTCATGTAAGGTTCCCTGAAAACCATTACCCATACTTTCATGTACATAATCCTTTGCAGATTGAAGTATTTAGCACCACGAATTATATTATCTCGCCGCGCTGGAAAATATCCACCTGTGGAATTCACCTGTGGAATGATCACACACATCTTGAAGAAGAATATGCAAATTACAGGAAACCACCAGATGGCGTGGATGGTACATCACAATGACGAGAATGTAAGAGAGGGGTATATAAGGAATGGTGGCAAAGAAGTAAAATTGTTCACAAGCGCTGTGAAAGCCTTTCAGTGCAAAAACCGCATCTTTGTGGCACAAAGGAGGCATTTGGATGATGTTTTACGTGGCAGAATTATCGGACGACTGGAATGAGGACGTACCCAGCTGGAAGTATCCGAGGAACTTGGAATCGCCCAGAGTGTCATCTCCAGGCTTTGGCAACGATTCCAAGATGATGGTAATGTGAGTAGACGTTACAGCACAGGTCGCCCCCGAGTTACAACGCCGAATGAGGACCGCTATTTGGCAGTTACTGCCAAAAGAAACAGACGGAGTACAGCATCAGACCTGTCTCGTCAGCTCTCTTCGGCTACCGGTACGACAGTTTCAAGGCAGACCGTGTACAGACGCTTAGGGCACATTGGTCTATATGCTCGTAGGCCTGTCAGATGTGTTCCACTTACCGCAACTCACTGTCGCCTGCGATTAACCTGGAGTAGAGAGCATGCATTGTGGACATCGCAACAGTGGTCTTGTGTGATGTTTTCCGACGAGTCCAGGTTTAGTTTGGAGTCTGATTCTCGCCGGACATTCATCTGGAGAGCGCCAGGTACCCGTTACCACCACGAGAACACCACTGAAAGACACCGTTACGGTGGTGCAGGATGGCTCGTTTGGGAGGAATTATTCTTGGTTCCAGAACTGACCTGCATGTTCAGAGTGTAACGATGACAGGCCACATCTATCGGGATGTCATTCTGGAACAACAGGTACGTTTGTTTCGGGGCGCCATGGGTGCTGAATTTGTGTTTATGGATGACAACGCCCGTCCTCACCGTGCAAACATTGTAGACGAATGCCTTCAATCGGAGGATATCACCCGTATGCATTGGCCAGCATACTCACCGGACTTGAATCCAATAGAGCATGTGTGGGATATGCTTGGCCGACGAATTGCAGCCCGTCAACCCCCTCCCATCTGTCTACCGGAACTTCGGAGTGCATTGCTTGATGAGTGGTGCAATATTCCCCAAGATCAGATTGATCATTTGATACTCAGCATGCCTAGGCGTTGTCAGGCCTGTATTGCATCGTCCGGGAGACACACTCCGTATTAACCATACTACTAACCATGTTATACTGTTTTTTGTAAATAGGTTCTTTTTTGAAATTTGGTCAAGGGAGTAAAACTTGCAATTTTTATTAATTATGTCAAACATATAGCATCTTTTTTGCTCTTTACTTTTTGTTTAATAAACAGACTTTACAAATAAGTCAAATTTGTTTTGCTTCTTTCTCTTTCTTTGCCTGAACTTCATTATCCTTAATTTATGGACATGAGTGTATAACTGCTACAATGGCATAGTTAACGCCATCAAATGTTTCTACTGGTAGCAAATAGTCCAGCTGGACAGAACCGGCTTTAAAATAATCTGCATTTTAATTATTTTTCATTTTCAAGATACTGGTTTCTAACATTTTGGAACTCGCTCTTTAGATTCACCTTGCTTGGAACTAAGCCATTTTGCTAGATCGTACCTAATGCCAATATGGCGCTTTTAAAATCAGTTACAATTAGTTATTCTGCTTTGAAAAACGAATTATCGCTCATTCTAAACTCCTGTTGTCTAAGCGAACGTACTATTTGAAAATTGTCAACTTTGTGTAACACACTTTGAGGTTATTTATTTCATATACTTTTTAATTTGGCGTAAAATGGGTGTCATTCTACTTCATGTTTGTCAATTTCACACGATTCTACATACTTGGAAATGCTTTTTGCAAAGGAATGAATGATTTTATGCCAAACCTGGAACCATTATGTTTATTTTTTCAGTTTTTTATTAATATCTTCTAAAATAATTCGATTTTCGAAATTTAAGTCAGCTTATCAGGTTCCTCGGAATTTTCCGAATCCATGGACACCTTTTTCGGAACTCAAACCCCCACGGTTTAGGAGGCGATAGTCGAACAAGCTCTTGACAGCGGCGGCAGCGTCAGTGGCCGTTACTTTTTTTTTAGAATAGAGAGACTAGGGGCCAAGGCCCCTGGACTCGCTACGCTCGCTTTCCGTATGATGCATTCGGCCCCTAATAAGGTATTCGTAAAAAAAGCATAATTTCAAAAGAAAAAACTTAAGATTGGATCAGATAGAATGTTACCGAGCTACACATCGCTTGGTTATGCATGTTCTCTGGAACATAAAAATTTAAACTTCTCACTATTTTTAATTATGTAAAAGCTTTGGAAAACCTTGCGTATTTGCCACCCATGGCAATTTTTCATAATTTGGCGACTTACGTACATGTATCGTTAACAATTAGTTCGAAGAAAACAGTACTTTATATGTTTTCCTTGATAAAAACTACGGAACATCTAGAATAGCTTGCCACCCATGGCGACTTTTCATTATTTAGCGATTTACACAAACTCATAACCAATAATTACTGCTCATGTAAGGTTAACGTGTAAATCGATATCTATGTATTCATATACATAATTCTTTGCAGACTGGCGCATTTAGCAGCACGAAATATATCATCTCGCCGCGCTGACAAATATCCAAGCTGTACTGTAACTGGTATAATGGCGTGGTCAACGCATCCAAAAATTTTTACTGTAGCAAATAAGCGGAACTTAACCGGCTTTACTATAATCTACATTTTAATTATATTTCATTTTCAAGATACTGGGTGCTAACATTTTGAAAAACGCGTTTTTTAAATCAGCTAAAATTAGTTATTCTGTTTTGGAAAAACGAATAATCGGTAATTCTAAACTCCTGTTATCTAAGGGAAAATTGTGTAACACACTTTGACTTATTCATGTCACAAACTTTTAAATTTGGCATACAATTGGTGTCATTCTACTGCATGTTTGTCAGTTTCACGTGATTCTACACACTTGGAATTGCTTTGTTGCAAAGGCATGAATGATTTTATAATGGCGAAAATTGCCTAACCTGGCAACCATTTTGCTTATTTTTTCAGTTTTTTATTAATATCTTCTAAAATAATTCGAATTTCGAAATTTAAGTCAACTTATTGGCTTGCCCAGAATTTTCCGAATTCGTGGTGGACACCTTCGTCGAAACTCAAAGCCTCACGGTTTCGAAGGAGATATCAGAAAAAGCTTTCGGCAGCGGTCGTTACTAGAGGGAAATAAAAGGTAGTCCACAATACTCAGGAATAGTGAAGCTTTCTGTTAGTGAAAATATCTTTAGAATTGGTTCAGTAGTCATAGAGAAATCCTTAGCGCGTAAC